>LPNX010696179.1:82454-161865 GCA_001517045.1 Pseudotsuga menziesii
TACACTCTTGCTCTCCAGAGCCATGTAGTCAGTGTACCGACTCGGTAACCTCATCTGCCTACGCTGAGATGTGGGTTGTCCCACATTCTCTCTAGCATCATGCAACAATCTATCAACTTCCCTGGTTCACTTGCTGCCTTCTCTGGGTGTCTCTGCCTGAGTGGTTGACTCCATTTTCTGCCCCTCTATATGTGGCTGCTCCACATCTTCCTGAGGTTCTTCTTTTGGAACTAAAATCTCCTCTTCTGATGATATCTGAAGCTCCCTCTCAAGAGAGGAATGCATAGCCTTCTCTTCATCAAATTTTACATCCCTCCTCATAACTGTTTTTCTAAGGGATGGCATGTACACAAGATAGTTATGAGGTGTTTCAGTGTACCCCACAAATATCCCCAACTCAGCTGTCGGTTCAAGCTTCTTCCTTGAATCCTTGGAAACATGATAGTAAACTGATGATCCAAAGATCCTGATGTGTGATACATCGGGCTTCTTCCCTGAAAAGGCTTCTTCTGGAGTGCGCATGCACAAAATTCGATGAGGGCTCCTATTCTGCAAATAGACTACTATGTTGCATGCTTCAGCCCACAGATGCAATGGCAGGCCTTGGTCATGCAACATCGCCTTTGCTGCACCCACAATACTTATTTTCTTCCTTTCAGCCACCCCATTTTGCTGTGGGTTGTGGGGTGCTATCAACTCTCTTCGAATGCCTTCTTTCGTACAAAATTATTTGAATGCATTTGACATCAACTCTCCTCCATTATCACTTCTAAGAGCCTTTACTTTCCTGCCACTTTCTTTCTCAACAAATGTTTTAAATTCTACAAACTTTGAGAATGTCTGATCTTTATTTTGCATGAAATAGATCCAACACTTTCTAGAAAAATCATCTACAAATATAGCATAATACCTGTGCTTGGCAGTGGAAACTGTCAAAAAAGGTCCACAAAGATCCGAGTGGATCCTTTCCAGGACTGCATGCGCCTTGTTGTCCCGTTCATGGAAGGTGGATTTTGCATACTTTCCCAAAGTGCATCCTTTGCATACGTTTTGCTGGTTCAAGGCACCTTTGGGAAGTCCAGTTGTGATTTGCTGCATGATCTTCAAGGCTCCATGGTGTAGGTGACCAAGTCTTTGATGCCAAAGCTCTCCATCATCTTGGCTCTGCACTTTTTCTGCCTTGCTAATTAATGCAGCACAATCTCCAACCTCCAACTTGTAGAGGTTCCTCACGTGGACTCCAATTTGCTTTACTTGCCCCATGGTTATGTGTCTCAGAAATGCTTTTCCCTGGCTGAATACCACATCATAACCACGGTCTTCGAGCACTGCTACCGAGATCAGGTTCTTCTTCAAGCTTGGCACATACATGACATCTTTGAGTCGAAAATCTGATCCTGACTCTCTATGGAAGGTTACAGTGCCTATACCGGTTGCACTGTACCTCCCGTCATCGCCTAGCTTGATATTTATCTGCAGATCCTTCTCCTCCATTTCACTGAAGAAATCTTTGCATCCAGTCATGTGAAAAGATGCACCCGAATCCAAATACCACACGGTACTCATTACTGTGATGGCCATACATGCAATGAGTGTGAAATCAAGCTCGAACTGTGAAGCTAGAGCTTCACCTACAGCTGCAGTTCTCTTGCTGGATTTCTTCTGCAGACATCTGGTTGCGTAGTGCCCAAACTCATGACAGTGGAAGCACTTCACCTTCGACAAATCTTTTTTGCTGCCATGATTAGAATCGGGCTTGGGTTGGAATTTCTTCCCTTTCCCTTTCTTCCCGTTTCCCATCAATGCGAATTTTTCCTCTTCATCAACTTTGGATGAGGATCCATCTCTTGTGCTTCGCCTAAATTCTTCTTGTTGAATATCAGACCATAAGCGCGACCAATCAGGTAGCTTTTCTCGACCATTTACAGAATCTTGGTAACTGTGCCAGCTCTTGGGAAGACCTAGCAATGCTAGACTCACCAAATCATCTTCTGGAATAGTAACTCCAACACCACCAAGCTCATCACGGCACTGTGTGAGCTAGCTCAGATACTGCGGAATAGTATCATTCTTCTCCATCTTGATCTTTTGAAGTTTATCCTTGAGTGCCAGCTTTCTCTGGTCACTCTGATTCTGGAATAACTCTGTCAATGTTTTCCACATTGCGAATGGAGAAGTCTTCCCATGGAGATTTGAGACAATATGATCTCGAACCCCCTCAAGGATAATTCTTCTTCCTTTCGCCACATCCTTCTTCCATTGAACAAGCTGGGCATCTGTTGCAGCTGGCTGTGGAATATCAGACTCGATATATTCCAACAACCCATTATCTGCAAATACTTCCTCCATGCGATCCTTCCAAGCTACGAAGTTGGAGCTGCCCTCCAAGGCAAATTCTAGCCTCAACCCGCTGAAAGCCATCTTCCAAGCTCTGTAGAGATGTTGCTGCACTGGCCTATAGACCTGAGGAGAAACTTCGAATTCCATGTTCTTCTGTGATTATGGCTCTGATACCATGTAGAAATTTCAATAGATCTGCAACTGCTCATAAAATTTATCTAAATCATGAGACATAAATCTAATCTACTGCATAAATAGAAAAATCATCACACACAGAAACAACGTTCATACAGAGACAAGATATATCAAAAACCGGGAAAGCTTACTGCCCAAAACCCCATCTGCTCTGTTTTTCATTAATCAAAATGGAAGAGATTATTTTCAATTGCTTCCTATGTACACTTAAATAGTTTACAGCTGCTGTCCTTTTCCTTGGAAATTTTCCTCCTCAATTTAATTTAGACAGAGAATTAAATTGAGTTTCTTTATGCTAGTTTACAGCTATCGTCCTCTGCCTAGGAAAGTTTCCTCCTCAATTTAATTTAGACAGAGAATTAAATTGAGTTTCTTGCTGCTATTTTCAACAAAAATGTTGAGACGTTCACAAGTCTTAAAATCGCAAGTAGAGTATTTTCCAAGTTGTCATATGGAAGTGACCAACGAATCACGCGCGTGTAAAGAAGAGTCCAAAACGCACCAGATTCCCAGCACTATCAATATCATTTAACCCAAAAGATGGCAATGGCTTGAATGAATAAATGACGAAGTTCATAATATTCTCGAAATTCTATAGTATATGCCCATGGCCTTCGAAAACGACAAGTTTGTAAGTCAGTTACAATGGTATAATATAAGAGAAGAACTCAGGATTAGGTATTAACCTAGACATCGAAGGCGTGGAGGATTCATTGTTGACATAATAGTCTCTAATCCTATAACAAATATCGTGTTCCATATGGGCATATATACATGTTGAATTCCATATGGGAAAATATCGTGTTCCATATGGGCATAATAGTATTGTCAATATGACGAAGTGATAAATCAATAATAGGTCGAGAACTAAGAATGAAGTCTACCTGTAAAAGACCCAATAGATTACTCCTAACTATGGAAACCCTCCACACAATCAAGCTAGGAGTTAATGAGCTTTCGAACTGCTTCCGAACCCTAAGTTGACAAATAATCCTCAAATGCATTAATCTCGAGACATGGTTGAGAGAACATATGATTTGAAAGAAGACTAATTATTGGTGCTTGTACTTCCATGGTTAGAATTTGCTGAGAAATTGAAAGAGTTAGCTCAGAAGGGTACATTTGTAGTTCGACGACTGGAATTTGCATTCGAAGAGTTAGCTCAGAAGGGTACATTTCTACTTCAACGGCTAGAATTTGCTAAGAAAATCGAACAATTAGCTCAAAAGGGTACACAACTGTCAAATAATTTGGACAAAACTCAGGCTTCTCGCTAGGTTGAAAGCTAGCGGCCAAAATTGAAACTACTAAGTGGACACTAGATGATACTATGGTAAAAGGTAAAACATAAATGGGTAATGGGTAAAAACTAATGTAACCATGGTAATTCCATAGCCATTTCATTCAAGACTCTGGTACTAAATAACAAAATGGCATTTTGAGGATGGAGCAGGTGTTAACAAGACTAACTGCCAATTGACATTGTGGAAATGTATTAATAAACCAGGACTATCAGGTCTTGATACTGTAACAACTGTGAAGTAATATGAAATAGTCACAATGCCCAACATAGGAGCCATGTTGCTTGCTTGCCACGTTGCGTGCACCTCTGCACCAAGCCCATGATCTCAACAAGTGAGTGCCTTGAAGCGTGCACCATTCATATCATAACAAGATGTGAAGAAAAGGAAGCGTACACTGCACCAGATGTGGAATAATGTGAGCTCATGCTGCATTTAAATCTGTTGACGTCTTCCTGCTGCTATGGGGTGGGCAACACAAAACCAGGCAAACGTCGTCCTCTGGCAACCAATAACACTTTAAATAAATATGATTTCAAAAGTTGTTTTTAATATAAATTCTAAACAACAAAGTTAAAACTATAGTCCACGGGAAATTAATAACCCTAATGCTTAATTAATTCCCTTGATCGAATACTATATGTCGAGGACAAAATAATAAAATACTTTTCCAATCATAAAAATATATTTTCACCAAGGTATTCAAAATATATCTATAAAGTTATAATATGATTTATTTATGCGTTAGAGTGGAGAAGAAATGATTCAATCTATAAAGACAAATTTTGGTTAGATTTTAAAATTTGTGTAAAAGAGCCAAAAACTCAAAATCTTAGACTAGATGGAGGCTAAAAATGGAATTTTGAGGTTTGCGGCGTTTAGTACATATGTGATAAACATGGTTATTGCATTCCATGTGCATTCCATATGTTCATAGATTTGCACTCATGATTCATTTTTTAAGAAAGAACCCATAAAAGAATGTTATGCCCTCACCAAGTCAATAGTCCAAGTATTCCCTACATGTCCAAGTGGTAACAATGCTACCTTACCATAATCTGTTTACCTCTTAGAATAGAATTATCATGGATATTCAAAGAGGGTCCTAAAACCCTAAACCTAACTCTACTTTAAGTTATCAAAAACCTAATTGAAGGAGGGAAACATGTTCAATTTATTTAGCTATGATTAGTGTCACCTAATATTTAAGCAGTGAGTGGAGAAGAGGTATTAGTAGATAAAAGAGGGAGAACCATACCATAGAGGAATGTGATTCATAGCTTTGGAACAATCTTGGGAAACTTTAACCCATACTATAATCTATATAACACAAAAACAGAAAAAGCATAACCTTTCATTTCTTGTGGGTTTTCTCATATCAAGTTACAAGGTCAATATGTGTGTCTTTTTTTTAGTTATTATTCATGTTATAGCACAACAGGATTTGAACTTGAAATCCGACGTCATCCGTCATTTCGTACGGATGTGCCGGACAACAATCATTGAAAAGAACGGTGATCAGGAAAGTTTTATAGCGCCGTCGAATATCCGACACATCAGGCGTCACATATCCGACCCCCCAGAGTGTCGAATTTCCAACCTTGAAGTGTCGAATTTTCGACGGTATGGTGTCGAATATTCGACGGTTTGTCGACCCAAGAGTGTCGCATATCCGACCCAAGTGTGTCGATTTTTTGACCCCTTAGCGTCAGATATCCGACGGTATGTGTAGGTTTTTTAAAAAAAATAATGTAAGGTTTACATGATTTGAAATTTTTGGTCCCATATTTTCAATGGTAACTATGTTTAAGGTGTCGAATATCCGACGCCTGGCCATTATAAATATATATATTTTTTAAACATTTTGACATGTTTGTTGTAGAAGCAACGAATGATTTGCAAAATTATTTGTTCCTAGACGGACGATTTGCGAAAATTATTTGTTCCTCGACGGTCGTTTTCAGGAATTGTTTTATTCTTCAATAGGCGGTTGTGGGAATTTTTTTTTCATCGACAGACAGTTTGTCGAGAATTTTTTATTCTTTGACTTCTCTTTGTTGACAAAATGTTGATGCGTGGAACTTGATTTTTTAAGATAACCGGTTATATTCATTCACGAAGTTTGTGACAAAATGTCAAATAGAAATATTCTAGATCCAAACGAAGACAACCGACAATTGCTTCCTAGACTATGGGATGCGGCGACACGAAGGGGTGATGGAAAATGTTATTGTTTGTGTACTCAATGCAGGGGATTTAAGAGGAGAATAATATTGATCTCAACAACCACAAAACATTGCAGGGAACATGGACACGCTAATAGGGGGAACAGATATCGTCCATTTGTAGGTTTAGCATTATAAAGTTTATTATATTCTTTTTTTGGTAATTGTATGTATTATTTTTGTTTTTCATATATTAATGTATATCTATTGATGTTTCCATGTATTTATATTAAAGGAAAGACACCCTACAACATATCGTCTAGAGGAAGTGCTTTCAGAACAAGTTCAGGATCATGATCATGGAGCGTGTATGTTTAATGGAGAATAAGTGAATGATCATATTGAACAAGATGACCATACTGATAATGTAATTGAAGATGATGGTACAAATACATTGATCCATGATTCGTTTAATGTTAGAATGGATGATGATGATGACGTTGATAATGAAAATGATGATGACTTTGATGATGTTCATGATATACTTCTTCTCGATAAGGCATATGAACCCCTTTATGAAGGATCCAAAATAAATCTTCTCTCTATTACATATTGTTGATAATGAACTTGAAGGTTAGGAATTGTCTTTCAAACATTGCAATCACGCGGATGCTAAGTTATGTAAAATAAACCATCACATATATAGGATCATGATAAAGTTTATCTGTATTCCTCTAATAATTGTATTGTTAACTCATTATTGATCATCATACGGATGAAGTGTGTTTCGTTAATATTATTTATTTATTACATCAACTATTTTTTTATTTTTTGTAGCTTGATAGCTGAATCTTTGTTACCACCATCAAATATTTTACCTCGCACATATCGAGATTTATCTTCCATCATGAAAGAGATTGGAATGCATTATGAAGCAATTCATGCATGCCCCAATGACCATGTTATATATTATAATCAGCATGAATTTGCAACAGAATGTCCAGAATGTCATGTAAGTGGATATCGTACAGATAAAGTAACAAAAAATGTGCCTCAGAAGGTTCTTCATTATATTCCCATCATTCCACATTTGCAACGAATGTTCAGGTGCAAAAACATAGCACAATTTATGGATTACCATGCCAGGAACAGAAGTCAAGATGATGTTATCCAAATGCCTGCATATGGTTCTGATTTATTCCACCCACCAAAGCTTGAGTCTCCTCAATAGCATATTTGTGCCTTATAGCTATTAAATAAGATATATGTCAAGGTTCTTAGTAAAAGTGTATGTGATAATAAATCATTGTTCTCTTCTTTCTTTTATTAGGAATTTATGACTTTTTATGATGATGATGACAATGATGACGACAATGTTACCATATTGGTCTATCATATTTTGTTATATTGAATCCAAGCTCAAAAAGGGCACAAATAAGATTATAATGATTATAAAATAATTGGGCCCTTTTTAATTTGGAAATTGATTTAAAAAGAAAATTGCCAATCCATGCATGCTTTCAAAATCATCATCCTCATGATCATTGTCATCATTATCATCATTGTCATCGTCGTCATCAAAATCATAATTATCATCATCATTGTCGTCGTCGTCATCATCCTCACCATCCTCATATCATCATCATCAACATCATCATCAACATCATCATCATCATCATCGTCATCTTCATCATCATCGTCTTCATCATTAGACATCATCATCTTCATCATCATCGTCGTCATCATCACACATCATCATCATCATCATCACACATCATCATCTTCATCACACATCATCGTCATCATCATCATCATCATCATCATGTGGTTCATCATCGTCATCATCCTCACCATCCTCATCATCGTCATGAACATCATCATCATCATCATCATGTTCATCATCATCATCATCATCTTCATCTTCATCATCATCTTCATCATCATCATCATCATCATCATGTGGTTCATCATCATCATCATCCTCACCATCATGATCATCATCATCATCATCATCTTCATCATCATCAACATCATCATCATCTGCATCATCATCTTCATCATCATCAACGTCATCATCATCATCAACATCATCATCCATCAACATCATGATCATCCATCATCATCGTCGTCGTCATCGTCGTCGTCGTCATCATCACCAACATCATCGTCGCCATCGACAACATCATCAACGTCGTCATCATCATCAACGTCGTCATCATCATCAACATCGTTATCATTTTCATCATTTCATATGATATCAAGATGGTCATCACCATCATCATCATCATCTTCATCATCACCATTGTCGTCATCTTCATCATCATCATCATCTTCATCCTCATAATTAGCATCCTCATCTTCATCAGCATCATCATCATCATCATAATGATCGGCATCATGGATAACATCATCATCATCATCATCGACATCATCATCATCATCGACATCCTCATCCTCATCATCATAGATTCACTGCACACATAAAGACTCACATAGATACACCCACCTTTTTGTATATTAAAAAAAATAAAACATAGTATAAATAAATAAATAAATAAAACATAGTATACATATATAAATAAATAAAATAAAGCATAAATAAATTAAAACATAAAACAATATATATAAATAATTATAAAACAATTATTTATAATACATATATATAAATAAAATAACAAAAACATAAAACCACAAAAAAACACTAACAGTGGCGTGTTATTTTCCTTTCAGCTTCACAAGAAAGCTTCTTCTGTGCATATCATCGGGTGCTTGTGTTCAATGATCACGAGAAAGCTTCTTCCTCTGTGTTGTGCATCTCGTCGGGTGCTTGTCGTTCAGTGATCAAGGGTCGATCTGCGCAACTTGGCCGGAGAACAATATCAGTGGGAGAAACGATTTGGACAGTGGGATCAATGATTCGGACCGGCCATGAAGACTAAGGAGAGTGGATTGTGGTTTTGTAGCGGACAAGGAGGCCAATTGTCAGTCGAGACAATGCATCCCAAAATTGTGAGTACCATGCCCTAATTCATGTCTATTTTTAATTTTTTAAGGTAGTCCTGCAAATCTTCAAGGTTTCTTAGCCAATAGAGGAAAGGCATAGGCTATTAGAGCAGGCTTAGACCCAGGTTGTGCAGGGTTGGTACGTTTCAATCCCGCCTTCTCAATTTAGGCTTTGGATAAAGCAAACCCCCGAAGTTTACGGGGTCGGATGGTCCTCACTCTTTCGTCCAGTGGCGATGTGTTCCTTCTCACTCGGTTATGGTGAATGGGATCTTGTGTGGGTGAGCACTTAGACACCTCATTTATATACCTTGCCTACTTGATTACTTTACTTTTACCAACAACCCAAAGGGTCTCTGTGTATACTGCCTACTTCTTCACCAACTTGAATCCTTCCTCTTTTAACCTTTGTTTGTAATGCATTCGAATTCAACTGTGAATTTTTTTGAGAGGAAAGCAATAAAGGAAAAAGGATTTCAGAGTATTCTACCTCAATGGCGCGTTCAACAGATCCCTCGGTAGCAGGAATAGAATAGATAGTTGTGTTATCTTTATCATCTTTCAAACATGGGTTTTCTTCGCTGTGCATGCATTTAAATTGATCAGCTAATGATAGACCAAATTTGACAGTTTCAGCTAACCCGCATTTGACCCATATTGGCTGATATGGATTCTGAAGTCTGGACAATCTGAGCGTTACAATTAGTGGATGAACCCACCACATTTTGGTTCACATTCAAACTAGTTTGGTTCTTTTAATGTGAGTTATCTTAGCAGCCGGTTCCCAAATAAGCTATTAAGCCGACCCCACCCAAATGAGATGCTTAAGGGAGGTTGACAGAAGGATTCAAGTTCCACCATAGCCATGATAGATAGAGTTTTTTTGTTCACATGTATGCTCGGTTCGGTGGAGAACGATGAAAATTGGTCACTTCCCCGAGAAGGATTGCCGAGCCATATTTTGTTATAAGCAAGCAACTCGAACCTAACCCCTAGATCATTCAAGATCATTATAAAATCCCTAGGTTAGAAAGAAACTCGAACCTAACCCAATATTTTCCAAATTGTTGCAACAACAGGGGTTTGCCAGAATTCTGTCAAATGTTATGGATTTCTTCTTTAAGGTGTTTTATTATAAAAACCTTATATTAGAAAGCAACTTGAACCTAACCTAGTAATTCCCAAGGTCTAAACACCATGAGAGCTTGGACTATACAATATATTTTTATTAAGTGATTGAATGAAGTAATCCACTTACAATAACTATTTTTTCAAAATATTAAATGTTTTTCTACATACCTGTAAATATCATCATCAAACAAAACTGTCCATGAGGAAAGAGTTCAAGAACTCTGTCCAAATGAACTATATCTCACAAAAGATAACAAGTGTTCAGCCAAGAAACAGTGAATATTCGTGGTATTATGCTTCACAAGTTTGCAATGTTGCAACCTAATGAAACATAATCATCATGAATCGTCACCATTATTAGCCGACACTTATTAGCTATTTCAGAGTTAGTGAAGTGAAAGTGGCTAAGTCAATGCAAAAAAGAAAGGTAATAAGTTTGACTAAATAAACTATTTTGATGATTGTACCTACATCTTCCGCTACATGCATTGCTTGCATGCCTCACATATCTCGACGTACTATCAAAATTATTATTATTGGTATGTGTACCTTCTCTCACTGACAGTCTTCTTCCTATTTATTCTCCAAAACAACTATATTATAGGGCCTTTTGGCATGACTGTTCGGGTACACAGGGTACTCCCAAAATACCGAACACCTTGAGCAACCGCTTCACACAAATAGATCATAAATCAACACACCGATGTTTGTCACATGGTTAAAACCCTCGAGAGGGAAACAATCCATGGCCCCAGCCGAATAGCTACTTGGAGCAATTTATTATGCAAAAGAAAGAAAGTTACATGAGCTTCTCATAATCGATCAACTAGCCAAGGACCCTCTATGCTCTTTAAATAGAGATCATAGACCAATCGAGTGTTAAACCGCGGATCAATGGTAGGTATGATCCAAGAGAAGTTGAACCGTCGAATCATTCTATGTCTAGAACATATCGCGACCGTTAGATTAGAATATTTACAAATGCATACTAATGCATACTAAAGAAACACACTTTTACCTAACGGATATATTACACAAGTTGATCTTAACTAACTCCTAAGTGTCTAAATATCCTAACATCCCCCCTTAAGAACAACTTGGGATAGGATTGAAGGATTTACAAAAGTGACACTATTAAGAGAAAGAAGGAGGCATTAGAGCCTATCCCCCCTTAAGGACACATTCCTGAACTCCTAACATAGACCAAAGTTTAGAAAACTTCGCTTCTGTAAGAGACTTGGATTTCACATGGGTTATAAGTTTAGGGTCACTACCAGTAAGGATAAGATCATCAACATAAAGAACAAGTATGATGAGATGGTTTCCTACTTTTTTGGTATAGACATTGGGGTTAGAATGGCATCTAGAAAAACCAGTGTCAAGGAGAAAGCTATCCATTTTGGCATACCAAGCTCTAAGAGCTTGCTTAAGGCCATATAAGGATTTCTTAAGGAGACAAACAAGGCTAGAGTTATTCTGAACATATCCAGGAGGTTGTTCCATGTAAATTTCCTCATGTAAATCACCATGTAAGAAGGTAGACTTGACATCCATTTGATGGAATTCCCAGTTATGTAAGGCTACAAAGGAAAGAACAAGGCGGATGGAGTTCATTTTTTCTACAAGGGAAAAGGTTTCATTGTAGTCAATCCCTTCAACTTGGGAAAAACCTTTGGAAACTAACCTTGCCTTAAGTCTTTCAACACTTCCATTTGATGCATACTTAGTTATGTAGACCCATTTACATCTGACAAGTTTTTCTCCTTTTGGAAGAGGAACAAGATCCCAAGTATCGTTCGCCATTAAGGAACGATATTCTTCATCCATAGTTGCATCCCAATCTGGATTTCCTAAAGCTTCTGCAAAAAAATTTGGATCATGATTCTCGGAAACTTGAGCCAAAAGAGAAGAGCCTCGCTGAAATTGAGAACGTGTTCGACGTTGATCTCTAGGATCACCGGCAAGATCACCAGTTGTTTCATATGTTGAACGGACTTATTGAGGAAGTATTGGTGCCGGTGCAATTTGAGGAACATGAGCAGGTGGAGGTGGATTTTCATCATCAGTGTCATCATCAAAAACTAGAGTTGGAAACTTGTCAAGGAAGTTGGAAGAAGAAGAAGAAGGCACAATCACCAAATCAGGCTCGCAGGCCAAAGATGTCACACCTGCCAAGTTAGGCTCGCAGGCCAAGAGATTTTCATCAAATTTAACATATCTTCTAATGATTATATCATGTGAATGGGGTTGAAGAAGTCTATAACCTTTTACATCTTCAGAATATCTAACAAATATGTACTTTTCACTTTTAGGTTGCAATGCTTTCTGTTTTTCATCCGGAATGTGAGCCCATGCTTCACAACCAAATACACGAAAGTGACTTACATCTGGTTTAATTTTACTCCATGCTTCTTCCGCTGTTATACCTTGTAAAACTTTAGTGGGTGTGCGATTAACTATGTAATTTGCACAATTTATGGCCTCAGCCCAATATTGAAGACTCAGTCCCTTAGATTAGATCATACAATTAGCCATTTCTTTTAAAGTGCGGTTCTTTCGTTCAACTACACCATTTTGTTGTGGTGTATATGGAACAATGTGTTGTTGTTGGATTCCTTGTTCAGTGCAGAAAGTAGTGAAGTTGTTGTTAACATATTCTCCTCCATTTTCAGATCTTAACTTAATAATTTGATGACCATATTGTTTTTCAACAAGGTCCTTATAGGCCAAGAACATGTTAAATACTTCGCTCTTAATTTTTAGAAAGTAAACCCAAGTGTGTCTGGAGTAGTCATCAATGAAAGTTAAGAAATATTTGAAACCAGAAAAGAATGCAGATGGAAGAGGACCACACAAGTCACTATGCACAAGCTCCAAAGGAACCGAGGCGTGCCAAGAGGCACGTTTATCAAAACTGTCCCAATGATGTTTTTCGAGTACACAACCGAAACAAACACCATCCTTGCAAGATACCATTGGAAGACCAGTCACCATATTGTCTTTACATAGTTGTTGCAATGAGCGATATTTTAAGTGACCAAATCGTCTATGCCAAAGTTTGCTCAAGTTAGATCACTATGAGCAACAAAAACTGAAGGAAAAGGTGATGACCCAAAGTTGTTAAATTTGTACAACCTGGTAATATTATCAACAGTTCCAGTAGCTAGGACATTTTGAGGATTTTTAAAATCCTTGATTACAACTTGGTGAGGTGTAAACGTCACAGTTTTACCTTCACCTTAATGAGTAATTTGATAGACTGATAACAAATTGCATGAAATTTTTGGAACACAGAGTACATCACTGAAATGAACATTTTCTACTGGAACTGTTCCAGATCCTACAACACTTAGAGATCTATCATCACCAACAAATAATTGTTTGGTGTTACATTCATGCATAGTAGAAAATATGGCTTGATCCTTAGCCATATGATAAGATGCTCCAGAATCAATAAGCCATTCATTTGAAGTAGAAGAAGAAGATGCAGTATAAGAGTAACCAAAAGCACAAAGTGCATGTCCATGAGAATTAGATTCTAAAGACGAATCTATGCTGATGTGGTGCTTCTTCATTATTGCTTCCAAGGCTGCCATCTTCAGATTCATCATGATTATCTTTCCCACAAAAATTGCAATGACGCTCAGTATTCTTTTCTTTTTGCTTGGATCCTTTGTCATTTTTTAAAGAAGGAGTTGACTGAAGGTTTGGGACCCTTGTTTTTTGGCATATTATTGTGAAAATTCTGTTTCTTGGGAGGCTTAGACTTTTCTTTCTGTTGGGACAATAAGGCTTTCCCAGATGTATCTGCATTGTTAATTATTTCAAGATGAATGAGCTTATTTTACTCTCTAATTAAGGAATCACAAAAGGATTCAAGACTAGGGTCTTGATAGTTAGCTGCAATCAATGATTATTTCATGGAGTAGAATGTAGATACAAAAACAGAATATGCAGGTCCAAGTTTGGAAAGAATATGATAAATACATTGCTTGTCTTCTTTTTTAATCTTGCATTCTGCACATAAGAGTCTAAGAGTTTTATACTTAGATAAATAGTCTTGAATGCATGAAAAATCATTTGGATTCAAGGAAATCAACTCATTCTCAAGTTGATGACCCCGAATTTCTTTGTGTTTACCAAACACAGATTCCAACTTTTCTCAAGCTTTATCAGGTTCATCAATTCCAGATATGTGGAATCGCAAATCAGTAGAGATTGACATCCAAATCAATCCATGAGCTTCATCACATCTATTTTCCCATTTAATTTTCTTATCATCATCATTGGGTTCTGTTTCTTTCCCTGATGTTATCCTGAAAAGTCCCCTACTTCGTAGAACATCCTCCATACGAGATTTCCATGAGAAATAATTAGAACTTGTAAGTATAATATCACAAAGGGTGGACATACTGTAAAATAATGGCTGAAAAAATAGAAACTAACTGTTTGATTGCAAAGAACTCGAAAAAATATGCGGTTTTAAAAAAAAACGGCACTGAAAACTGATTCTAGATGATGATGTTATGCTTGATCAAAGAAAATGTTGAAGATGTCCCCAATATTGACGTGACAGATATTAACTTGACCAACTAAAAAGAAGAACCCTCCTCTTCCCAAGATCAACCTTTGACAATCACTTTACAATAAAATTGCTTTGAAGTGAATCACTTTTGTAGAATAAGTGAGGTTCACTTTTACAATAATGTTACTTTTAAATAATGCGGCAATAAATTGAAAGACTTAAGTGACTCACTTTTTATTTTATTTTATTTAAGTGGGATGCACTTTTACAATAAAGTAACTTGAAAATAGAAATTGCATGCACTAAAAAGTAGCTTAATAAGACTTGAACTCAAGACCTATTAAGGAATAAAGCAACTTTGGACCAAGTGAGATAAGTTTAAAAGGTATGTAAAAGAATGAAAAGAGTAAGAGTTTTTTTTTTTTTTTTAATAACTCTTCTTTCTTGTTCTCTGTGCTTGCCTTTTTTTTCTGCAAATCACAAAAAAAAAAAAAAAAAAAAAACGTTTTCCACACAATGGGGTTAGATCTTGGTTAGCTTACCCAGAAAGTGTACGTTTTCAAGTTTTCTCGTTGTTTCTGATTTGTTGTGATCACACAAGGTGCACGACAAAGAGAATACGTAGCCGAAAAAACAAGAAAAAAACTTTCCCTTACTGTTTCTGATTCGCCGCGATCGCGTAAGGTGCACGGAAAAGAGCATACGCAGTTAGCGAAGGAAACAATCCGAGACTAAAATAAAAAATATCTAATAATAAAACTGATAAGATATGAGAGATTTAAAAAAAACAATCCGTCACTGTAACATTATACCTTCAAATTTGCTGAAATGGGTGTTTCTGGAACAAACGGAAACAGTTTTCGATGAAATGAAAACTATTTCCCAATGGAAACAACACTCCGGATGCAATGGAATAGCTCCCACAAGACAAAAATGCACAGAAAATCTAGAACCAGAAACCCTTTCAAAGTTTCGGCAACATCGGTTCTAGATCTAGATCAAAACCGAAAGCGGTTCTTCATAAAACCTCTGATACCATGCTAAGGTACATAGGGTACTCCCAAAATACCGAACACCTTGAGCAACCACTTCACACAAATAGATCACAAATCAACACACCGATGTTTGTCACGTGGTTAAAACCCTCGAGAGGGAAACAATCCACAGCCCCAACCAAATAGCTACTTGGAGCAATTTATTATGCAAAAGAAAGAAAGTTACATGAGCTTCTCATAATCGATCAACTAGCCAAGGACCCTCTATGCTCTTTAAATAAAGATCATAGACCAATCGGGTGTTAAGCCACGGATCAATGGTAGGTATGATCTAAGAGAAGTTGAACCGTCAAATCACTCTATGTCTAGAACATATCATGACCGTCGGATTATAATATTTACAAATGCATACTAAATAAACACACTTTTACCTAACGGATATATTACACAAGTTGATCTTAACTAACTCCTAAGTGTCTAAATATCCTAACAACGACATTGTTTTGCATCTAACTTTTATTTTGTCAATCTAGCATAACTAAAGCACTGAACCTACAAACATACTATCAAAACAATAGAATATCAGTTTGGATACTATATTTTTCCATTCGGTGATCCAATAACTTTTGTAATACCTTTAACCCTTCAAAATATAGGGGATAAGAGAAGGTACATGTGGTACCGAACAAGGAGAACCTAGATAATGCCTATAAACGAGTCATTCATGGTGATGATAAAAAATAGTTTCACTTTTGAATTGCTTCAATTGCCTATAAATAGTAAAGAATCCCTACTCTAGAAATATCATTTCACGAAATAAAACACACCATAATCCACGCGTAATTTGATAAATGAATGGAAATAACTATCAATGGGAAATAATAATAATAAATATATACCCATAGATCTTAGTTTATGGATGTATTGAGGTTTATACCACATATTTGATAGTGTATGCATCCAATACTTGCTCATTACTTGATCACTAATATCAATTGATATACCATCACTCTTATTGGTAACTCCAATATTTTCACATTTCCAGTAACCTACAAATTCCAAACTCTTTGTTTTCATGGTGTTTTTGTGAGGTTATGGGTGTAAAAATATTGGAGATTGGCATCCTAAGGTTGATATTGGTACCTTCAATATTTTAGATACCATGATAGTTTTATGGTTGCTAACCCCAAGGGTCGTCAATTGGTAGGCGCTCATGTGAAAGCTCACATAGGCCTCAAGATCAAATCTAAAAGAAGAAGAAAAATCTAAAATAAATTACCATTTTACGCAATATTACATATATAACTATTTTATTATTAAATATTAAAATATTTAAAATATTTTATTATTATTAATTTAGGGTTTCCCTAGGGTTGAAAATTAGTATGGGATAACAAGTTAGCGTTGCCTTAGGGTTGAAAATTAATATGGGAAAACAACCATCATCATGACAAGCTAAAAGGAATAAATCATCAAATATTACAGACTGATATAAATGTATTTAAAACATTCTTTTCATTCCTGAACGTGCCAAGTAGCAGATCTGGAAATGTCCACTCTTCACCACCATGGATTAGGTATATATATATATATATATATATATATATATATATGCACTACAAAGTAGCACTGAAGACGTTAAAACATCCACTCTACAGGATCTCCAAGAACTCAACATCATTATTTGTCCATTACTGTAAAGGCGTTGTACTAGAAGATTTGCCTGGACCTGTTGATTTCACTATGAAGTTGAACGTAAATGATAAACAGTGAGGAGCAATAAGCAAGCTACAACACTTTGTAGGAAATCGAATGAGTAGAGATATAATTTCTGCAACATTCTGCATACATCCTTCACTTGAATGATGTTAGTTCTTGGTGATCCTGTAGAGTGGATGTTTGGTTTCTCTATCGGTTGCTTCTTGGAATTTATAATAAACATGGCCCAATATCATGATTCGACTGTGAGGTGCTTAGTTGACTAGAAATTGGGTTAGGTAATACTTGGCCATTAATGGACAATCATGAATCTTATGGTTTATGCTTTGGGTCTTGAAGCAAGTAATAGGTATTTTGATGTCCTCCATTTTTTATTTGAACATTTTATGTCAATTTTCACCATGTCTAATTTTTCTTTGCCCCTTTTACAATTAACACGATAAGCTGACCTTTGTGGTTTAGACAGTTGGTTAGCTTTAGAATTATTCCCTGGTGTGAGTGATATTTGATGTTTCCTTGCCCTTTTTCCATCCCCTTGGTTTCATCAAATCATTGAGGAAGGCATGATATAGTTAATTTAAGAGCCTTTTGATTTGTGTGGAATATTCTTTTTTGGATCTTTCTACTATGGGATTGCCTTAGGGTTTCCTTAGGGTTGAAAATTAGTATGGGAAAACAAGTTAGCATTGCCTTAGGGTTGAAAATTAATATGGGAAAACAAGCATCATCAAGACAAGCTAAAAGGAATAAATCAACAAATATTACAGACCGATTTAAATGTATTTAAAACATTCTTTTCATTCTTGAACATGCCAAGTAGAAGATCTGGAAATGTCCACTCTTCACCACCATGGTTTATATATATATGATTGTTGTAGGTTACCACTGGGAAATATGCCTCTGAAGTGCTTGGTTATGCACTACAAAGTAGCACCGAAGAGGTTAAAACATCCACTCTACAAGATCTCCAAGAACTCAACATCATTATTTGTCCATTACTGTAAAGGCGATGTACTAGAATATTTGCCCAGACTTGTTGATTTCATAGTGATGTTGAATGTAAATGATAAACAGAGAGGAGCACTAAGAAAGCTACAACACTTTTTAGGAAATCGAATGAGTAGAGATATAATGTCTACAACAGTCTGCATACATCCTTCACTTGAATGATGTTAGTTCTTGGAAATCCTAACATCATTCAAGTGAAAGATGTATGCAGACTGCTGCAATGTCATGATTCGACCATGAGGTGCTTAGTTGACTGGAAATTGGGTTATGTAATACTTGGCCATTAATGGACAATCATCAATCTTATGGTTTATGCTTTGGGTCTTGAAGCAAGTACTTGGTATTTTGATGTCCTCTATTTTTTATTTGAACATTTTATGTCAATTTTCATCGTGTCTGGTTTTTTTTCGTCCCTCTTACAATTAACACAATAAGATGACCTTTGTGGTTTAGACAATTGGTTAGCTTTAGAATTATTCCCTGGTGTGAGTGATATTTGATGTTTCCTTGCCCTTTTTCCATCCCCTTGGTTTCATCAAATCATTGAGGAAGGCATGATATGGTTAATTTAAGAGCCTTTTGTTTTGTGCAGAATAGTCTTTTTTGGTTCGTTCTACTATGGGATTGCCTTAGGGTTGAAAATTAGTATGAGAAAATAAGTTAGCGTTGCCTTAGGGTTGAAAATTAATATGGGAAAATAAGCATCATCATGAATATATGATACTAGATCGACATAAAACTCTGTTTCTTAGAGCAGTATGGGTGAACAATAGAAGACTACAAATCAATAATAAGTTACGGATAATCTTCATTATAAAAGGACCTTTGGGTAGGCAGAACAGGGCATCAATTCATCCTCCATTGGATTCCTTCAACCATTCATCTCGCTCCCCTTCATTCGTAGGTCTCAAAATATTTACTTTGGGAACAAAGTACTTATACAGTTCGATCAAAGCCATCAACTGTGCAATATGCTGAAAGTAAGGATATTGTTTCATATTTCACTTTTGTTGTCAAAAGGAATACTGAAAAGTTAGGAAGTACTAAAGCTAGTCATTATGTGCATGTGGACTTAATGTAGGGAGAGAAGTCATGTCTACTTTTTTGTTCTTGAATGGGAGCAATGATGAAACCACAATAGTGATTTATAGATGGAAATCATGTAATGGTAATCACAGGCAACTGTCAAACATTGGGAAGAATCATTGCACTGACAGGGAAACATTTCATACCCACTCCAAAGCCCCCAAGAGCAGGGAGTTCTGAGTTGGTTTTGAAATTTGGACAATTTATGGAGTGTAACAGCAGTGACCCCTTTCATTTTTAGTTATGATCACTAGGATCAATGTTGGGTAGTCCTATGGGCATAAACAACTCTAGAATCAAGTATGAGCATCAAAGGGACAAATCTGATTACTTTGGGAGCATTCTAAAGGTCACAACAAACAGTATATAATTAGGCCAACTTTCAGATCTGGGCACATTGCAGCAATAAAAGATGATGATCAATGGCAATAGGAGGCGGCCTTTGCAATTCTGGCTATGAAAATGAGAAATCTATGGGTGAAAGCGACCCTAAAATCTCATTCATATGCCTTATAGTAGCATCCACATGAATTTTTTGCACAAACAAACCTGTTTGCTAGTAAAAAAGGGTATGAAGCAACCCTATTTCAGCATCTTGGGCACCCTTGTGCACTTATCCATCACCAAACAGGCATACCTCTAAATCTGGGCCAAATTGGAGGGTTAAAATGCAGTTTTGGGCATGAATAGCCCTATGAAAAGTGACGAACAATGGAAAAAACAGGCTTTGACAAATGTTGGGTTGAATTTGAGGGTTGAAATGACATTAACAAACAATTCTGGGCACATATATGGACATAAAGAGCAGGCCTGGGCACTCCAACAGCCTCGAACCTTCATTCTGGGAATAAATAAGGGATGTTCCAACATCCTAATCAACAATTTATAACAGTACCATGAATTATGGGTGCTTTTTCTCCACAAAAGGGGGGTAAACAAACCTAAATAAAACAAATATCATTTAATTTTAGACCCTATAAACCAAGTTGGATTATGCTTTAGGTGATTCTCGGCAGACTCTTGAAGGAGATCAATAACAAATAACAATCTTTGGTGGTTTTCCTTGCAACCGTATGTCATAAAACAACCCTAAAAATCTCTGGACCTGTGCACAAGAGAAGTAACAACCCCAGTTGGCCCTAAAATACCAAGTTTGTTCTGCATTAAGGGCCCCTGTGGATAAAATGAAAGCCCGAAAGAGGGCCAATTCACCTTGGTGTACTGGTTTATTGTTAGAGGAAGGCCTTCTCTCATTATTTGAGGAACATTCACCCTTGGAGACACATGCATAAGGGTAGTGTTCAGCCCTACAAAAGGAAAAAGTCATCATTTGAAGCATGCTTACACTCTTTTATACACCATTTCATAAGAGATATTAAATGCTTGGAGGTTACTCATTGAGTTGGTCCACTTGGAAGGTTGTTTACATGGTTCATGCCCTATTTTGTGAAGAACGTTTTTGTATTTGGGGGTTGCTTTATAGATTGACGATTTTGCACATGGGTGGCATTTAGGGCCTACAAAGCAAGTTGTGTTTTACTCCAAATAGTGTTATGATGTATAGGAATCCTACAAAGCTAATTGACTCAACAATGAAGTAGGTTTAGAGTCTCGATGTTTATATTTCCAGGTTAATTTTTTTTTGAATTTAAGTGTCATGTGGGTGACCTATGCAGTCCCACATTCACTTGGTCGATTTAGTACGGATTGGGACGAATTGACCATTTTGTTATCGATTCAGTCAGTCATACCCTGATTTGCTTGGTTCGGTACCAAACTTGTCACTCGAATCGTTTCAAAGGTCAAGTCAGCTCGGTTGGGAGTCAACTCGGTTGACTCGACCGAGTTTGAGTCTGAGTCACGAGGCTCATTGTAATATTTTTATCGATCAAGGATTATTCTATTTGTTTTATATCTGTTTCTATATTGTATATAGAAACACACTTGATTAAATCTGCAAATATTATTGTTGAAAAGGGGGTAGGCCAGTAATAAGAACACCTACATATCCAAATACACAACACCATAATCGCTCCAACATTCTACATGTCATCATACTTGCTATATGTGATTTATGTTTCAAACATATTTCCAGAGACATGAAAGCACTGGTGACCAAGCATAGCGCCCATCCATGTATATTTCCAAATCCTTTAGGAACACATATTTATAATACATTATATAAATATTTGTGAGCATATCATAGTGCCCATGTATAACATGATATTTTGTGAGCCTAACCAATACATGTTAGGAAAAGGTAACACAAACAATAAGTGAGAATGGAGACTTGTATGTAAATAAAAGAGGGGCATACATAAGAATTTTTAGGGAATACATTATAATTTTTTAGAATTTCTAGTGTACTGTTATAGGATTGCAACTATGAAAATAAGGCATTGACTTGATAGTCACAATCCCATTAGTATGATAAATTATGGGAGAGATCAGAAAAAACATCCCTACACAAATATTAACCGATAAGTATGATTTTGGTGTATCATTTGGAGAATAAAATACTATATCAATAGTTGTTATTATGACTCTTAAAGGGTCCTAGATGATATCTGGGCACTTTTAGGCCCTCCAACTTTCAAGAAAAGAAGCCATAAACAACAAGTATGTGCACCCTAGCAAAGATGGGAAAAGATCATAAAACATATTAGGTAAAATGGATAATCATCTACAATATCACAACATCATTCATGGGAAAACTAAAAACCACTTACAACCATCAAAAGTAAGGGTTACAACAACAACGAGTGTAGAGTAAGGAGAGAGGAGTGGCTAGGAAAATGAATAATCGGGCCAATGTAGAGTGGAATAGTGACTAGCTAGAAGTTTGGAAGAGGAGATTAATCAAGATTCGTTGAAAAAGGAACTCATGTCAAAGATGTTTTTGATGGAAGTGACCAACATACCAACTCTGTATCACTTCTATCCGAAGTAAATGTAGATGAATGTGAAGATATGTTCTTTGAAGGAGATAGTCCATTAAAGGAGAACCTCCAGGCCCTGTATAGACATATATTGGCATAAATTACAGTGTTATATTTGATGCATATGCATAACAGATCATCTCAAGCTTGACAATGTTGAAAGGCCAAAGTACAATAGCCACAAGCATACATATGAAGCTTATGAAGCCTACCCAATTCATGTTAGGAAAAGGCAATGCAAGCAATAAGTGAGAATGGAGACTTGTATGTAACTAAAAGAGGGGCATACATTAGAATTTTTAGGGCTACCAAATGCCCACACCTATTAACCAAACTCATTCTTGACAAGCTTTTTCTTTAACAAGTTTTTTGCTTATAATTCTTTCCAAGTTTTTTTGCTAGTATTTTGCTATGCTTATGCCAAAAAAAATTTCAGCCATGGTGCAGGTAGAACCAAACAGGTATTTGTCAGACATGTCTTCCTCTAGCGAAGGGAGTTTGGGAAGGCTAGAGGAAAGTGAGACATCCAGTAGGTCTACAAGGGCTAGATCAACTAGATGTCAGAAGATCATAAAAAAATTCAACAAACGCATCAATTTTTTTCTCAAAGGAGGGGGTCATGTTCCTATGATGATGAGACAGTGGGAGACATCGACATGCCCTTAAGGTACCAACACCTAGTGAAACAATGGGTTCCTAGTGATCTTCCTCAAGTAAACACTAATTTTTTTGTGAATGGGAGGATATATAGAATTGCACCGTCGTCATTGCATGGACTGGGGTTGTTTTGCATGGACTGCATAAAGGTTGGATACGATAGATGTACAGAATTGATGGAGTATGTTAGACCCTGTTACAACTACAGTGATTGGATGTGCCTGGTCCAATATACACGAACTATGCGTAGATATGGGTTGTCATCGAATTATATACAACTGAAAGACAAAGCTCAAAATAAAGGATCAACGTTGTACATGGACGGAAGGCCAAAAAAAACTGGTAATATTGCGGGGTTTATAAACAGTACACAACCAGGGTCTACACTAAAGCAACCCAACTGCATATTCGAGTTGGGTGAAGGAAACCGTGTCTTTGTATGTGCAATTAAATCAATAGCTGCTGGAGAAGAACTGCTTATTGATTACAATTTGAATCATGTAGATACAAACATTGTTAGTATGGTTGTGGTACAACAAACAATTTAACCACCCTTTTATTAATTATTTTAACATCTATAGGACTTTTCATTAGCATATAATTGTAATTTTCTACTTTTTATGTTTTCTTATGTAACTTTTAGTATGTTTTTGATGCAGGGTTTTCTCAGGGGCACCTCCATCTCCATAGATGTTTGTCGACCCGAGTCAAGGCAGCAGGTATATTAGATTTAGGATGAACATAAAGATACGTTGTTATGTATTTTCATTAGTATATTAGGTTCGTTTATATAATATTATCTATTTTCCATGCAAAGTGTTGATCAGGGAAGCCAACCGGCTATTGATAAGCCAACTACAGCATCGGGGCAACATCCAAACATGAATGTAATTCTCCATTTCAAATACTTTAAAATCGTAAACATGTATATCGTGACGCATACTGTTTATTTTGTTATGTATTCTTTCATTTTTATTTTTACGTTCATGATGGTAATGTTGTCTACCTTTTTGTAGATTAACCGAGGAAAGTCCCCAGCTATTGATCAGACGACTGGAGCCTCGAGGCAACTAGTAAACCTAAATGTAATTCCACATTCTAAATACTTAAAAAATGTACACATATAAAACATGTAGCATAGTGTTTATTTTTGTTTTGTATTTGTTAGCTTTTACATATTGCGTTCATTGTGATAATGTTCTCTACTTTTTTTGCAGGTGGCTGATCAAGGTAAATCCACATCTGTTGATCAGACCACACCCTCGTCTAGGCGTCAGGTAATCCTAGATGTAATCCTTAATATAATTATTTGCGCACACTATTGTTTTAAAGACTAAGCAATTTTTTATATATTTCAATTGCAAACAAGGGATTCGGTTTATGAAACACTGTCTCAAAACTCTTTGCAGAATGATGTCTCCTGGTTGATGAGAGATAGTGAAATTAGAGAGTCTGCAGACCCATTGAGGGTGCTACAAAAGACAAGGGAAAAAAAAATGAGGAACTAATTCATCTGGCATTGGCAGTTCCACTAACAGAAGGGATCGAACAAAGGATTCAATTGTTGTTACAACAACATAAACAAGTGGACGTAAGTTATTGAATAAAAATGTAAATTCATTTATAAAAAATTTATAATATTAGATTTTATATGCTAATGAACTTATAATACAATGGTTTGAATTTACAGCACGCTATGGAGATTATCAGTGGTGGTCAAGGAAATGTTGGTCCCAGTGACCAAACCACTCCACGTACGCCACATACTGCTCCCATATTGTCCACTGAACAGTCGGCAACACGCTCGGTGACATCCCCGAGGGAAACAGAGGGTGCAGCCGATGTTTCCCTACCCACAACAGATGCTGGAGAAGAAGGGGTGGATGCAAGGTTAGATAGAGATGTGGAAGCATTTCCTAGATCTTCTCGTGTGACTAGCATTGGTTCAATAGTGTGTACATTTTTGGTGAATGAAGAACTGGTTCCAATAAAGATAAAGAGGATTCCAGATCATTATAGATTGTTCAATTTGGTTTTTATAATTTGTGTCTAATATACCGATAATGTTTTTTAATGTTGACTAATGACGACATTAATGTTTTGCAGGAAATGATATATTTTATAAACATATGAATGACTTGGCCTTGGATATCTTCGGGCCCACCATCCGCACAATGTGGAACAAGTAGCCAAAATCTTTAAAGGATGATCTGACTAATCGCTTGGTTAGTCTGTTCGAAAAAGATACCTTCGATACATTGAAGGTCTTAGAGAAGGCTGGAAAACATCTGAAAATTGTCCGAGACCAGTATAGGGTTCACCTAGAAAAGAACCCTAGGTATGAGCGCCCTCCAATGATTCCATATATGGAGTGAAAAGCCCTGGTGGAAGATGGAAAAGAGAAGGGCCTGAGAAAATAAGGAAAGATACCACTAGGTGGAACAGGGAGGTATGCAATACATTCCAAAATGTAGTGGTAAGCCTTATTATTACTAGTTTTTATATCAATTTTGGTACATCGACTAATGTATTTAAAAACTTAATTAGGCTCTCAGACACATCTAAGGCCACCAAGGCAAGAATTGAAAAAATTGGCCAACACAAGCTTGGGCCTGGTGGTTACTCCAACTTGGCGGCCCGATATGTAAGTATCGCAAAACCCGAATCTGCATCCAAATATCATACAGATTATTATTTTTGTTTTGTTCTGACAAACAATGTAAAATTAATGACATCATGCAAATGCGAAGGCTGACCATTTCAAAGAATTTCCCAATGCAGATTACATGAAGCTTGGCTTCGAACAGAGCTTTGACGCCGTTGTTGAACACCGAAAATGTTTGTCTAGGCATACTGCACGATCTTCTGCTGATCCATCTAGTGCCCAGGTATGTAAAAACTGTATAGTTTAATGATAATTTATTAATGCTCATGCAATTTGTTCCTTATAAATAAATTAACATAAATTATTTATTCCTTTTTGTGTAGGAAAGTAATGATCTCGTTCATGTCAAGGATGTACATGACCAACCAAACGAATATCATGCTTCTCATCCTGGTAATGAATTTATTAATGTGCTACTATTTTTTATAGACCATTGCAGATGATGAACATTAATTCTAATTCTACACAATTCAATTGTAGAGCATGTAGATGCAGATAACACGGTACAGTTTGGGCCTGTACGAGATAATGTTGAACATGTTGATGTTCCCTTGGCAGGTAAAAACACACATTCGTAATGTTTTTTTAAATGAATTACTCGTATTTATCAAAATATAATTATATTAATGAAAGATTTTGACATTATTGCAGAAATTCATCGCCCCTCGCCTGAAGTTCAACCTTGCGAGCAGACTACTAGGGATACCGATGATCAGATTCTGGAAGATGTGCCTCTAACTAAATATTTGAAGAGAAGAAAAGTAAAATGGAAGTGACTAAACAAATTTTGAGTAATTCTTATTTATAAAAAAAACATTTAATAATTTTTTCCTCTGTTTCATGAATGAATGTTTGAATGAATGCTTTAATGAATGGTTTACTGATTTTTTTTTCTGCCATTGACTAAATGAATGTTTTAATGAATGAGTTAATGAATGGTTTAATGAATGGTTTTTTCAACTGTTGAATTATAGAATGGTTTAATGAATGATTTAAAGAATGATTTAATGAAAGCATCTTTCAACTATTGAGTGAAATAATTTGTAGTAGATGCATTGTTATTTGGATTGTGAAATAGTGAAATAAATTGTTATTTGCAAGTAGATGCATTGGGTTTGGGGAGTTGAGAGTGATGTGGGGGGGGAGGGGCCATAAGATCTTTCACCTTCACGTGGTTGGTCCTGTTTAGTAGAGAATATTAAATTATTCTCGAAATAGAGAGGAGCTCAATGAATGGTAAGGAAGAATACATTAAAAAACATCTTTTTCTATAATTTTAGTGTATAATTTTCACTATTTCTATTTGACTCCTCCATTGGAACTTGTTACAGATAGAGTTGATAAACATTTCCATAGTTAAGATGCAAGAAATGGCGTTTTCATTAGATCGATGGCCTTATATACATAGTATTTTTGGTTATCCATGTTTTATCAGGTGATCTATTCTTAACAATTAATTTACTTGAATAGTTGAATACTTTTGTAATTTACATTGTAATAGAATTGTATTTATTTAGTTTGGTTTTTTTATTTTCATAAACAAACATAAATTTATTTGATGGGTCCTAACATGAAACTATTGCAACAGGACAAAAATGAAGTATGTTGAATGATGTTTTGAAAGGTAAAGCATAAGAAGACGGTGTGAAGATCCACAAATCAAGGTATAATTATGTTTTCTTTTGTTTGATTGAGCTGTGTATTGGGTATTTATGCATGTGCACACACATACATTTAGTTGATGATGATGATTACCATACATTGAGGCGAACTTTGTTCTATATGATCTAAATGATTACCTTAAATAGTTTGATTTATCATGATAACTGGCCCCTTGGTAATACTTTACCAATTTCATATAGCCAGGACAAAAAAATTAAATGTAGGCATTTCATTACAAGAAATATGATAGGAATTTGAGTTTGATGGGAATATGAAAGGTCAAAAGACAGAAAAAGATAGATAGACTTGTGAGGAAAATCGTATCTGAAGTGTTGTTTCCCTATTATTCCGCATGGGTATATTGTTATCTGCCCTAGTTTATCTTTCTCCAGTAGTTTTGTAATTTGTTTCTTAATCTTATATCTTGTTCAATTTTCATGTTTGATTGTGCAATGGAAAACCTATGTTTATATTTGTGCTTATCCCTATAGGTTGTGAGTTGGGCATGGCACACATCGGTATTTTCAGTTTCCATTGTAACTTTTCACCCCGACATCACTGTGCACTTTATTACTCATAATTGCTAATTTGTTACAAAGTCTTCTTTGTGCAAATATTTTATTAGGCATTTATATCTTTCTGTATTGCTTCCAATTTATCACTGAGTTTAAAGTGGTCACTTAGAGCAAGCATCTCAACTCTGGAATACAAAAGAAGAATGACTGCATTGATAATTATGGTAACAAAGTATTGAGATCTGCTTGAAAAAATAAAGATCTATTTGCTACTTTATTTCTGGAAGGCATTGTTTGAATGCTTAAGTTATAAAAACTATTTATTTTTGTTGTTTCCAGGCAATCTTCTAGAGGTATCCACATCCTGAAAAAGAGTATTAGTCATTTTCACTGATTTACAATGATAGATCACTAGATTTGGTATGACATCTTTTTTCTAAAGGCAACATTTTCACATTTGTTGGAAACAGTTTCGAGGTTCTTTCCCAAGGAAAAAATGTTTTTATTGAAGAAAGTCCATTTGCAGCCATGACTTTTGGTGGTGTTGATCCTAATCACTTCAAGGGTAAACATCAATATGCTCCTGTTACTCAAAAGGGTTACTGGAAGCTATGTAATAGAATCATGTTAGTTTTCCAGGTTTAAGATTGACTGTATTTAAGGATAAACACATGCATACCATGTTCTTTGTATGAGTCATAGTTACTAGTAGGTATGTCATGGGATTAATATACTCTAATAAATCGATTTTGCTATTTCCTTCAGTTTGACATGGGAGGCTTCCTCATTGATGATCAATCAGCAAGTCAGCATACAGTCCATCTTATTCAATTGGGCACATGATTGCTTCTTGAGGAATCTTATGAAAATATTGATGGCATTTTATGAACATTTTGCTGCAGGTTTATGTGCTAGAGGTTGTGTTTCTATTGTAGATTATGGAACTTCTTTGCTAGCTGGTCCATTAGTAAAACTTGCATACCTTTGATCTTTTGTAAATTTCTTGTATAAGTTAGTGGTGTTTTCTAGGTATGTGCACGATATGCTATTGTACAGGGGTGTGGCACATCTGATGCTTGTATGCTATTGCACCGTGTGATCATTGTACTATTGTAATGTGTGATTTCCATGCATGATGAATATTTAAAATTATATGCATCTACCATTCTAGGTGAAAATTTTGATTTCCATGTAGGTTCTTAAAAAACAACCCTTCGAGCTTAGCAAAAAACCAATAATATGCTATAGAATCCAACTGGCTCATTTTGAGGGAAGTTTTTCTTCGCAAAGAAAAGTATGCAGATCATATTTCCAATGAGATAACCAATGTAATCCCATAGAAATGGATATTGGAACATGGGAAACCAATACTTGACAAGTTGTGTATGCCATTTAACTTGAAGGATAAATGGAGTAATATGAAGAAGAGTAATTACTGAAGCATGTACATACATGGATGAATTAATTATGTCTATCGTGTTCCCAATCTTCCTCTTTGTAGAAAAACTGCTTGGAATCTCATGTGTAATCTCAACATATCCTTCTAGCATTCTACTCAATTATACTAATACTTCCTTCATAGTGTGACATTTTTCAACATTATTGGACTCTATGCCATCTAAGACTCTTATTTGCACCATTTCATAACACTCCTTGGTATCCTTTATTGCATTTATGAATTTCTTTGTAAATAACAAAACTTCTCTCTGGCCCTTATCTTTAATTGACAACTAAATTATTTTTCTATCCTTAATAATGTCTTGAGTTCTTCTCAAGTGATTTATATCTCCATTGGGCATCCACAAACTACTTATATTTTACATTTTAGTCCTTTGGTTGACTTGGACTTGAGCATGCATTTTATTTATATGTTTGAAAAAATGATTCTATATCATCACTCATTTGGTCATGTTGAGTGAAAATCTATCATATCTAAAACACTAATTAGATTATTTTGATGCATAAAATTCAATGATCATCGGCAGAGTGTGTGCTCTAGAATGAAAAAGATAAATAGAAGCATATCGTACAGATATGTCGTAAGAGTTGTCAGGTAAAGAACTGTAAATGAAAACAGATTATCAACATTGTTTGTCAGAAGAGTTGTATCACGTCTGTTTGTCTTTGTTTGAAGTTTCAACCACGCTATCTCCACTTATGCTAATGTTTCTATCTACACGAATAATAGGTGTTTGGTATTGTTGCAAGTCTAGACTAGCTTGAATCTCCAAAGCTTCATGTATGCAAGGCAATTTTCTATGACATTCTATTAACACTTCGGATGTTTTGTAAGCAAGTAAAGACGTACTCGTGGTTTAAGTGAATTTGTGAGCTCAACAAGTTAACAATAATCAATATTTGTTTTGCATGAGGGAACAACTTGAGGCCACATTCAAAAGTAATAATGAAACAGTGATTCATCATCCCTCTATTTTATGTTGAACAAAAGTTTCATGCCAATATCATAGGTCTAGCTATGTCAAAGTGTCCAACAAAGGCATCTATGATTTGTTGGAAGTGACTAATAGATTCAGTGCTAGGTGGTGAAACCATCTAAGAGCTTCATCGATGAATGAATCAGGGGAATTTTGGTAATATTGATGCAAACACTGGAGATTCCTGGACAGGTAATGGGGCTTATAGTCCTGTTTTGTTTGATTGAATTCATAGGTTTCCACTTTCGAAGAATGGATCGCATCCCTTTCTGAGCTAATATTTTATATTTTGTATTCAACATGTCTAGGTTGGGATATTGATCAATTTCTCACAGATATTAGTGAAGCAACTTTGATCATGTTCACTATTAGAATGTAAGCCTTTACTTGCTTTTTATCCAGAGAAGTTTCTAATTGCTTTCATGTTTATGAATGTCATAAAAATTGTAAAATTCAACTTGCACAACGTCTTTACCTTTTATTCAGGGTGGGCTTGCACCTGGTGGTTTCAACTTTGATGCAAAACTATAAGTACTCTGGAAGCCGTCAACTTATACATTCCTCATTATGACCAACCACAAAATACTCATGCGTTCAATACATTCAAATGTTACCACTGTTACTACATGTTTAAGTGAACTACACTACACTGCTTCCTGAATGGAAACCTATCAATTTTTTTTTTGTTAAATCTACCACTAGGCGTCGCTTTTTTGATGGTGTTCCGATGCTTTTGTTAAAGATCTGACACCTTCAGCCGATGCTCAACCGACGCTTTTTATTGAACCTCCGACACCTTTTCCATCGAATATTCAACACTTTCAGGAAAACTCCGATGGCGTTGTCATGACTCTGACACTTCAATTCGTCGGAAGACCAACCCTTCAAGTGTCAGAAGGAGTCGAATATTTGACGCTTTCCGGAAAAAAAAATCGATGGCATTGCCATGACTTCGACACTTTAGCCCATCGGAAGGTCGACCCTTCAAGTGTCGGTAGGCGTCAGATATTCAACGGTTTGTGCAAGTTTTTAGTGACACTTTTAATTTTGAAAAAGTTCAAGATAGAGGATCTTGGTATCCAATATAGATACATAGAATAATAGTAGCATAGGAAGCTGTCGAATAGGCGACACCATGGTGGCATCGGATCTTCGACTGACTTTGGTATCACGTCGAATATCCAACGTTATGCCACCGACAGCAAAAAAAAGTGCATGTGTCGAAGATGTGACCGAGAAGTGTCGAATTTCAGACATGCAAGGTGTTGGATTTTGGGTTGAAATTCTGTTGTGTAGTCATTAAAGAATCTAATTGAATGTTTATTCCTTATTAAACAAAAAAAATTACAAAAGAAAAGTAGTGCATTTGAGCATTTAGTCCTGATGTAGTCACATAGTTGTAGCTTTGTTTTGATGAGATGACAATTGGAATCCAAATTAGTTTACATATCATATTGGTATTATATGCAACTTTATTTGATAGTTTGTATAGTTTGAGTACAACATATTTTTTTATCCAACTAAAGAAATCTATCTTTTGAGAGAGATGTATTATGTGGATATATAGAATTCCATAACAATGGTTAAGAAATAGTAGTATCTACAACATTAAAAAAAGCATCAAGAAGGACCCATTAGTGAAGGAAAAATAATATTTTAGAATTTGTAAGCTTAAGTAGCCAACATTTCCAAGTGTGGCCTTATGCAAGGCCACTCATGTGATAAATATTGACCTTTTTTAGAATGACTTGAATCTTATGATAACATAGAATATTGTGAGTCAAGGAAATGCCAAAAGCTCCAAAAGGAGAACTAAAATAACCAATCTTCTCCCCCATCTACTTAAAGTTTAAGTGAAGGTTGAGACCATTCCCTACGAAGGTGAGGTAGACACCCTTAAGTTAAATAATTGGTTGAAGCATTGAGAATTCTATTTCAATGTGTGCAATATATCAGAGGAGAAAATGATATATTTTTCTATACTCAAGTTATAAGGTCATGCTCAAACATGATGAGAAGGATACATTGGAACTTTTATGGTAAGCAGAGACCCATCAATGCTAACTAGGTGAAAGTTATTTAGCACTTTATCAACTCTTAATTTTAACCTTTCCATTATACAAAACCCCCAAAAAAATCTATGGAACTATACTAATAGAAACAATGATAAAATGTACAAGAGTACACTACACCATTCTAGAAACAAGGGATTAACTCAGGAATAAGCTTCAAGAACTTAGAAATGGTCATCAAGTAATGAGTGAATCTATCAAGATGATGGGTAACACATTTTGGTTAAAAGTGACAATTAAAATTCGATATTTTACTTATTTATTAAATTGAAATCCTCGAAATTCATCTATGCCCTGTGAATTTTGATATGCAATAAGAAAACAACTCGTAGCGAATTATGGTGTCTTTCCAATGATATTCTTTTAAATACTAATATCATGTAATGTGTCAAAATTACATTTAATGAAATAGTTGTCTTTGCAAATTTTAGGAAAAGTTAACAAGTGGTGTGTGTGCACGTAAAATAATTTAATTCTAAATGTATTGTTTTTAGAGAAAAAAAACATATCAACATAATTTACACAAAACACACTAGGACATATGTATTTTTTAAATTTTATTTTGGAAAATTATATTTTTTATTAATTTTCGAAACTGGCCATTGAATATTTGAATCGCATTTGTACACATTTGCGTGCACATAAACTTTTTTTAACCATTTACATAAACTGAAAAAGTAGAAATACCATTTTAAAGAGGACACATCGATGTGGGGCGGATATATATATTTTTAATTTTTTGGTTGTGTACTTTTTACGTTGTTGATTTTTCTTTGAGATCCTTCTAAGTTGTGGGTAGGGATTTTAACTGTTAATTTTAAAAGAAAATTAAAAAAATATCAGGCGAGCTGGAAAACTTGTAAATTATATGTCACTGGATAGAGGAGTCATTGATGAATCCATCGGCAACAAGTTTTCCACCTAAATTGCAATTAATGATAGGGATTTTTCCTTTCAAAGAGGCCAGTAAATTAAATGTGCAATAAAAAGGGATAGAGGCCTATTTTTAAAGCTCTTAATTGAGATATTATCTCGATCAAGGTATTTAAATACCTCAATCGATGGTTTTAGTGTTTTTTTAATACCTCAATTGAGGGTTTAGTAAACCCACACCATGGTTAAGAAAAGATCTCGATCGAGCCATTGAATAAACAAACACTCTTTAATGTATATAATATTATTTAAAACCAAAATTATTATTTTGGGGTTCACTAATAGATCGATCAAGTTATTACATAAATCAATTTTTTTTTGTAAATATATTAGATATTTTGGTAATAGCTCAATATCCATGCAATAGCTAATATTTAATATTATTTAAAACCAAAATTAATATATTATAATAAAATATAATTAAATTATTAAAAAAACATATACACTAATTTCCTTATCTTAAAAGGATATCTATAAATATTATTCATCGTGTCAAATATATATCATGAACCATAAATCACTAACAAGAAACTTGTGTTATGCCATAAATCCCTAACAACAAACATTATGAATATGTTTCTATTCAAAATAATCAATAACCTACACATAATCAAATGATTGATGTCACTTCAAAAGAAATTGAAGATGAGTTTTTTCATACAGAGGTTCCACTTGCACTTCTCAAACCCATCATAAGACCTTGGGAAGAAATAATCCACAAGAACGATAGAAATGGTCTTGGATATGACAAGGAAGTGACCTTTCACATTCCTGATTATTCCTACCATTTACTCGATTACCCTCTATGACCTTTTAGAGTGAAGGGGATATATATATATATATATATATATATTTCAACTCTTATTGAAGCCTGAGCACCATTCCAACTATAGATAAGTTTATAGCTCTATAATTGTACCATACATTCCATAATTCAACACAAGGAATTAGTTACTTTAATGATCACTGGTTAAAGCATGATTATTGGTTTTTAGCATATCATTCACAAGAATAGAGCCATACAAGCATAAAGCGATCATGATATCACTGTCAAATCATCCACAATAACTTTTTACAAGACATACGAACTATTATCTCAAAGGACCAAGCCTCTCCCAATTATAAACCATTGAGCCATAGAAGCATAAAGTGATCTTGATCTCACTACCGAATCATCAACAATAACTTCTTACAAGACATTTGAACTATTATCTCAGAGGACCAAGCATGTCCCAATGATAACCCACTAGGATTACCATGTTAATACCAACCATGCCATGCAATATCACAACATTAACACTATTCATTGACCAACCATGGCTTTACATAAAAGAACATGCATCAATATTATCAACCAAGTAAGATCATCACTACAGTATCAAAGACTAGGCTAGTATGCATCACACATTTACATAAGAGGAACATGCCTCATAAACATTAATCACATAGGATTATTATATCTATATCAAACTATATTATTTTTCATTGTGCCATTATTTGCATTATAATGATTAATCACATTATAATGATTACATAGTATTTATATTGTTCACCATTGATGATGGAATTCATCCATACCATACTTGACGGAAACCACCCCATCTTCATCATGAGTTTCTAGAAGAATCCTCCAAATACGATCAATTTGCCTCAAAAGTTATTCAAGAAACCATGTAATTTCAACCTAGCTTGTATGCATCAATGGTGCTTCCCAAACCAAGGTCATGCTCAACAAAATTGGTCAGATAGTATATAAATATATATAACATCAATCATCATATCAACTACATCACCCATACACACAATGTAAAATTTCCTTAGATTCCAAACACGCCTTTATACATCAAGGATGATGTCAACCTTTACACAATAGGGAACCATGATCACATGAATCAAGTTGGATACTTAGTGTATGCATGTAACACTATTTAGTTCATTGGCATCAATGGCATCATCAAAGTATTAATCATGCACATTTAACATCATTACCTTCCAAGGAGGTTACCTTATATACTTATTCAGAACCATAACAAAGCAAGATCCCACCTAACTCTCCAAGTCTCATAGGAGTGCATTTCTTATAGTTTTGATTAACATTACAATAAGACAATCACATACTTGTATATACAACATTAATCATTATACAAGGAACTTACCATTTTATAGCTACCAAACTTGGCAATACTTTCCAACAACAATAGTATACATATGATCATCAAGTACACAAGATATCTTTACATATCAAACAAGTCTTGTAATAGAACAATAACACAATTTAAAGAACACTTAACTCATCTCAAGCAACTAAGTGTGCAAGTGCCACTTCCCACCTAACCGTAGGAGCTCAACCGACATATACTATTTCAATCACAAGGCCACCCTCAATATAGGCAACCATTCAACTAAGGTAAGGAATTACAAAAATATTTCCCAAGATTTTTCAAAGTCAACTGAACATTGATTCCACATCCATCCTTGACTGATATCTCAAGGATATACTAAGTGTTGATCCTTCATAGGTAGAGTAGTATATCTTACTAGTCATACACATAATAGAGGCATGGGTAACAATCCCTTTCTAATCAACATATCATTACAAAAACCCTACTAACTCAAAATTAACATGTTCAACCCTTTCCTTCTAAACATAGATAACATCAATTCATTGACACACCAGCCACTAGTACCACAATTGCCTCATCAAGGTCAAGCCCTTACCCCATCATATTATAAGTCGTAGGCTTGTTATAACACTAACTCACCACTCCTATGCATATAGATAACCTATACGCTTCCTTTTAAGGGTTATTAATAAAAAAATATCATACTAATACTAATAGTACTAGTAATAGCTCACTAGCTTTACTAGCGAGTAATAGGTCTAGTAAGCTTAGAATCTACCTATAGGTTTCTCAAGGATTCACTAACCCCTTCCTTCCCTTAGTGGGCATTGTGCCCCTTCGTTACTTTGTCCTTGCACATCCATCCCTGTGTCTTTGTTCCATTATCTCATCATTTACATTTCACCATGTAGTAGCTAGCACATGGTCTAATATCGCATCACACTGCTAAACAATGTTGCAGTGTTCAATGGTGGGGCCATGGCCTTAAGTTCCTCACCATGAACTAGTACATAGATACATTTATATGCATTACACTTAACCAAAACCATTTATATGCATTACAATTCCAAACCTATTCAATTCTATAATGTTGGATTCCTTCAAGAAAGTTCATCTTCACTGTTTCATACTTGCAGCAGATTTCAAAATGCTAACATTGTCATAGAGTTGGTCACGTAGAAGATCGATGTTTTGATCTTCATCCTTGTAAGCATTGTGGAAATCATACTCATCCTTCAAACAAATGCTTCATACTGAAGAAACCTACAAGACAGATGATTCACTATGGAGGGAGTGATTCTTGGCAATGGTCATCAACAACCTAGAAGATATATATGTCATATCAAAAAAATTATTCTCTAGTAATGACACATATTACAACTGAGAAATTTTACACTCCTCACCTTCTTCCTGACAGGGAGGAATGATTACAAGTAAAAAACAAGTGAGTGAGAACAAGCAAGCTTGAACCAAAGCTAGACCCATAGTAGGAACCTTGTTCTAGTTGCTTGAGCCTTGAGCCAAATCCACCTAACCAGAGTTGGAGCTATAGCCAGAGCCAGAGTCATAGCCATTTTCCACCTGGGCATGATTTTGTCAAGGTCGTCTTCCTAGAACCAACATTTAGTAGAAGACATATGCTTTCGCTAGACATCATTTTGTGTCATAAAACCACCATTTTCTAGAGTGAACCAGTGAGCCTTCGAGCCAAGCTCTAAAGGGAACCACTGAGCCAGAACTTGACTTAGAGCCAACCAGAGGGACTACTAAGCTAGTACCAAATTGAGCACGAAGTTCCAAAGTTTGTGGTCATCCTTAAACCAACTCTTCATAGCTTCGGTTGGTTGGTGGTCATTAAAAAATATCCAATTAATAGAAGACATCAACTTCTACTAGCTTTTTATTTAGAGAGCAACTTTAGCCATTTGCAACTATTAATTCCTTCAAATTAAATGTGGAAATGTTGCAAATTTTAATCCATTAGGGTTAATTATTTTCAACTCCTGGAAGTTGGATACCAAAAGTCATCTTGAAGCCAAAGAAATACATTAAAATATGAACCAAGGGTAATTGTAAATGTATTTATATGTACATATTCTTACTTAAGAATGTTCATTTACGTTGAGCTATCTTGGTTTTCTCTTTCTTTATGTTTGTTCTACCAACTTATTTGGGCATTCCATCATAATCAACAACTTTGCAACATTTACATAAACAACAATAGCACCCAATGCAATTGACTAGTGATAATCAACGCTCTAAAATTTAGATTACTAAAAATATAGCTTTCCACAATAAGACTAAACTTCCACAATAATACTAAACTTATCAATATACATTATCATTTTTTTAGAATAGAAAACCTCTCAAATTTAGATTACTAAGAATATAGGTTTCCACAATAAGACTAAACGTATCAATATACATTATCATTTTTTTAGAATGGGTTTTCTACATATTTGGAGATGATCTTGGGATCTCACAAATAATTATTATGAAGTAGAAATGTTAAATTAATGTTTCATTTGTTATTTTCCTTATAATAATTAAAAATTTATTAAAATCGGTAAGTGAGTGATTATATCTCAAAAATATAATTTAAAGTTGATACAATTATTATTAAGTGATTTTAGGTTTTTTGTTAAACGATTTGAAGGCCTAGTGGTTTCACGAATTATCTCTCGTTCATATATAAATAGGGCTTTGATAATGAATAAAATCGAGCAAGATGTGCATCATTGTTAAATTATTTAATTGCTCTATTAGTTTGTAATATATTATGATCTTAAAAGTGTTTACAAGTGAAAAAATCACAAAATTTATGTATTCATTTTTTTTCATTTTTTAATTGTTTTATAAACCAGCATAGATTTATCTAAAAGGGGATCTACCAAGTATCGATATGGATCAAATCTTTCAAGGTGCAAACCCTTTTTTAGAGTAAAAATGTTGAGAAAATGTGTAATCCAATGTTTATGATATGATAGTTTATATAATTTATTTTGTTATATATATATATATATGCAATTCTAAATAATTTAATTTATGCAGACATGTTATTTTTAATAACATTTTTTTTTTATAACTTAGACACGTGTCAATTCTAGGATGAGCACGAAAGGAGTTACACATCTCTCCCTTCAAAGTATTTAATTTGTTTTGTATTTGTAAGATTTAAAAACCAAAGAGAACGATATACAACAAAGGAATAAGTAGTATAAATTAGTTCTTGTTCATAAAAACCCTCTCTGAATAAGCATTATAAATTAGTTCTTGTTCATAAAAACCATCTCTTCAAATATGAAGATATAACTCCTATCATCTGCAAACGCATGACCGAGACAACAAAATAATGTCAGAAGATAAAGCCCCTCGTGTTTAGTAAAATCTATCCAAATCTATCAAATAACCTTGGGAAGAACTCACGATCAATAAACACAAAACAAGCATTAAATGTGATAAGGATGCACGACATTTTATATTCTAGATTATTCCAAGCCAATCCAGTTTCATAGTTCTGGATTTCTTCAACATGAGTCATCTTCACCTATTCTAACTAAACATTAGTGCCAACGTTATCATCGAATTGGCTACATGGAAGAACAGTGCTTCGATCCCCATCCTTGCCAACATTGTGGGGAGCATAACCATTCTTTAGATAGATGTTCGACCCTAAAGAAAACTGCAAGATTGAAGATATGTCACAAAAACGAGTCTCGAGTTCTGAAATAACTTGCAAAAAAAAAAATTATCGCTTTTCATCTTGTACCTAAGAGGGGAGAACATCATGATTCAATAGTCATGCTACAAGTTTCATAGCCTTATTAATATGACAATAAGAAGTCACGAACTTCTTCAAGCAAGTCAGAACAAGCAAGACTAAGCCACCACAAGCTTCAGATGTCAGATTCATAATTGTAGCCAGAGATCCATGCTTAAGAGAATTCATTAGATCATGGTATTCCATGTCTATTTTTGACACTCATCACCACCATGAGATTTTCCACTCCTCACTTTGTTCCCGACAAGGCAGAATGATAGACCGTAAGAAACAAGCAAGTGATAACAAGCAAACCTAAACGAGAGTCAAAGACATGTTCCATTGAGCTCTAGATTTCGTGGTCATCCTTAAACCACCCATTTAGTTGAAGACTTCATCTTATGTTAGACATCATATGGTGGTCCCCAAACTGCCATTTTCCAAACGAACCATTAAGCCTTCGTGCCAAGTTCCACAGAGAACCTTTGAGTTTTTTCCAAGTTCAAGAGTTTGTGGTCATCCTTAAACCACCCACTTAGTATAAGACATAAGATTCTACTAGCCCTTTTGGTTTGTGGTCACCCAAAACCACCTCTTTAGAGAGCACTTATATTTAGCAGAAGATGTGAGCTTTTGCTAGCTTACTTGGAAAATTCAGATTGTCAAGTTGGAGATGTTTATCCCTTGGTATCTATCCACTTCCAGATTTTATCTCTCTACTTGGAGTCACATACACCCCTTCAAATTAACATGGGAGATTGTTGGAACCTAATCCATCAGGTTAGGTGGAGATGAGTAGTCATCTCAGAAGTCCAAGAGACATCTTCATAATACGAACCCAAGCGTCATTCTCATTATATTTATGTGTAAATATGTTAATGAGAATGGTGTGCTTTCAAGCTTATCCTTTTTTTTTCGTGTCAAGTATAATGGATTGTTTGCCTAATATTGGAAACCTAACACATACAACAAAAATAAAATAATAACTATATGTAAAACATATATAAAATTTAAAAATCAATATCAAACATTAAACATAAAATATGAAACAATTAAATTGCAAAGCCTAAAATGTAAATGAGTTAAGTTGCAATTTTTTTTAAAATATTCAATTAAAATAAATTTACAATAATAGAATCAATACTAATATTTGAAACAATATACCTATTTTTTTTTATTTCAATAATAAAAAACAAATATTTAGGTATATAATTTATCTTTTTATTATAATATTTATTAAATTTAATAAAATAATGTGTAAATTTAATAGAATTTTTTTTATCAATTAAATAAACAACAAATTTATATGTAATCCATCATTTTATTACAATGTTTATTAAATCATTTTAAAAAATAAAAAATAATATATAAATTTAACAATATTAATAAATTTATATTTCAATTAAGTAAACAAATATTGACTTAACCATCTTGCCATTATATTATTTATTAAATTTATTTTTAAAAATATAAATTACAATATTTATTAAATTTATTTTTAAAAAAATTATATACAAATTTAAGACTAGCCTTTTAGGCTTCTCAATTGCTCTAAATTAATACATGTTCTCTTCTCCACTTTTCAATCTCTTTTAAAAATTAAAAAAAATTATATACAAATTTAAGAGTATACAACCCATACTTCTGGCCTTTTGGGCTTCTCGATAGCTCTCAATTAATACATGTTCTCTTCTCCAATTATAATTTTAAATTTTTTTTATGTAAATTAAGAGACTTGGAAGTAATTTTGTTAACTTCCTTTTGATTAGGAAATTATAGAAATGCAATAAAATAATAAGCATAGCTATTTAAAGAAATGCAATGAATCAAGGAGAATTAGTAAATTATAGATATGCAATGAAATAATAAGCATAGGTATTTAGAGAAATGCAATGAATTAAGGAGAATGAATTAAGGAGAATTAAGGAGGTTCTCTGGATTAGATTTGAACCTGTAACCTCCTAAGAGGAAACACGTGTTCTTAACTATTAAGTCCACTCATGTTGTACAATAAATTAATCAATATTCTGTTAACATATTAACACATTATGATTCATAGTTTAAAAAAATAAAAATTATTAAATTTTAAAAACCAAAATTTTAAAAATTAATTTGACATATTTTTTTTCTTTTTTTTCCAGATGGATGGTAGAGGTGAAACCACCGGCCATCCTAGCAGAAGGCCCCAGAGGACTCAAGGCTCGAACCCGTGACCTCCACCCTAACAAAGAGAGTGTGCACAGGTCTTACCAATTGAGCTAACCCTTGAAGCTATGAATACAATCTTCTTAAACAAGTCTACAAAACAATCCCTATTTTTCCCCTTTATATTTCAACATTAACCTTTCTAAGAAACAATTCCAAATAAATGTGAAATAACCAAAGGAAATCAGATTCAACCCTGACCACGCAGCACAGGTAAATAGCGCACTCAAGATTAAAGCATTCTTCCAACACTACACAATAATAATTGACATTTAATATGAAAAATAAAATAAACATTACTTCACCATTGGGTAGAGTAAAAACACTTAACAATTATTATTGACCCACATTCTACGAGAATACTATTTGTCTATTATATGCTCATAAACCTCTTCCTATCTTACATTATAGAAAAATATTACAATAAAATGACATTTGAAGAAATTTCTAGTTCTCTCAGTTTGTGATAAGTTATCTCTCACTAGAAGTTGACTACAGCCTGATAAGTTCCTCCAAAACTCCAGGTAGCAGGGGCAACATTGTAAGCAACAATAGTCGCTCCATTAGTGTAAGAGGTAACTCTGAAGGAGAGGGATTGACCTTGCAGGCGAGAGAAAACCTGATAAGACGCCCCCCAGTTGTGGCTCATGCTCAACCACCCAGTGTTACTGCCTTTCACAGCGAGCGTACTCACGTCTCCTGCACCCCCAACATTCATCACATACACCAGTAGCCACCATGAATTTCCTTGGAATTGGAATTTTATACCACCATTACTTGTGCATGGAACCCTGCAATCACCACAATTATCATCATTATTATTCTATGAGTTGTATTATTTTTTATTAACTAGTTGTAAGTGAACACTAATAGGTTATGAACAAACACTAATAGAGTATAAGTTAAGTGTTATGATTACGTTATAATAAGCATATTTACATAATTTGTGGTTGGAGTTATAAAGATCAGATGGTTGAGAGATAACAATGAAATGAATGACAGTTTGGATTCAAATGGTTGAGAGATAAAGATGGAATGGAAAACAGTTTGGATTTTTTTTATTCCTCTTAGTTTTTGAATTAAACTATTTCAACTCTGAGTTATCCATGCCTAGCTACATGTTATATTGACATTCTTATTATTATCCATTTAATAATTATCAGTTATTATTATATATATACATATATAATCTCTAGTTCTTCTAGTTATTTGCTATGAACTGTTGGTTATCCATTCATCAGCTATGAGTTATCTATGCATTAATTATCCATGCATTACATTACTGAGGTTCTGAAAGTTTGTAGCCAAAACCCAAATGTGTGTAAAATGGATGGGTTATTGGATTCTACTTATACTAGCTGGCCATAGAGGAGGAAATGCCAAAGGGAAGGGGGGACAATCAAGCCAAGTCGTTTGAACAAAGTCTTGCATTTTGCCTTAGGTAATATATTATAGCTAAGTATTTCTTTTTGGGCTTTATGGATAAGCAAACCCCAATCTGCAAGTGGGAGGAACCCTATGAATGGAGATGTACACACGGTCTCTTCTGCCCTATCCTCTCTTCTGCCCTATCCTCGAAGTGTGGTCCTATAAGGCTTGTTCCTAAAGGTAAGTCAGAAGGTCAATCTCATAGCATTTTTTTTATAATTGTATATTTCAAATTTTGAAGGATTGTCATAAAATCAATCTCGATAATACACAATACAATTTCGACAATATACTACATTTATCTCATCCTCATGCTTAAATGAAAAAACATCAATTTTAATCCACTCTAAATCTCAAATAAAAAAGTCTAATAACCTTATTATTATCATCATACTTAATCCTTCACCCAAAATTCTAAAATACAAACACATTCTGAAATACGAACACAGAAATATATAGGTATATAGATGTAATGGATCTAACCTTCTGTACATGACAGGGACAATACCAGCTTGCCAGTCAGCTATCTGCATGAAGGCGGGCTTGGCCATGTCAAAGTGCTGGCGAGGAGGATTGCACCATCCGCCATTGTCGGAAGCTTCGGCCCAGTTGGGAGGACATAAATTTGTAGCAGTAACAGTGGTGATGGGAGACCCTGGAAAACACCATTTTGACTGAACGCATCGCATTTGGAAACATTGGCCGCACCCATATCCTCCGTTATACAGCGTTGTGCTCAGAGCCGCTGTCTGAGTGCCGTAGCCCGTGTTAAACAGATTCCCGTATCCACAAGCACCACCTGCACTAATTATAATCATCAAATTACTCGGGACTCTTAGTACTGATCATAGACCAAGAAATATTAATAAATAATAAATTACCCATTGTTGCTGATGCTGTTTCATCGCCATAAAATGTTGCATGAGCCAATGTCCATGGCCCTGGCTGGTATGTTCCCCCGTAGGAACCCACAGCTTCTGTCATACCCAGATTGCTGATCACAATATGAATAAAGAGCGCGGCCACTAGCATTGCAACTGGAGAAATGGGAGATCCCATGGCTGCATTCATATCCTCGTTAATTTAGATTTCTTGTTTCCTCTCTTTGGATCTGTCCGATCAACAAACAAACCGTGCTGCAAATTAGCCTTCATTCAATACCATTTTCAAAACAAGGTCAGAAATATAAATGGAATATCAGAATAGCGTGAAATAGGTCATAAAAACCTCGGTTAAAAATTCTTCTAAACCTGTATTGATGCCAATCACTACTCAGCTAATTTCCATATAAAGCATTGGCGCTGCTGCTATTTTATTTATTTAGAGAACAATTCAGAAAATTAAGAACATCGTGGACGTGCCTGCGGTTTGCTGGAATTTCATGTTTATGGACGAGCACGACGGAGACGTGCAGTCAATGTATACCACTTAACCATTTAATTATTTTGTCATGGCAAGCTGTTCAGTGGGAAGTATCCATTCATTTTATGATTTCTGTTGAATTCTTATTGGTAGTAAAATATTATTAAGATTTTAATTAAATTTCAATTAAATAGTTAATGTTTATTTTTATTGAAAATTTAAGATTTGAACAAAATTTCATTAAGATTATAGTAAAAGAGGGTGTTGGTCTATTCCTAAAGTTTCATGGACTGAAAGGGTTTGCCATATATGAGTTTATGCTCATTGAGGATGAAAATCACTCTCTTAGAGTGCACTGCTTGCACCCACATTAAATTTGAGTTTCATAGTATTTGTTACAATACAAACCTTTATAACCTCCTAACTTGCCAAAACTATAGTGATCATGGTAAACTTTTTGAGCACGAAATTTATTGTTAAGAATCTATTCAAATTTTAATAAAATAGTTGAGCACATATGCATATATATCTTAGAATTTTGGGGTGGACTACCATCTATGCTTTTTCATCTATCTATGAACAAGAATGAGACAAGTGTTCTATGGGCATTGTCCAAAATTAACAGAGACAAGTGTAATATGAACATGGTCAAAATTAATAATTAATAATTTCAAAAAAATAAAAAATAGTTTAATTAACATGTGATAAGTACAATTAGTGATAGTTGTAAAAATTAAAATTAATCTTCAACTATTCATTAGATACAAGTATTAGCTTAACTCCAATGATTCTAGAACTTTAGCTTAACTTCAACTCAATTCACAGTTATATTGGATAAATATTAGATACAACTTTTAGCTTAACTCTAATGATTTTACAACTATTAGCTTAACTTCAGGTCTAATCACTTAAGGCTTAGTCCAAGTACATTTGGCATTTAGGAGTCTCGCTAATGTGCAGTCTTACAGTGTTACAATGTTATAGTCATGTAAGAGTAGAAAACTCCTAGTATACGGTTGGTATTACATGTTTAGGGTTTTCCATATAGATATAATTAGGTTTTCGATTCCTTTTAAAGAAGGTTAAGATGTTACTACTTCTCTCTATATTGACCACCAACCCATACAGTGGCGAACACATTTTAGCATTAAGATTACAACTGTTCAATGCAGTCAAACCAACCAAAGGAAGACAACCATGGCTCTGAACATTGAAATGTTATGTCATCTTTGGGCTGCATACATCAGCTAAGTATTCCATTTTTCCCAAGCCCAAATTCTAGCAAGACCATGTCTCTGAATTCATGGAAAACATCGCAATCAATGGGGAACTCATCATCAGTACTAAATCCAAGTGGAGGGATATGGATTTTGGGTTTACTGTGGTTTTCGAATGCGTATTGTTTCTTCCATCACCTATGGGTTTCTCCTTGTTGTTCATGTAGTTTACTGAACCGAACGGAATTATATACATTGATGTAACGCTCTCTGAGATGCAGTGATATAATCTTGGGATCGTTTAGTCTGATGGGCATGCCATTGGTTTGAACTCAGGTGAGTAAATACTTGGCACATTAGAGGCAAGATCATGATTCCAATGAGGCCATGCACTGTCAATATGATTGACGGTGATGTAGATCAAATCCAATATATTAATGGCTAGATCATGGGACATCATGGAACTGAACAATTAATTACTTCATGTTTTCAATGGATTCTGCGTCACGGACAACATACGCACTGCAGTCATAGAACTCTTCCGCTCCCCCAAGAAAACTAATTATTTCGCTAATGTGTGAGCTTGAAGAGCCCTTGTTCTGGGCGAACAATATTCAACATGCAACATAGTAATAAATGCTGCAGCAGCTGCACTGTGGGTCGTTGGATCTCATTTTGAGATCCAACGACCCACAGTGCAGCCGCTGTAGCATTTATTACTCTGTTGCATGTAAAATATTTTTTGCCCTTGTTCTGATCTTCCGCCGTATATCGAGCAATGCCAACGTCTTAGCAAGGAGTAAATGAAGGTTCCATTTCACTGACATTGAGAGTTCTAGAATATATTGAGAGGTATTACTAATGTGACATTAATTGAGAGGCTATGTTAATTATATCTCACATGGAATATAACAATTACTTTTCTTCTATTCACGCTACAGCTAAAACTCTTTTAAAGATGGTTAATTTTTTTTTTTAATTCTTATATGAGAACAATTCTCTTGCTTTAGCATTCGATTTTAGCCTTAAAGCAATAGCAAAGAATAAGGGCCACAAAAACAAATTTAATCTAATATTTTGCATCCATGGTATCAAAATATAAGGAATGAATTCACATATCGGATTTTTTTTTCACTGCATTGCTACTAGGGTTCTCTGCCACTAGGGTTTTTAGTCGTTGCGGCTACACCGCCTGCTCCTATCTTCCATGGAACCACCAGACCCTATGCAGGATGATCATCGAGCTGACGTCATGGATGGATTCTAAAGAATCCTAGCCTCCCATCCCCCTACCAAACCCCCACCAAGCGACTCCTGCTTCGTTAAAAGAGCTGAAGTGTCGAACGTGAACTTATCCTTCCCCTCTCTCTATTAAAATTTAGTTGAATAAAAACTGGCGACCTCTGATATAGGGAGAAGTACAACAGTTTTTTTGTGGAAGAGGATTCTTCGTCTTTCTCTTTGAAAAAAAAAGAAGATAGAGACTTAATCTTCAGATATGGCCCGTATTTCATGGGACCGATAGGCATGTACCATAACAAGTGAGAATTATCCTTTGACCCGGAAAAGGATATCCCCTTCTTAGTCCCGAACTGGGTCAAGCTGCCGCACCTTCCACTTCATTGCTAGAATGATGAGGATCTCAAAGTCATCGGGAATGCGTTAGGGAAATAGACAAATCTAAGCCAAAACCTCCAAAGTTCTCCTGCGCAAGAATTTGTGTAGAGGTAGATCTGGGAAAAGGCCTTCCGGAAGCAATCAATATTAACATCGAAGGTTGGAGTCATCTTCAAACCATTGACTATGAGAAAATCCCCTTCAAGTGCAAGGTCTGCCATGAATACAGTCACTTCGCAAAATCTTGTCAAAAGAAAGTTCAACTAGAATAAGGAGAGATCCCAAGAGAAGAATGGAACGAGGTTAGTTGAAGAAAAGGGAATAAAGCAAGCACAAACTAGGGGAATTCTCCAACAAAAAAGAAGAAAGCTCCGAAAAATAGATTTCAAGCATTGGCCACAGAGGTTCTGGAACAAGATGAAGTAACAATAATGGAAAAGGAAGACATCCAATAGGAAAACAAGGAAAATGAACCAGTTTTGGAAGAAATACGACAAGCAACAAGTTATGAGCCTACTCTTCCATCGCAACCCTATGTCAAAGTAAGGCCAGAGTCTTATCAAAACTCAGGAGGATCAGTAACGAGATCCGGAGCAAAGGCACAAATGGAAGATACTTCAGAAAGCAAAGAAGAAGAAGCATAACTCCTAATAAAAAAAGGAAGAAACCCCAACAAATTCCTTAGGGATCAAGAAACAACAAGGGAAAAGGCGACAGGAAAGCAGTCGAATTTAGACCACTTGGTCAAGTCCTACCTTTCAGATAAATAAACAGGAGATTAGACGAAAGGGAAAAAATGATAGAATAGTACCACAAACAACCAGGAAATAATGAATCTAGTCTCCTGGAATTGCAGAGGGTTAGGAGGAAATCAAAAGGTAGAAGCCATTCAAATATTCAAATTCTCAAAAAAAATATCCATCCTCACAATCTAGGAGACAAAAATGCAAGAGGAAGACAGTTTGGTCGTCTTTAAGAAGTTCTGGAAGAACGGTGAAGGAATAGTAGTAAGCGCTCAAAGAGCATCAGAAGGTATACTAACCTAGTGGGAGAAAAACCTCTTTAAATTTAAATCAACAATAGAAAATCGTCATTGGTTGTTTGTGGAACTCAAATGTCTTGACACTCACGAGATACTATGGATTGGAAATTTTTATGGACCTACAATCCATGAAGCCAAGGAATATTTTTGGACCCAACTGGAACTGCAAAGGCATGGCTAAATGCACCTCCCATGCATCATAGTTGGGGACTTTATTGTCACTATCTCCTCTAAAGAGAGAAAAGGAGGCTCTAAAGTGAGAGATCCCTTTGGGGAAATATTAGAAGATATAATGGCAATATGGAGACTTGTTGACATCAAACCTAAGAGAGGAAAATATTCATGGAGCAACAAGTGCATTGGACTAGGGTACATTGCTGCGAGGTTGGACAAAATTACGGTAATTTCTTCTTTCTTAGATAAGCCCCTTCTGTCGGTTTCAAGACTCTTAGCATTTGTTGTATCAGATCAAAAGCCTATTTTGTTTTCCCTCGATCCTATTGGTAACTTGGGACCTCTGCCTTTTAAATTTTCTCCAATTTGGATCTTAGAACCAGGGTTTTTCAATGTCGTCTCCTAATCTTGGCATAAGTTTTACCAAGGTTCCCCTGGATACATCTGGGAACAAAAGTTAGCTAATGTGAAAAGGAAGCTCAAATTATGGATGTCAACCCGGCGCCAGAATCCTAGGCAGGAAAAAATTTCCTTAATCAATACCTTAGAAGAAATTCAGGAACAAATGGAGCATAATGAAGCAACAAAAGAAGTGATGTTGAAAGAAAAAGAAATTGACAAAAAAATCCTTGCCATCCAGTGAAATGAAGAAGCTGAACTTCGACTAAAATACAAATGTTTATGGCTGAAAGTTGGAGATCAAAACTCCAAGTTCTTCCACTATCAATGTAAAGAACGCAATAGGAAAAATATGATAAAAGATATCTCAAAAGAAAATGGAGAAAAAATAATCGACCCTGAGCAAATAAAAAGGGAGATAAAAGTGCATTTTGAAGATCTGTATTCTAGTGAGGATATTGTCTCTCGGGAGTAATCACTCACTCTCAGCAACGAAATTCCTTTGCTGATAAAGGATGACCTTGACTCTCTTATTCATCCTATCACTTTTGAAGAGGTCCGTGGAGCAGTCTGGATCTTGCATCCAGACAAGGCTCTGAGATCAGACAGATTCTCCATAAGTTTTTATAGAAGCTGCTAGCACATAATAAAAAAAGATCAAGCAAGAATGATAATTTGGTCACAATCTATAGATAGGATTGGAGGTTCCATAAAAACTCCACTTTCCTTGTTCTTATCCCCAAAGAGAAGAACCCCGCAACTATTAAAAGATACATGCCTATCTCCTTGTGCAACTCCTCCTATAAAATCCTTTCCAAAGTCTTCGCCAATAGAATCAAGATGGTTATAACACTTCTCATATCAGAAAACCAAGGAGGCTTTATAGCAGGAAGGCAGATTTATGACAACATTTTGTTGGTTCAGGAAGCTATTCATTCAAGCCAGAGTCGCAACGAAGCAGATATGGCTATTAAAATAGATCTTGCAAACGCCTTTGATAGAATAAGGCGCTCTTATATCTTTCAAGTTATGAAAAACTATGGCTTCCCTGCTAATTTTATAAGATGGGTTAAAGCCTATATAAGCAAGCCTTGGATTGCTCCCCTTATAAATGGTTGACCAACCTTGTTCTTCCAAGCTTAGAGAGGAATCTGACAAGGATTCCCAATGTCCCCCTTTCTCTACATCCTTGTAGCAAACTCACTCAGCAGAAGACTTAACAGATTGAAGAATGAAGGGAATCTCCCAGGAATAAGCTTTGTTAGAGGCGTCCAACCAATCAACCACGCTCAGTTCGCGGATGACACTATTATTTTGGGTAGTGGCTCCTCTCAAATTACCAGGCATTTCAAAATCACTTTGGACCTCTTCCTAAAAGTGTCTGGAATCCAAATCAATGCCAACAAGTCTTGGTTGTATGGTTGGAATAGTAATCCTAGCATTCTCCGAGAAATAGCCAACATCTTGGGAATAAAGGTAAATCTCCAATTGACTTCCTTCATATATTTGGGGGTCCCTATAGTGAACAGGAAGTGTACTACCTCGGTCTCGAGTCCTTTGATTCAAAAACTGAAAACGAAAATTCAGGCTTGGAGTAATATTTGGCTTAATCTAGCAGGCAATGTCGTTCTCATTAAATCCATCCTTTCCTCATATCCCATATTCTCTTGTGCAATTTTCCTGGCGCCTAAATCTATAATTAACATTTTCAGCATTGAGATAAGGAAGTTTTTATGGCAAGGTGGGAAGACTTAGGGGATAAAATTCAATTTGGTAAACTGGGATACAATCATGGAGGACAAACACAATGGAGGGCTAGGAATTAGGGATCCTGGAAAAATGAACAATGCTCTGGGAGAAAAAATGGCGTGGAGGATGGTCACTAGAGAAAAGGATTGGTGGAAGGAGGTTATAAGGAAAAAATACATTAAAAAAGATCTAAATGTTTATATCTCCCCTGGACAGGTAAAGGGACCTCCATATGGAGTCTTTGCAAAGGACTCCATATGTATTGGCCTAATTAAAGACAATATGTATTGGATTCCTGGGAATGGAAACAAAATCGACATTTGGTCAAATCCCATCCTGGAACAACCTCTCTTAGAGTCTAATGCTAATCTCCTTACTCTTCAAAGGTGGATGCAAGATCAAGGCTTCAAAAAAATCAAAGATCTAGCTATATGGGGTTCAAGAGGTGATTGGAACAGTTGGAAAAATCTAAATCCCCCGCCCCACCTTCGTCAGGATTACGATTTTTTCGCTTCTATTCTCCACGACATTACCCCTCTTAATTCTAGAGCCATGCACGAGCCATGTATATAAGAGGTTGGGGAAAAACTAGGCTCTACACAATTAAAGAAGGTTGTCGGGTCTTAAAGCATAGTGGAAACAGACATTAGTAAAGAATCTGGGGGAAGGTTTGAAGCTAAGACAACATCCCCAAGATCAACATTTTCTTTTGGCTCTTGGCAAAAAATAAGCTCTGTACTGCAGAAAACTTACGAAAGCGTGGGATATGCGGGCCCTTAAGATGTAATCTTTTTCTTGAACAAGAAGAAACCTCCCATCATCTTTTCCTTGAGTTTCCTTTCACAATTCAATTTTGGAAGCTCCTCCTAGGTCCTTTTGGCAGGAATTTCTCTCTTCCAGGAAATCTCTCCATTCTGTTCACAAACTAGAAAAGTTGTTATCCAGGGAGAATTGGGAAGAAGAAGACTCTATGAAGAATATGGAATACAGTTCATAAAAATGTACGCTGGCAAATTTGACTTGCTAGAAACAGACACCTTTTTTATAAACAAAAGGTAGAACCACAACAAGCTTCCTTCAAAGCCATGAATATGATCAACGAAAATTTGAATTCAAAACAGGTCTCTTTTCCCCAATTTGAGAATCTTAATCGAGAAGAACTCAATTGATGCCAAGACATTCTGTCTCAGAACTCTCTTCAAACCAAAGCTCCTTCTGAGCTACACTCTTGGGAAATCAAGAAAAACTTAGAAGAGTTCTTTCTTTGGCAGTTGAGGCAAAACTTATCCACCCTCTTTTTTTATGGTGCCCCGAAAGAAAATCCTAGGGAGGAAGGTGTGGGTGGGATCATCTTTGATCCCGAAGGGAATATAGTGTCATCTTATGCCTGGGGACTTGGTCGAAAAACCAATAATGAAGCTGAGTGGCTCACACTCTTCTTTGGTTTGGAGTTGGCCAAACAACTCAAGATCACCAAAATAATTGTCACGCGAGACTCCAAGCAAGTTATCCACAAAATGATCAATGGGTACAACAAAGGAGCAGCCAGAATTCGAAGAATCTATGAGCGAATACGACAAGCCTTTGTAAATGTTCAAACCCATTTTTATCACATTCTTAGAGGTAACAACATTGAAGCAGATAAGCTAGAAAATCAAGGAGCTAAGTTAAAAACGGGCTTATCCGAGGTTAATGGTAACTTAAAAAATACAACTTATGTCCCCTAGGAACACTTGCAAGGATGAAGGGGTTCAAGGGTGGCCTAAGGTTGGCACTTGGCCTTTACACTATTTTTCATTTTAAAAAAATGCATTTTTTTGGATTGTGGGGAAGCCCCCACTATCCGGCGTTCCAACAGTCGGCAGGCTGCATGGCCTCCGACGTCCAGTTGTCTCCCCATCGTAGCCCATGTGACGGGCTTTAATGCAGCCCTAGACTCACTCATATGGATTAGAGTTCCCGCATGAGCCATGGAAAACTCTCTCAAGAAGCCTCCTCCAGCTTCATTTGGTCATCGCGCTTCTGTTTCTCCCGGTGCAGTGACTGATTTTGGTGGTGCAGTGAACGATTTTCTTGGTGCAACGAATGTCTTTCCCGGTGCAGCGATTGTCTGTGCAGCGACTAAATTTTGTGGGGCAATGAACGGTTTTCCTAGTGCAGTGAATGTGTTTCCCGATGCAGAGAAGGTTTGTGAAGTGAACATTCCTCCTATAGAGCCTCTGCACTTGTTCTCTCGGGGTCCCTTAGCATTGAAGATAAGGATTGGTCGCCCAGTTCTCAGGCAGCATACTCAGCTCTCGTTGCACACACAGAATTGCCTATGTCACAAGCAGCTATGGCAGCCAACGATGTTACTTTGAATGATCTTCAAGAATCCTTAAAAGATATCAAGCAACACATTCAATGGCTCTACGACATCCTGAATCATGGGGTAACAGAAGGGAGTTCAACAACTGAAAAGGTCAAATGGATGGCCTGGAAAATGGGAAATCATGATACCCGAATTGAAGAAAATCACAGCGATTTGCACAAGCTAATGGGCACAACTAGTTACATGAAGGAGGATTTGCAGAAGCTGGTAATCCATGAATCAAAGCAGCCATTTTCAAGACTCACCTGTCAAAGATAAGCCAATGGAGAAAACCTCATTAGTTCAACTATTTAAATATCCAAAGGGAAAGCAGTGGGAGTAGTTCAAGTTCAAATGATATTTTATGTTTTTCTGCATTTTGGTTTTAGGTGTCTATGTCCGTATATACCCTTCGAAAGGTGATAGAAGTCTTTTTTGGCACAGTTACAAGTTTAAGTCATTAGTTTCTAATATAAACATTTCAGTATTTTAAGGCAAAAACTGTATGATTTGCAGGTCTCAAACCTCCTATTTTGTACAATTGACTGTTAACAACCTTTTTATATAAATACAATATCTTCCTAGATTTTATTAAAAAAAATTATATATATATATATATAAAAAATTAAAATTACAAAATACAATTCCTAATTTATATTATTTTAAACCTCATCGATTTAATATTGTTTTAAAGTAGCCACATTTTGACCATAAGAATCTGCAATCTCTAACACTTTTAAATGTATGTAGTTTATTTATAAACCTCCACAAATAGTTTAATTATAAAACAAAACAAAATCCGCTTTGTATTTGCCACATTGAAAATGTGTGTAATTTAATTATAAAACTCCACAAGTCAGTAGTTTAATTATAAAACTCTACAAAATCCGCTTTGTATTTGCCATTTTGAAAATGTGTTTTCATTATTTTTAATTTATGTACTTTAATTGTATTTGTTAAATTGTTTAAATGTATATTTAAATTATAGAAGTAAATTAAATTTAACTCTGTTTACATTTAAAAGAAGGCAAATCTTACCTTTAATTGTATGGTTATTGAACATTTGTTTAATAAATATTTTTTGATACTGATTTTTTTTTTATAAATTAATTAAGTTAGTTAAAAAAGTATTATTATATTATAATATATATATTTATAGTGATTTTTAAAAAATTAATTTAGTTAGTTAAAATATATTATTATATTATATTTTTAGTTATTTTATTTTAATATTTTAAAATAAATTTTAAATTATTTTATTTTAATATTTTAAAGTAATTTTTGAGTTATTTTATTTTGGAGTTAGCTTTTCACCCGCCCATTTGCACTGATCAGACGACCAACAATGCGTGATGTGAAAGCTCACGCGAGCTAAGTCGTCCGATCGGTGCAAATGGTCGGGTGGAAAGGTAACTCCTTTTATTTTTATAGTACTAGTTTGTAATTCAAAATAAACAATTATAAAAGAAAAAATAACTAGTAGTTGATGCATGAGTAAGTGTTGGTAGTTGATTACATGGATAACTATTAGTGTATGTATGGATAATGGACTTAGTGGTAGATACCTAGTTTAAGTGAAATAAAGTGAGTGATAATATGTAGGTGACATTTAACTTGTAGCCTATAAGTGTTCATTCACCACTTGGGTAGTTAATTTCACTTTTGATTTTTATTGAAACAATGGATTGATGTTCTTTACTTTATTTAGAAAACTAAAATGCAACAACCTTCGCAATTGTGAGTTGATGAATGCAGAGAGACTAATAAAGTTATTTCCGAAGAAATCCATGTTCGTAACAATGTATATGGAAGAATAGGTAAAGCAGCTTGTCTAAAAGTATTAATTTTTAAAACGGAATGTATCAATGCCACTTTGCAATGTTTTAATCAATTCCTTGGTTTGGATCCAATCCATTGGCTTTGAGTTTGTATTTTATGCCATAGAGTTGCAGGAAAATATGACTTCTCTCAACCTCAAATATGATATATTGTATGTAAATCTTTTCTCTACATTATTTGGAAGATATATTGTGGAGAAAAGAAGATGTAAATATTCCATTATTTGGATCACTCCACATTTTGAAACGCTCTTCAAAGCAGAGAACCAAGCGACTATTGCATAAATGATTCAGATCTCTCAATTTTTTCCAAGTCAAATCTTAGAAGAGGATAACATGGAGGTCTTGGAGGAGATCTCTGAGGATGAGCTCAAGGAAACTTTGCATAGTTTCTAGAAGGACAATATCCCAGGCCTAGATGGATAGACCATTGAATTTTTTTTGGCTCTCTATGACACAATTGGGCCTGACCTCCTCCATTTGATTGAAGAATCTCGAGTAAATAGCCATATGCATCCTCCCCTCATCTCCACTTTCATTGCTCTCATTCCGAAAAAGTAGAAACCAGACTCTCTGGAAGACTTCAAGCCTATCTCTTTGTGTAACATCACCTACAAAGTTGTTGCAAAAATTATTGCTCTAAGATTTAAATAGGTTATCTCAAGAATTATCTCTCCCGAATAGTTTGGCTTCCTTGAAAATAAACAGATTCATGAAGCCATAGGGGTTGCTCAAGAAGGGATTCGCAACATGAAAACCAAGAATATAAAGGAACAATTCTAAAGATTCACCTTTCTAAGGCTTTTGACAGGATAGGTTGGCTCTATCTAAGACTCCTACTAACCCATTTGGGTTTTAGTTACAACTTCATAAAATGGATCTTCTGCTGCATCTCTATAGCTTCTTTTGTTGTTCTCATAAATGGCTCAGCCTCCCCTTTCTTCACCTCGGAGAGAGGGCTTCTACAAGGTTTCCCTCTTTCCCCCTTGCTTTTCGTGTTAGTGGTTGAAGGACTTAGCATAGCACTAATTGGTACAAAGAGAAGAGGCATGTTCTCAGGGATCAGACTTGCAAACAACCTGAACATCACACATCTCCTCTTCATGGATGATATCCTTATCTTTTGTGATGGATTGATTAGGGATTCAGATAAGCTTTCAGGGATCTTGGGACCTCTTGGTTGAATGTCGAGGTCTGGGTGGTCTTTCTATGCACACACTAGTATAGCACCTGGAGGAAGGTGATGCCTCATGGACCGTTGAGCAATGAAGTGGTACCTTCTTAGTCTTTTGAGGGGTGGGCATTGTGGACCCAAAGATAATTGAGTATGTGTGAGGTGCCTGAAGCTATGTGGTGAGTCACTAGTTAGCATTTCCTGTCTAATACATAGGAATCATGTCAACTTAGAAAAGGATGGTTTGGTTGCAACCTTATACCTATTTGACTATGAAAGAGAACAATGGGTAGTTCCCCTTTCCTTAAGGTGATCATGCCTAGCGGGGGGGGTGGCCTCCTAGTTGAAAGTGTATAGGTTGGACAGAGTTCCTACGATTGGATGGAACGTCGCTCTTGCACAGTCAGTTGCTCGAACAAGCTTCATTCAAGATAAGTGTTATGTGATGTTCTATGGTTGTTATGTATTTCCAATATATTAATGATAACCTGAATGAATGAGTAGTGCATGTTGTATATGTTAATGACGAAGGTTAATTGCTGCATATAGATTATTGTATGTATATGAAGTTCCATTATGTATATAGTGCTAACTCTATAGGTAGCCAACGAACTGGCATTGCAAGCTAAGTTGCCACTCAGTGGTATACTGTGCAATGGTATACACATCGTAGGAAAAGGTAATCGTGTAGTGGATCATGCAGCCGTTTACCTTGTGCACGTAGTATAGTTGTGCGGTAAGGAAATAATAAGCATGACAACACTAATCGATCAAAGCATTGGGTTCACAATGTATTTTTTGTGGATTAAGGATATGCGACACAGACCGTTGCGTAGAAAAATAACTTAGTTCTAGACAAAATTGTCTTGGTATTAGAAGACAGTATAAAAGGGAGGAGATCCCTCGTCGTTGCAATAGTCCACAAAGGTCATTGGGGAAACCACATAGTGGTGTCAGACAAGTGGTTTCAACACTAGGGCTCTAAGTGTAGAAAGGACCATGCGCAGTAATGTTAGAGTGATTATTGAGAATATTAGTGTGTTCACTAATAGATTTCCCTTTTTGCACAATTCTAGCCCAAGCAATGAGTCATTTTGAGCAGAGCGGTATCAAGACAACAATCAAAGTTTTCAAGAAGTTGGCCAATCTAATGCTCATAATGGATGATGAACAAGATCCCTATGACCACATAAAAGATGTTATGGGAGAGGATGCACGTGGTGGTGATGTAGAAACAAAATCCAATGGAAGGAGAGCGCAAACCACACCTCTGGATATGGATGACACTATGAGGATCGTGGGAATATAACAAACCCACTTAATACTTAGGATAAAAGATTTAATCATTATTTGATTACTTTCCTATCAACTAGCCTAAATAGTTGGAATCCACTTGCACCACATGGTCAAGACTTGCCATATAAACCCCAAGAGTGCTTTGTCTTGATTCTAGTTTGATCTTGTCCACTTTATTGACTTCCAAAATTAGTAATTGTGCCTTCCTGCAAATTGTCTTTATTCTGCTTTATTCCATTTTTTTGAGGTAAAGGAAGTAAACTAGGAAATTGCTATCCTTTGTTGCCAACCCATCCTCCATTATTTTCTCTCCATATTCCAGGATTAGCATGTTTTTACATCACTCATGACAACTCACTCATGCTTTAGCTAATTCGTGAGGTCCTTGACTGATTTGGGAAGTGCTTTAGCCACCTATGGGGTTTACCATATTTAGTAAGTCTGATGTATGAGCTAGCAATGAGGTGTCTTCCATCAACTCAATTCTCCTTTATAAGGATGTATTACAAATGTAATAATATCAATTATCATTTATTGATCATTCCTTAATGTGTGTTCAGTATTCCTCTTATTCTCTTCTTATGCTAATTTTATGCAATTCCCAGTGAGGTTAATTGTGTGCTTGGAATCTTAGTTTGTTACCATCAAGGCTTTAGAATTCTAACATGGTATATAGAATCATTGCTACCATCAAGGCTTTAGAATTCTAACATGGTATCAGAGCCTAGGATATCAAAGCTCTAACATGGTATCAGATCTTTGGGAGCTCATCAATTAATTCTCCTTTTCATATTTGCAGGTTTATTTTGCAGGTGCAACAACTTCTATATGGATTTGAAAGTTCCTCTACTATCTCCTTTAAACTATGTTGATTGGAAGCTCAAGATGAACACATATTTGAAGAGGCAATGTCTCTTTAATGTCTCCATTGGTGCATTGAGCGAACCAAAGTCTTATGAAGAGAAGATTTACAGGCTAAATGAATTTGATAGAGCTTATGGAATTATGTGTTTGGCAATGTCTCCAGAGATACATCATCTCATAGATTCTGTTGAATATCCATTTGAGCTTTGGAGCAATTTTGACAAAAAATTTGGTGTGCAGGAAGAAGAAGATGAAGAATGGAGCGAACCCTGTTAGAACTGTTGTGCCATTTAGATCTTTAAGCAATGAGTCAAATATTATTGATGCAGTAAAAGAGGAATGAAGATACACATTAAACAAATCAAACCACACAGGAAACGAATGACTATAGCTCAAATAATTACAGTATCATGTTCATTAAAGAATCTGATATTACAATAGTGTTACATAGGAAAATAATTCAAATCATTAGGGATAAATTCGAATCTCCCAACTGGATGTGACTGTATTTGACTGACTAGCTAACTAAAGGTGTCTCAATCACTATCAGAGTCCAAGTAGTTAACTCCAGTTGTCTAATCAAGTCACACAATCAGTAATAATCAGTTAACTCAGTCTAACTGAAGTGGTAGGTGAGAAAAAGAACCTTATCCACATGCAACCATGCATAACTGACGCCAACTGAACTGATTGTCATCTAACTGGATGTAGCTGGAAAATAACAAAGCTTAACTAGTTCCAACTCCAACTGATTGAAGGAGGTTGGTGTCGGGAATCCCAGTGGCTCCTCAAATGTAGAGAATGGCCTAGGAGGCGCCTAAACTGATGCATGCAAGTGGAAGTTATCCTCTATCGATGTTCCCCATAGTCTAGTAACTGGTACATGTGGCCCCATTAAGTCAAATGGACCCAAATAATTGAATAAAACTCCTAAGTTAGGATAAAATAATCTAATAGACAGTTTGGTCAATGGAGGATTATAAATTCTAACAGCCCCCCTGAATCCTAACTTGGACAATTGTGGGCCTTGGCAACAAGGCTATAAGTCACCCATATACCATCTAAAAGATAAAAATGTTGCTTAATAAACTGAGTAAATAGGGGAAAACCTCATGGGAAACCACCCCACCCAAGATAAATAGGAAATAAGAAAATACAAGCTATCTTTAGAAGAAAGAAGCTTCCTCAGAAAAATACTTGTCAAAACACTGCTGCAAAATTGCAGCTCTATGTAGCAGTATGGTTCTTCTGTGCAGTAACATCCTAAAGTTGTGCATGTGAATGTCTTCAAACTAATGGCAGAAGATGAATATGCTCAACTGAATAAAAAATATAAACAGTTGCTTGATGAAAACTGGACCCATGTAGAGCAACTGAAATCAGTTGATAATAGAGCAAAAGTTCTTGAGAATTCGAGCCATGTGAGGAACACCCAAGCAACTGATATATTGCAGATTTTAACATCGAACCATGTGAGGTAAAATCAGCCCCAAGTGTTAAGAGCAAGTGTCCAGGAAAATGCAGAATGTCTCCCTTTTTACTAGTTCTGTGAGCAGATGAGCATGTGATCAAATAAATAGGTAGAGAAACCCTGGGACTGTGGAGAGCGAGTGCTTGAGCTCCATAATCTGATATAGCTTCATAAATAACCAGTGATGCACAAAATATAATAGCAACAAATGCATAAGAGAAAACTAACATCAAATCCCCAGCAGCAAGTTTGAAGAAGACTTGCGATACTTAATTTTTCACACCAAAATTGATGAGAGCAGCTACAAGCATGACTTAACGCTCTTGGATCTTCAAACTTGAACCAAATAATATCAGATTGAATCCAAATAATAATATCATATCATATCCAAATAAGTTCATATCAGATCCAAAAGTTTGCTCCACCGAGATGGTAGATGCACAATTTTCTCCTTCTTCAAAACCCTGAGTATTAGTGCATGCAATCATGTAAAAATTTTCTGAAAGCTCAAAATTAATGAGGATGAATGGATATCTCCTCAAATATGATATTATTTCCAAAATATCTAGACATACATAAAATATAATATTATCAAAATCAAAAAATATATTGACATCAAGTCACCAGCAACAACTTTGAAGGGGAATTGCAGTACTTGATTTTTCACACCAAAATTGATGAGACCAGCTACAAGCAACATTGGAAGCTCTTGAAATTGAAAGCTTGAACCAAGTAATATCATATTAGATCCAAACAATATCATATCAGATCCAAATAGGTTCATATCAAATCCAAGGGTGTGCTCCACCGAGATGGTAGATGCACAATTTTCTCCTTCAAAATTATGAGTATTGGAGCATGCAATCATGTAGGAATTTGTTGGAAGCTCTAGATCAATGAGAGTGAATGGAGCACTACTACAATCTGATACTATTTCCAAAATATCCAAATAATTACTTATCTGGACACCACCAACATCATTAGAGACAGAGAAATCAAACTCCTCTCCCTTTCCTGAAGCAATCACTGGTAAACTATGCACATAATTTAAAATAGAAGAATCACTGGAGAATTTTTGCATAGAATGGAAGGAGAATTTTTCTTCAATAACAGAGATTTGAATGTCTTCTTCTGGATCAGCCATATGAGAATATGAGATATCATAGATCTCATAATTTTATGGAGCAGCAGGAGAAGGAGTCACTCCAAGGAGACTTTCTTCAATTTGAATTGACTATGTGGAAGATTATGCTTCTTCTTCATATTGAACAACTTCATCAGAGAAAGTAGAGGCCGAGATTTTTGAATAAAGAACTCTTGTGATTCTAGGTGTGCCCTCCAAATCGCTATAATAATCCTCATTGTGCTTCCCAAAGGTTCTATCCAGTTCTATCCAGAGATCCTTTGGGTATTTTGCAGAATCAATAAGGTAGAGCAAGCTTGGAGAAAAGGCCATACATATTTCTGCAAAATCTCTGTAACCGTCATTTAGCCAGTCATATTCATAAGAATCTTTACCAAGTCCAATAAATACCTCATAGAGACCTTGTCTCTTTAGAGATGCAATCATCTTCAATTTTCATTATGAATATCTTGTGAATGGAGTAAGAAAATGTACTAATAATATGAAATCCATATAAAGTTGAACCTGCAAAACATCGCTGCAAAAACAAAAATATTCGTAACTATGTTAGAATCATGCCTTCCCTCTCGACATGAACACTTCCTCAGGGTCTGTCACGCCTGCACCGCCACTATGAATAAATTCAGAGGAAGCAATGCACTCTTTGCGGAACTTCTGTGGAAGCCCAACTGCTTCTGGTGTTCAATGGAGAGTAGACAGACATGAAGCTTGCTTGAAATGGCTATGATACCATGTTAGAATTGTTATGCCATTTAGATCTTCAAGCAATGAGTCAAATATTATTGATGCAATAATATAGGAATGAAGATACATAGTGAACAAATAAAACCAGACAGAAAACAGATGAGTATAACTTAGATAATTACAATATCATGTTCATTAAAGAATCTAATGTTACAATAGTGTTACATAAATAAAAAAATTTGAATCATTAGGGATAAATTTGAATCTCCCAACTGGATGTGACTATATCTGACTGTCTAACTAACTAAATGTGTCTCAATCACTATCGGAGTCCAAGTAGTTAACTCCATATATTTAATCAAGTCACACAATTAGTAATAATCAGTTAACTCAGTCTAACTGAAGTGGTAGGTGAGAAAACATGTCTTATCATTAGGGGAATTTTGAGGTAAAAAATGGGTCTCAAAAGAAAAAAAATGTACTATCAAAATCCACTTTAAAAGAACCAATCACATTATAGATGATGACATCATCTATAATAATTGAAGTAGCATTGGTTGAGTTAATGATGTTTATTTGTCAAATTGTAAATGATGAGTGAAAACTCATAGTTAACTATATCAACGTTGTAAGTAAAGTACTCATTATGAAAATAATACTCATAGATTATTTGTGAATATAATAATTTAATAAAGAAAAATATTATTTATATTTCAATATAGAATAAATTACAAATACCAAAATGTAAATTGTCTATTCAAAACTAAAATTATGTAATTACTTTTTTCAATATTTAAAATATATATGTCAAATATTTATTTAAAATCAAAATCACTTAACATCTTATAATAAAAACAATTTTTTTAATACTTACTATATATAATAATCTATTATAATTATTATTTAAATATAAAAAAAAAATATTAATTATTTTATAAGAATAAAATATTATATTATAATAAATTACTATATATATTTTCATCCGATTGAATTTTAATATTAATACCATTTTTTTTTAAATTTAGGTATTATTCAAAGTTCATATTTTACTATCAACTTTTAACTTTTGAAACACCTACATCTATACCAGCATAAATTAGGCGCGTACATTCAAGTTTGAAAACCAAATACATACATAAAATATTAATGTAGCAATTTGAATGATCTATTATATCATAATAAGATATTATATTATTAAAAAAATTATTACATATAATAATAATGTTTATTACATATAATCTCATTTGCTCAATATTAACTCAATTTTTTCGTAGTAAAAGTTTATGTATTATTTATTCATCCCAAAATTAACATTTTTTTTTAATTTTTAAATGATGTTATTAATTATTACATTAAAAATGATATGTGATATACATAAGATATATCATAATAAACTATTAAAAATGAGTTTACACGTGTTTTTGAAGTTGTATTAAAAAGATGAAAAATAAATTTTAAAAAATGATTTTTTTTAATTTATAGTTTTATATTTATATTTTAAAATAAATTTTATTTTTAAATAAATTTTTATTTTTGATATATATATATGACAATTTATTTATTTAAATTTAAAATTATGTTTAAAATACAAAATTATAAATAAATGGTTTAAAAACATATTTTGAATATTGAAAAATTAACTTATGTTTCAAATTTCAAAATTAATATATTTTATTTTATGAGTACGTTACTTTATAAGTACATTCATCATATTATATTCAAAATAATTTATGTACTACTTTACTTTTAGTCATATCAAAGATGGTTTTTTTATTGGTTTTATTTTAGACATCTTTTCAATTTAACTTAGCTATAGTTGCATTGGTTATAGTGTAAACGATTAGTTGTAAATATACCTTCTCCACAAAATGCCTAACTCAAAATATTTTATTATATTTCTTATGAGGCCCATTTTAGACCTCAAAATTTCCCTAATGCCACACGCATCCATGCATAATTGACACTAACTAAATTAATTGTGATCTAAGTGAATGTAACTAAAAAATAGCTAAGCTTAACTAGTTCCAATTCCAACTAACTGAAGGAGGTTGGTGTCGGGCCTCCCAGTGGCTCCTAAAATGTAGGGAATGGCCTAGGAGGCGCCTAAATTGATGCATGCAAGTGCAATCAATGGAAGTTAGCCTCTATCAGTGTTCCCCATACTCTAGTAACTGGTACATGTGGCCCCATTAGGCAAAGTGGACCCAAATAATTAAATAAAACGCCTAAGTTAGGCTAAAATAATCTAATAGACAGTTTGGTCAAGAGAGGATTATAAATCCTAACAAACCCAACATATCCTCATGTACTCTCTCTCAAGATGTCTCGACCTCTACAATCTTTGATGAAGTTATTCATGACGGAGAAGTATCTCATACAGTTCCTGCTGCTACTATTCTCTTTGATTTGAATGCTTCGTCCTTCAATCAAGAAGCAAATATTGAAGAGCCGTATTTTTTTATATCTCTTGAAGTTGAAGATTCGGATTCATCTTCTTATGATGTTGATAATGAAAAAAAAGTGACTAATGGATCTTCTATTGCTATTGTGTATGATTCATTCACACATTCAGTGTTCTCTATGTCGTCTATCAAAGATTCTGAGATCTATATGCCAGATCTTTCACACCTTGTGCATACCTCTCACATTGAAGGTGCCCAACTCGGTGTCTTTCAGGATGTTTGCTTAGCCAGATCAAGCCTTATTTGTGTCATACCAATCACCATACTTGATCTCATGCACTTTTGCATCTCCTTCTTTGTTCTTGGCATCATACTCAGAGCCTTCTTCAACATTTTGAACATCTCCTTTGTTCCTGCTTTCATACTTCTACCACAGAGGATTATATACCAGTGTGTTCTCGTGAGTCTACTGATGTGCTAATATGTGTTCTTCTGGATTCTTTGGGAGCTAGATCAACCCATGGAGTCTTTTCATTTGCACTCTCTGATCCTAAGCCTTCTCTCTTTTCCTACATGATCACTTGCACTCATCCTCTCGGTGTAATTGAAGTTGGAAACCTTATGGATTCGCTTGGACACTTATTTCACCTATTTGGAGCTGATTTCATCTCTATTGGTTTGAATTTCAAGTCATCATATCATCTTGGAGTTGATTACAACTCTCAATATCTTTCAGTCCTACTTACACATCATTGGATCTCAGTTGTTCTACATGGTCCCAGTTTCCATCTTGCAATTGATCTTGATCTAGGTGAGCAGATTTCTCTTATTCCCAAGAAGAATATTCCTTCAAACATCAATATTTAGTTTGGAGCAACATCGACAGCATTTTTTGGTTTTCCTTCATGCCCTTTCTTGAGGGAGGATTTCCCCATGTTTTGCCTCTTCCCTCAGTTCTTTGAACATAATAATTGTAAAGGGTGACTATAGCCTTGTTGTTGGGCCCTATATAAGTTTATATTTATGATTATTTCAGAGGTGTCATCATAAAGTCAGAATTAAAGGGGGGTGTGGAAATATAATAAACCTAGTTAATACTTAGGATAAAATATTTAATCATTATTTAATTAATTTCCTATCAACTAGCCTAGATTGTTGGCATCCACTTGCACCACATAGTCAAAACTTGCCATATAAACCCCAAGAGTGTTTTTTCCTGATTCTGGTTTGATCCTGTCCACTTTAATGACTGCCAGAATTAGTAACTGTGCCTTCCTGCAGATTATCTTTATTATGCTTTATTCCAGTTTTTCTGTGGATAAGGTAAAGGTAGTCAACTAGGAAACTGCTATCCTTTGTTGCCAACCCATCCTCCTTTATTTTCTATCCGTATTCCAGGATTAGTATGCTTTTCCATCATTCATGACAACTCACTTATGCTTTAGCTAATTAGTAATGTCCTTGACTGATTTGGGAAGTGCTTTAGCCACCTATGGGGGTTTATCATATTTAGCAAAGCTGATTTATGAGATAGCAATGAGTTGTCTTTCATCAACTCAATTCTCCTTTATAAGGATGTATTACCAATGTAATAATATCAATTATCATTTATTGAGCATTCCTTAATGTGTGTTCATTATTCATCTTCTCTCCTTATGCTAATTCTCTACAATTCCCATAGAGGTTAATTGTGTGCTTAGATTCTTAGCTTGTTTATAGAATTATTGCTACCATTAAGGCTTTAGAATTCTAACAAGGATTTCAATGAAAGGTTGACTAAGGTGCAGAAGGAGCAACATTAAATCAAAGTTGTCATACTACAAATCCTGACAGATCTTTAGTAGAAATCTAATCTGGGATCAAATCAGAACAGTGGAAGTAAGGATCGAAAGAGTGCAAGCAGCCACTCTAGACGAAGGTCGTGACAACAAGAAAGAAGTGTGCGCAAAAGGAGAATGAGCAATTCTGCACCAGGCACCTTGAGAAGCAGGTTGAGTAGGTCAAAAAGATCATTAGATAGCTCTGCGCATTCAGCCCAAAGGTCTAAGAGGAGGAGATCTCGTAGAGAGAATTCCTCTGGAGAAATCTGGAATATAAATCCACCTACATTCGATGGAGAAAGTAAGTTGGGGTAGGTGGCTAAAGCATGGCTTCTTGGAATGAAGAAGTACTTTAGGATTTGCAATTTTTTTGGGAATGAGAAAACTAGGATTTCCATCTTTCATCAAAATGGAAAAGCTTCGATTTGGTGGGAGCATCTTTGACAAGTGAAAGGCCTCAAGGAAAGGAGAATTGAATGGAAGAAATCTGAAAAGTACTTCAAGAATATGTATCTTTCCAAAAGATACTATAACAGTAAAAGTAAGGACTTCCAATGAGCTAAAGTTGGGATAGATGACAATAGAGGAATATGTGAATAAATTCCTAGAGCTTCTTCGGTACGTGGATTATCTCAGAAATGAGAAGGCCAAGTTTCAGAGATTCCTAGGTGGAATTACCTAGAGCTACAAAGTGTGAACTGAATTCGTGGAACCCAAGACTTTGGATGACACTGTTCTAAATTCTATGCATTTATACGAGAAGAACAAGGGAAAATTGAGGAAAATCAAGCAAGACGAGTAGATCCCAAGGGCAGGTATGGTCCAAGAAAGAAAGAGTTTTGATCTGTACCTTATCAGAATCAATTGATAAATGTGTGACAAGAACATTCCATGAAAGGAATGTTCCAATGCACTACTCCTAAAGCCCAAAGAACCAATGCAATGTTGGGGATGTAGAGAGAATTATAAGTTGAATGATTTCCCTCACAGAAAGGTTTAGCCACGAAAAGGCAGACCATAAGGCAGACCATTAAGCCATCATGGTTGAAGTGGGAGGTAAGATTGTCGTGCAATCTATTTCTAGTTTAATAGACCCAACATCCAGTCATGGTTATATTCATCCTAAGATTGTTGAAGTTTGTGCGCTGAAGAAAAGTAAGAATACCAAGTCATGGTATTACAATTGAAAGAACCAGGTGAGGACCTGTCAAACAATCTCTAATAGATGCGATGTTTTACTGTTTTGAGGTAAAGATGTACAAATGTCTACATGCCAAGCTATGCACACGACTCTCTCCGTCTGTAATTCTAACTAACCATCACTCAATGCTAGCTAAGTTGTACTATTTCCCAAGAACTTGATACAATGGCATAGATGTTTTTATCTTGTTCGCAGTGCTATAGCAGTTTACAGTTACAACAAGATTCAGCCAATTTAGTTTCACTTCTTGCATATTAGAGCAGTCGTATACAGGTGCTAGACAATAAAACACTTACTGATGCAATCACGCAAAAATCCATGTGGAAGGAGAAAACCTGCATCAAAGGGATAATTCTTGTAAAGCTGCTTATGCGGGTCTGTATTTAATGTCAAAATACAGACCCAACAACCTATGCACAGAGATCAGTTTATGTTTGGACTCTCTATGCCGTAGAAATGACATACATATAAAATATAAATCCTACAAGAGTCAGGCTTTAAAGGAAAGGAAGGAACCTTGCTCGTACCTTGTACTCAATGTAAATATGAAAGGGGTCTGTCACAACAGAAAAATATAATACTGCAGAGTGATAATGAAGAAAGAAATGTGAACAAGGGAGAAGGGTTATGTACAGCGAGGTATTTAGAAAAGTAAATATGATAACTAAGAATTATTTAAACAATCAATTTACCCTTAACCATTAATTGTCACAAAACAAGAATATCCAAATCAAGAAGAATGGGAAAAAGGTTAGCCACAAACAGAGGCTAGGAAACACAAACCCTTACAATGTCCGTGCTTTTTGGAACAAAAAGTAGACTATGCTGTCCATCAGAATTTGAGGCAATGTACATAGCTACAAGGCAAATACCATACATGTCATAAGAATATAATTTAATTAATCTGACCAAAAACTAAGTCATCAAGAGTTACTATACAACAAACCACAATCATATTTTGTGTGTTCTAAGAGGGAATCTAACTGCACCACCTTTGGTATAATTATATTATCCCTCATTGAACAAATCAACTCATTGTCCCACTGCAAAAGAGCACCAACAAGATATGCTCTAATGCTTAAAGGGAAAATTCGAGGCCACCTTTCAGTGGTATAGGCTTGCAATGCTTCCTCTATCTGACTCGATATTTTAGAACCTCCAAAATCATCACTTGAAACTCTGCCTCTTTGGACATTTTCAATTTGGTCATGTGTGCCCACATCAAGTGCTTTTGCTAGCTTCCTAGCAAGTACAATTGAATCCTCTAGCGCACAACATGCTCCTTGTCCAAGATTTGGTGTCATGGGATGCCATGCATCTCCTGCTAGTGCAACACCCCCTAATGTTGACTTTGGACCCACAATAGGCCACAACCATCTGTCCACTAAAGGAGTTCTCACAAAGGATTCATCTGGCGTATTCTCAATAATCTCAACAAGTTCCTTAGGCCAGTTATGAACAAGTTGAAGAGCTTCCTTCTTCAAAAGATTTGGATCTGTTATCTTTGGACCTGTCCAATCAATATCAGGAATTACAATCCAAAAATAAGCAAAGAAAAAATATAGCAGAAAATTAACTTTTTAATGATCTTACCAAAGGATCATCTCCAAATATCAATCATGAACCCATTTCATTTGTAAATTTCATTGCACTGAGATAAATAAGAAATGCTAGAATGCTATTTATCAATGTTTGCAGTTTTCAAGACAAGGGTACAAATTGCAGAGATTTTGACGAGTTTGGGAAACTGACCTGGAGAATTGCTATTGAAGCAAATAAACCAATAGACTTTAGTAGAAGAAAGAGGCACATAGCCAGCACGCATTCCCTTCCCATACATGTAATGGACTTTTTGCTCATAAGGTTGTCCATTTGCATAAACTCCTAATCCACGATAAGCACAATGTCCAACATAACGAGGTTCCGAGAAGCCCATCCATTTGGCCACCACTGAGCGGACGCCATCACAACCTATAAGAGCCTGTAGAATTCATATTCAGATTTGTTCTCTAAGGTACTAAAAGGCAAAGTGTTCAACAATGAGAATCTGCAGACAGTATCTGACTCTGAATTATGAAATGTATTATAATCCAAAGATCATATTTTTGTAAGAAGATTGTTCATGCAAAATCTCTCTGAACTTCATGGAATTCTGCAATGGAGAATCAAAATCCTTCAATTATGATGTCTATCATGTACTCCAAATGTCCTACTTTTTGTAAGAAGATTATGTGTGTTTTCTATTGGAATTTAAGAAATAGATAGAAGCTTGCAATTAACAGAGTTATGAAAGCTCTAATCACCTAAGGTCCTAAGAAATAGGTAAAAACATCAGAAAGAAATAAAGAAAGAAATTACATTAATGTCCAAATGACCAAAATAGGTCAATGGGACTCTAAAGTACACAGCCACAGTGGAAATGTAGGAGTGCCAAAGGCATCTCCTAGATAAACAAATAAAGTAATAGCAAAAATAAATTAAAATAAAGAGTTCAAAGGGGTAGACCCATGAGATAAACCATAGAAAAAGTAGAGACTAACCCTGTGCAAGAAGAGAAACATTAACCTGTACTAAAAGCAAAAGAAGAGTTTGAACCATGGTCGGCATACTAATGCAGAGCCTCAGAATGTCTTTAGTGTAATGGCCTGGGATAAGAGAGCCCAGTTGAGTTATCCTGGGGAAGATCAGTGCTCATTGCTAAAGCTTTCCTAACATTAAAGGCCAATAATTTCCTGGAAGAGACGAGAAACTGATGACTTTCTAGGGTGTCTCAAGAATGGAAGACATGAATGCAACATAAGTAAGAAATGTGTATAAATAACCCAAAAAGTAGACGTTGGCACTTCCACTTGTTGTTGTGCACCATGTAAAGTCTGAGTAAGATATCTCAACTTCTTGGCTCAATTTGAGGGTAATGAGGCCTCTATTTCTTGACCAGAACCTTGTTTCTCTGATCTGATCTTCAGTTTCATATCAGACATAGACAACAAGATTTTCTCATTTCTCAATCTTTGTGGGAGGCTCTTCTGACTTTGAGACCATCCATCTTGATCAAACATCACATAGTCTTTCTATGTGGTAGAATGTAGACCTAGTAAGCCTTAGATGTCTCCCTGTACCCAAAAAAAATACCCTTTAATACACAATGGTTCAAACTTAGTCATTTTCTCATCAAGAACATGAATGTAAACTACAACCAAAAAATAATTCAAAGATACAGATTGTTTTATTCAGTGTTGCAAATATCTCCGATTTCTCCCAAGTTTTTCCTATTGCCAATTTGTCTGATATTTTCACAAGTCTTCAACTCTTAAGTTTATTTTTGTCGATATTTTGCCAATAATTTCTGATATTTTCCCAGATATTTCCAATAAGTTTCTTTCCAGGACCTCGTAGATATATTCCCCAACATGATATTTGCAACATTGGAACTTTTATTGCATACCTTCGCGTGAAGACACATGGGAAAATCCGTGTCATGGATTGTAACCATAGCAATATTGATGATGGATCTATTCTTCCTCTCTGCAACCTCATTTTGTTGTGGTTTGTAAGGCACTATCAACTGTCTCTTGATCCTTGCTTCACTAAAAAACATCAAAGACTTAGGAGGTGTACTTTCCTCCATTATCATACCAAAGCACCTTGATCTTCTTTCTTGTTTGATTTTCAACCAAGGCTTTGAACTCTTTAGCCTTTTTTTGAAAAGCTTCCTTTGACTATTAAGGATATCGACATGTACAAAAAAAGAATGGGCTGCCTAAGCATCCTCCATGATCAAAGAAAAATGAAGCATAATCATGGATTGATGATAGCAAAAACACCTACCGGTGTGAGTCAAAAAATGGGTTGCCTTATGCCAAAACACCCATAGAGTATCAAAATGAACATAATCCACAAAAGAACCATAACATCATAATAAAACAACCTTAAACATTAACCTCAACTGCTTGGGGGTTGCTACTAGTCATAATCATCTAGCGCTGGGCCCCATCTTGTAAGTGGCAGGTTAGCCTCCACAACATCACATCCTTCAATAGCATTCTAAGGTCTAGGCCCCTCCACGATTGAAAAAGCTAGGTTGGGGAAGGTTTTTTCCATACACTGGAGTGAGCTAGTAAAGAGGTTGTGCACACACTCACATCATTCTCAAACCAATCTAACGGCCCAGTGCCTAGGTTTTCCCACCAAGAGACTATGAAAGGAAGACAAGAAGATGCATGCATAGAAGTAGGCTTTGGGCTAGGAGGCATGCAACTCATATTGCAGGAAGGGAGGGGGGGTATGCCAATAGTCCAGAAGCTAGTATCAATGCTCCATCTCCAAGTGTACCTTGTGGGATTGCACCTCAATTTGTAAGCATAGGATGGAATACGTTAGAATGTGATCATACCTAGAGAAGTTTAATGTGAAAATAGAATTAAATAGACCATCATTCCTCCTTTTCCATAGCCAAAATGCAAGTTCAACCCTAATAAGCAACCAAGTAGAATGAAAATCCATAGCCCATGGCATCTTGTCGCCAAGCAAGGCAACCCGCCAAGATAAAGAGGTAGGGATGCATTGTTGGCATAGGGAATCTTCCCATGCATAAGGAGATTTGGCTAGTGGGCAGAAGCAAAACACATGCTTTATGGTTTCAAGCCATTTGCAATGAAGACATTGCAAGCTATGAATTCTCAAGTAAGTTAATATTTAATCTAAGGGGAGGTCCCCCAAGGAAAGACACCAAGCAAAGAATTCCTTTTTAGGTTTTACAACCAACTTCCAAATACTGTGAACCTTAGAAAGTTGGGTTTTCTATTTAGATTTAAATCTCCTAAGCTTATTTATTTGATCTTCTAGGGATGGCTTTGAGTAGAACCACTTATATTCCAAGGTCATCTTGATTACATGAAATTTATGGCATTGCCCCACTTCTAATCTCTCTACCAATCTCTCGACATATGGAGGTCTAACTTTAGAGCATAACAGTTGGGAATCAAAGCCTATATACACTCCACACCACTTTATTTGAGTTGTCTAGGTTGAACTTAAGTTTCAAATCAGGCCAAGGAATCCAAGTTCAAGTCTAAGCAACCACCAAATCATTCCCCACACAAATTCGTTTTTGATATAGACTATGGGTCGAGAACCAAGGAAATTCAGCCAAGGGATTTCCAGCCACACAAATAAGCAAACATCACTAGAGACAATGGAGTTAAATGAGTATCTTGATACAACATATTATTACATTGTGATTTTGGTCACATCACTTGTGAAAAAATTTCACAAGGGTCGAGCTTGTACGAGTTAAATGGAAAGCTTGTTACAACATATTATTACATTGTGATTTTGGTCCCATCACTTGTGAAAACTTTTCATAAGGCTAGAAGCCTAGAAGGCTAATTTTGCATAAAATAAATAAAAATTAAAAATGCATAAATTTGAAAAAGGAGTGAAGGTAGGGTATTTAGCAGTGTTACAAAAACTAGACCAAAACCGGTAAAACCGGCCGGTCCGACCGGTTTTGAGGCCTCACCAGGTCAAACCGATTTTGACCGGTTCCGTATGGAACCGTCCGGTTTTGACCAGTTTTGACCAGTTCCTTACATAACTGTACAACAACACTAAACAGGGTATTTTTTAAATTTTAAAAAAAAAAATTTAAAGTTGGTTGAGTGGGGAAGGTTCTAGTGAAATTTGCTCAGTATGGCACATACCAAGAGCACTTTTTGCAAATTTGTGTATAATGGTTTGGATTCACATGGTTGCACATGAATATATATATAATTTTCCAAAATTTAAGAAGTTTTTGTATTTTGGTGGGTTGGTTTTGTGATCCGATTTTTTTCCCGGTTTTGGTCCGATTCCAGTCTGGGTCCGGTTTTCGAGGTCGGCCGGTTCGACCACCAGTTCGATTTTTGTCATTTGTTGAACATTAATAAAATTAACTTATCTTACCTTATCTTATCTATAGTCCTCCTAGCTCTTCTCACATGACCTTATTACGTTGTCGCCTAATTCTGGCTAATTGACAATTGTAGGACCTAAGAAAGGCCACTATGCACAAAATGACATCTTCCCACCAAAGGATCCAACCCATGAATCCATGTGAACAAGAGACCAATTTTAATAGAATATGGATACATGCGATGTAGATAGGATTCTAGAGATGGGATACACAGAAGATTGAGTGATTTCTTGGCAACCGCATTTTTTGTGCACCTAACAAAAGAGAACCAAATCAGTTAATGGTCAAAAAATATGACCATGGAAACGATGCACACCAATCATCTGCCATTCACATCAAAATAGAATGATTTATGCTTACATAGAACTCTATCCAATCATTGATAAATTATGTCATCACCCTTGTGAAAGTTGGTCCAAATAAACTAAGATTCCACAAATTCATGTTTGTGGTTCCAATTGGTATCATACAATCCTTGGAAAGCTTTAAGATCCATCTAAGGATTTTCTCACAAAATGGAAAGCAAACTAGCAAAAATCTCTCTTTATCTTCACAAAATTCCACCATGTTAAAAACTTCATAGAGAAGCCACAGCACACCTTGAAGTTCATTGGCTATCTAATGCTAGAAGGTTTCCCTCTCTCTAGAATTATTAAAGGAATCAAGGTTTTCTAGCCCAAGGAGATGACCATCTAAATTATCCATAATCCAAACTAGTTGTTGTGAGGGTTCAACACCCTAGTCAACAACTACATGAACAAATTTAGGAGATACCAAAATAGCAACCCCTCTTTTCCATCAAAATTATTATTAAAAAAAATAGGTCTTGGTCAGATAACAAATAAGGCCATGCACAGCATAAATCCTATGACTTTGACTTCTTGCAAATAGAGCATTACCCCACATATTGCATGAGGCCTTTTCCAGGTTGAAGAAACTGCCCAAGCAAGTTGCGTTCAGAGGTTGTGTGTTTTTTATGAGTATATATCAGTTTGATGCATATTTTTCATGGATTATCACCTTGTTGGCATCATCATATCTTGTTTGGAGGCTTGCATCTAGAAAATGTGGTGTTCAATGGGTGTTTCATCCTTCAAGGTCTTGCATAGCATTGCTCACACATTTTATTGGCCCCTAGCACATTTGTCGAGAGGGATACCCATCAACTAAGGGTTTCCCCAAGTATTACTGATTAATTTTGATCCTTGATTTGGTGAATTAGTTATTTGTAATGCATTAGAGGAATTTTGAGGTCTTAAATGGGCCTCCTAAGGAAAATAAAAAAATAAGAGTTATGAAATTGTTAAAGGAAAGGAAAAAAATACATTTTTCTATGGTATTTTCAACTTATCTCTTCGTAGGTTTACTCAAATTTCAAGTGCGAGCACTTGTTGGATGCAGAAGGAAATTCCACATCCAACAAGTATCCACTCAACGTACTTTGGACATACCCCCAATAGGAAAAAACATGAAATACATTAAAAAAGAAACATATTTCCTTCCACATCCAACGAGTGCTCACACTTGAAATTTCACTAAACCTACAAGGAGATGAGATGAAAATATGCTAGAAAAAAGTAGTTTTTTCCCTTTCCCTCTGTGGTTGACATCATCACCTTGAATCCCAGTGGTTCTTATAAAGCTGATTTTAGTACATTTTTTGTCTTGAGGCTCATTTTTTACATAAAAAATTTTCTAATGGTTTGCGTGGTGCCTAAGGTTTTAGATGGATTATTGTGTCATCACTTTGGTTGATCTTCCTTGAGATGGTGTATCCTTACTCAAGAGCACATATCCCTAGGGTGCATGCCTTAGAGAGTGTGCTGTTGCATGGGATGGTTGAGATATATTTTGGAAGAGTTCTTTTCCTTAGAAGCCTCTGATGTTCATATTTCTTGAGGAATGATCCAATCATGCACACATCTCTAGGGCTCATCTCTTTTATTTTATCTGAAATTTTATATCCAGTTTCCTTTATACACCCTTTTAGTTTTTATCAAGTGTTGTCTCTTTAAAAAAAGGATATGTCCAGTTGTCATAGAGAAATCCATCAAAAGAGTTAACAAAGAAGCATTTTTGGTTCTTTCCTTAAAAAGTTTTCTGCATTTTCAAGAAGAAAGAAAATGAAGATGGTAATGAACTACTGGCAAAGGTATAATATATTGGTTTCCTGTATGCTTGCCATTTTATAAAGCATGGTATTGTTCCATGTCTATTTGTTTTGCAAGAGATAACTATGATAAATTACTTTATCGAAGAGGATAGACTTTATTATGTGCAACTTCACACCTTATGATAAAAACAAATAAATGTCAACAGCTTTCTTGATTGTCTGTCTAGATATGCCTATCATTCATTTCATGTAAAAGCATCTCACTTTTCTTGATTCATGTGTCAAAACAGGAACCTAACTAGTATATTTTGAATATTAATTTCTTAATCTTTTCATTTAATAGAAAGTTGAAACAACTTTTAGCATGGATTCTGTAAATTTTTAAGATATCTCTTTCACATATTAAATGTGTGTTGTTAAAGAGAAGACATTACCTTGGTGAGTATCTGTGTACCATCGTCCAATTCTAGTTTTATTTGACTGTTTTTTGTTCTTTCAATGGTTATGATATTTGACCCGAACCATATGGTATCTTCTGGCATATTGTGAGCAAGAGATTCCAAAAGGGCCCTGCGTTCCACCCCACGCACTTCCTGGCTGTTGAATCGAAACACAAAGTGAACACTTGATAATGGATGAAAATTCAAAGAAATTTATAGGAAAGCTATAAAAATGAGTGTTCTTCAAATTAAATGACCTGTGGCCTAGGGATTGTAATGACAATATTGCTTTCATTCAGTCAATCTTGATTCAAAGGAGATTATTAGATCAGATTTCATGAGTTAACAAGCTAATAAAATGAATCGCTAGGGAAAAGTAGAAGAAAACACACATTGGACATTAGCCGCCGAACAATACAAAAATCAAAATTCAAGAATCAAACCTTAAAGAATTGTAGCTTTTTAATATTTATCATTCAACAATCTCTATGATGAGGCATTTTAGAGAATATACACAACATCACACAAATACTTGAAACAACTTTATGTGGAAAATTATCATACCATTGGAATTTGCCACTAGAGTGTTGCAAAATCATCATTCTGAATTCTATGGGAAAAACATTTACAACAGCATAAAATGTAAGAGATATTTTATGCAAGTGATGTCCATGGAGTTATGGTTCAGCAGTGATAATACCAAATGGATCACTATATAATTTGTCATTTATTACGATACTTTCTAGGTAGAAAAATTGGAGCTATTGGCCTATATGGCCCATTTTAAGAGCAGGCCCTGTTTTGATGACTTTGGGGGGGCATTTTAAGAGCAGGTCCTATTTTGATGACTTCGGGTCCAAAAAATTCCAAAGCCTATTTGAGGCATCAAACAACACTTTTGGGGGGCTCAAAATTTTGCAAACAAAGTTTTCAACCTCTCAATGTTGTTCAAACCATTGAGAGATTTCCAACACCATAAATATCACTTCGATAAAAGTTTGTATGAGGAAGTTATGCCTCCCACAAGTTGACCTATCCCATAGACCACTATGGTACCGAGTGGATGCCACATTAGCTTCCATTACACAGACATGGAGCTAGTCATGTGTGGACTTTCAAGAAGATTATAGAGCGTCTAAAACCCTAACCCTAATCAAGGGTTGAAGCATGCAAAAATCCTAACCCAACCCTAGACATCTATCAAGATATTGCTAAATATTGGGCCCCTTTCCATTCATATTGTACTAATGATTGTTCCATAGTTGGTCAGAGCAAGGGAGTGGGATATTATGGTAGAAAAAAGGAAGTAGAAGATCCTGTAGCAGCCATATAGGCCACACTAACCATGGAAACTCCATAGTGAGTTCACTTTCTTTGTATCTACTTGTCATAATTGAGAACAAAAGAGCAATGCTTAGTCCTCACCTTCTAGTTAGATTTTTCCTATATTGAGTTTTACTAGGGTACATCTTATGTTCATTGCATGGATGGTGTGGTATTTGTTTAGCTTCTTTCATTTTAGTCTCAATTTATTTCAATATTCCATGTGCTAAGCTAACAGTATTAAATATTAATCTTAAATAAAATACTACATAACAAGAGTTTGCGAAAACTTGTAAGACCTATTTTGATGAACTAGTCAATTGAATATCCATGGCAATTTACAAATCTATTTGTATTAGAGCAAATTTCCTTAGAGGTTTTGTGGGAAATTGCAGAATCTAGAAATAGGAATAAGAAAGAAGTCTCCAAAACCTATCCATGGAAAATGAGTACAGTAACAGTCCAACGAATGAGTCAAAGGAGAGATTTTCAAAGTTGGAAGCACAAGTTGTTGACATATCTCACTACATGACGATCCTCATGGCAGCTCTCAAGAGCAAATTTGGACCTTTTAGGGAGTATGGTAGCTCTAACTTAGAAGTCAACTCAGGCAGGAAATCTAGAGACAACGAAGAACCAGAGAAAGAGGTGAAAAAGGAGCTAGAGAAAGATAGTTCAAGTTCCAACAACGCTTCTTCCCAAACTTTATTTAAAATAGAAATGAAAGTGGACATCAAATCCTACCAAGGTTAATTTGATGCTATTAGGTTGAACCCATAGTTGCAATAGTTAAATGAGAAGTGTAAAAGATATCATTTTCACAATTTAAGTTAGAGGGACATGCCCAAACATGGTGAGAAAGTCACACAAATACGCATAGGCTATAGGGTGATCTCCTAGCAACGAAGTGGGAGGTGTCTAAAACACTCATCAAGTCCCAGTTTTATCCTATTGGGTATGAAGACGATTAGTGGATTTGTTGGCATTAGTTTGGGTGAAAGTAAAGGCAGAGTTTAAACACAACACCTTTGAGTTCATAAAACAGTCGATTATGTTGGTATATCTCCCAAGAACTAAAGTAGTATCTGGGAGGTCTCCATAGTCATTTGAGGAGGCAAGTGATGCTCTTTAAACATAGGACCGTTGATGAGGCATATGTGCAAGCATACTATATGCAAAATATGGTCAAGAAGAAAGGACAACCAAGTGGTTCCAAGTAGAAAGAAGACAAAGACACTTCCAAGGAGGGAAAAAAGAAATAAAAAGGAAATGATAAGAAGAGAACAACCACTGCACATAGGTAGAAATATCAAAACAACCATTATAGCCATTGTATTATTGATAATCATACCAAAGATAAGTGTTGGAAGCTACATCCAGAGCTGAATCCAAATAAATGCAAGCAGGGTGTCAAGAAGAAGAACATGTTAGCCATGGATTCAAAAAACTAGGTAAAGAGTAACTCAGATGCAGATGAAAAAATTGTCTACATTACAATGCAAGAGGAGGTGAACCTGAGTAGCCTCCTGTTATCACATATATTGTAGTCGGGCTACTATGATGCAGCATATAGATTTTCTCTCTATTCTCCAAGCCAAACATATTGATGGGATACAGCATGGATCATCATTATAGCATGAGCCATTCAGATCCTTCATTCAATAGCAGATGCAGAGTATTTCCTTGCCATGGCTAAGATCTCCTTGCCCATTAAGATGACTTTGGTGATGACCTAGTTCATTTGAGCAGAGCTGCAGAGATGGTACACATTGCATGTAATGTCCTCTTCCTTTTAGGCCCTGAGGCCCATACCGCTAACCTATGTGATTCCTGTGGGTTCGAGCGGTTACTGATAACTAGGGAATCAGATCAGGACTGATGCCATTCATAGAAGATCTACGGCATCCTCACTTGGTCAAGAAGGGCCACCTGAGCCAAAGGCCACCTTCATGCATGACCATGCTCTTTTCCATGCTCCATGCATGACCATGCTCTTTGCATGCAAGTCAACGGCAAATTAGAAGATAAAGTGACCTAATTAGGTCAAAGATTAGGTTTTGCGCAGTTGAACTTTATAAATAGAAGGTAAAGCAAGAGGAGACCTCACTTATGATTATTGATTATTTTGGGAGCACTTGGATAGCAGCACAGCGTGCAGCACAGCAGTTGGGGTTGGAGACAGAGTCTTCAGCTAACAGGATTTCGGCAGTGAAACATCTGTCCTAGTCTTATTCCGGGTAAGCCATACTAGTTCACCACTTGTTCCTCATTTCATTCATCAGTTATATAGCACAGGGTATAGATTGTTGCAGAGGCACGGTGCAGCCGTAAGAGGGGGTTTTCAACCAGAAATCCCTAATCAGCTATTGGGTCTTCAGATCTCAGTTTCCTTCCGAAACTCAGGCATCATTCTCACCAGCAGCTTCATACTCCGGTACCCAGTGACTATCAGCTCCATCTGAGCTCATCCGAAGGAGTTATCAGCCTTTCCAGACCATCAGGGGCGTGAGCAGCTGCCTCAGAGAACCAATTCGCTATCACACTTAGAGGGTTCAGAACTGCAGGATTTTCCAGCCAATCTCTCCGGCACGGCAAGGCTATCAGCCCTGCAAATCGGCAGATCCATCAAGCCCCTCCTTCCTTGAGGGCATCACCTTTTTCTCTGCTTGGGCGTCTTATTGCTGGAGCATTCACCGGAGACGGAAGAGATCAGTTCCTCTCCGATCCAAATCTCAGTACTTGCAGACTTTATCTGCAGCAGTTCAGCCAGTTATCAGTGGTAAGTGTGTATCCTATCTCACAAACCCTAANATGCATGACCATGCTCTTTGCATGCAAGTCAATGGCAAATTAGAAGATAAAGTGACCTAATTAGGTCAAAGATTAGGTTTTGCGCAGTTGAACTTTATAAATAGA
>LPNX010696179.1:162226-217515 GCA_001517045.1 Pseudotsuga menziesii
CCTTTCCAAACCATCAGGGGCGTGAGCAGCTGCCTCAGAGAACCAAGTCGCTATCACACTTAGAGGGTTCAGAACTGCAGGATTTTCCAGCCAATCTCTCCGGCACGGCAAGGCTATCAGCCCTGCAAATCGGCAAATCCATCGGGCCCCTCCTTCCTTGAGGGCGTCACCTTTTTCTCTGCTTGGGCGTCTTATTCCTGGAGCATTCATCGGAGACGGGAGAGATCAGTTCCTCTCCGATCCAGATCTCAGTACTTGCAGACTTTATCTGCAGCAGTTCAGCCAGTTATCAGTGGTAAGTGTGNAGACAGGTATTCATGCGAATAGGGGAAAAGGAACGGAAGATGAGGAGGATCGGGTGGACTTTCGCAACTTGGTCTCTGCATTGCAAGACTTAGCGAAAGGAAAAAAAGAAGTCCTCAATGCAATCAGTAGACTGTCAGCGAAACCAGAACCAGGTATCAGCAGTACACCCCCTTCACCAGTAGAGCGGGGATCTTCCAGCGGCAGTGGAAAGATGGCGTACACCAACATCCAGAACACTCCCCACATATACAGCAGACCTACTATCAGGCCTACCATGCCTCACTTCTTGGCAGATACAGTAGGGGGCCCGGTCATGCAGGTAGAGCCCAGCGAGCCTTATGGGGCTTATTTGCAAGAGTACACAGACTTAGGAGATGAGTTTCATGCTGCTATGTCTTTCTCCGATTTCTGCAACATGAAGAGCAGGAACAGGCCCAGGAATTTCAACAAGGGTTTCAATCACAACTATGAGCTGCAGAAAACCTTGGGTAGGTTGACCATCCCAAANTCAGGATTTGGGATATTTCATTGCACACACTAACACATCAAATAGAGGCATGCATATGGTGAGATCGGGTATATTGCTTCTTGGTAGGTTTTTGCTCTATGATGTATATTAATACCTTTGACTTGTCATGCTATGGTGATTATGGTGGCTTATGCTTATATATGATCTATTTTACTAATGACTAACTTGTGTTGATAATGATTGAAGAATTTAAAGTTGAAGGCCATTGTTTATGCCATGCTTTATGCAAACTTTAGTCTATATTGTTATGTTGGTTCCATGTGTCACTGGTCCTCATTCATCCAGTATCATTTGTGATTGCTTTATCCCATGACTTATGACCAAGACCTGTGAGATTGAAGATCCGTTTCCGCACTTTATCCCCTATGCATGATGGATCCCATGTTGTTTTGTGTCTTGGCTCTGAGTTGTGCAATAAAACTTACCGAAGCCTTGATCCTTCTGGGCCAGGAGAACCACTGGTGTTGGTTCCTGAGCTTGGGTGAGTTGGGTTTTGAAGCCTTTACCTCTCTGGTCGTTTCCCCCCAATGTTTGGTCCTAATTATGGATATTTCCCCCTATTTTCCTAAAGAGATGTCAACTAAAACTTGAATGAATATGTCTACCATCATTAATTGCATTATGTGTTACATGCTATATATTGTGAAATGCAAGCCCATGAATAAACAACTCAAAAAGGGCTATGAAATGAAATTGTGAAAGGCCTAAAAAGCAGTGGATAAATAAATGCTAAATCTAAAGACTATTGGCCACATTTGAAAAATCTAATGATTAATTCCTCACAGAGCCTAATTTTGAACAACAAGTGTGGTTAATTTCATTACATTACAATTGGTCTCCATCTGGTATTTCCATTTCTCTTGGAGTGAGTAGAATTAAGTGTCCTACTCATGTAGAGGAAAGAACAAAGAATTTGAATCATGAGTCTCATTTCCTTCTTCCATCAAGGGTAAATTCACATTATTTTTATGATACCATCAGTGTCTTGGTTGTTGAAGTCTGCAGAAATCAGTTCCAGCCTTTGCATGATTTTATTCTGCATTGTCCATATCTTTCTTTAAATATCAAGCAGCAAGTTAGAATGGCTTTGATTTTCCTTTGCAGTACTTCTAAACCATCTTTGCCTTGTCATATCATCAACTATAAAGAATGACCAATTGATTCGTTCAAAGAGTGGTTGCATTAGATTTATGATTTTACTTAGCACTTGTCTAATTTGTTAGAGTAGGGTAGTTAGGATCTGAATAAGCTCATTTGAGCAGTAGGTTGAGTCTCTTTCTCCTTTTTTCTGTGTTGAGTCTTTAGGTCATTGAGTCTGGCCTCTTACCTGGTCTGAGTGTGTCTTTTAATAAAGCTTGCAATTGTTCAACAGTTCTTAGATTAAATTGGTTAATTCAGCATTGAATTTTATGTATTTACTTTTCGTATCGATTTTTCCCATACATGCTACTCTGGTATTGTCTAGCTCCATGTGTGTAGGAACATGTACATTTTAAAGACGATGCAAACAATTTCGTTTTGGATATTTGATGATGAGATGGTGTTGCGAACCAGAAACTACTGAGGTTCTCAAGCACTCTATCCCTTAGAGCACTTGTCCCAAATGGATCTAGATGTTATCACATATATTGGAAGTTGGGCTACTATGATGCAGCATATAGATTTTATCTCTATTCTCCAAGCCAAACATATTGATTGGATACAACATGGATCATCATTATAGCATGAGCCATTCAGAGCCTTCATTCAGTAGCTGATGCAAAGTATTTCCTTGCCATGATTGAGATCTCCTTGTCCATTGAGATGACTTTGGTGATGACATGGTTCATTCGAACAAAGCAGCAGAGATGGTACACATTGCACAGACTAACACATCAAATAGAGGCATGCATATGGTGAGATTAGGTATATTGCTTCTTTGTAGGTTTTTGCTCTATAATGTATATTAACACCTTTGACTTGTCATGCTATGATGATTATGGTGGTTTATGCTTATATATGATCTATTTTACTAATGCCCAACTTGTGGTGAGAATGATTGGAGAATTTAAGGCTGAAGGCCATTACTTATGACATGCTTTACACAAACTTTAGTCTATATTGCTATGTTGGTTCCATGTGCCACTTGTCCTCATTCATCCAGTCTCATCCATGATTGCTTTATCCCATGACTTGTGACCAAGGCCTGTGAGATTGAAGATCTTTTTCCCCACTTTGACCCCTATGCATGATGGATCCCATGTTTTGTGTCTTGGCTCTAAGTTGTGTAACAAAAATTACCGAAGCCTTGATCCTTATGGGCCAGGAGAACCTGCTGGTGTTGGTTCTTGAGCTTAGGTGAGTTGGGTTTTGCAGCCTTGACCTCTTTGGTTGGTTGTCCCCAATGTTTAGTCCCGATTGTGGATATTCCCCCTAGTTTCCCGAAGAGATGTCAGCTAAAAATTAAAGAAATATGTCTACCATCATTACATGCATTATGTGTTACATGCTATATATTGTGAAATTCAAGCCCATGAATAAAGTTGCAAACTGTGCTTTTAAACACAACTCAAAAAGAGCTATGAAATAAAATTGGGAAAGGCCTAAAAAGCAGCGGATAAATAAATGCTAAATCTAAAGACTGTTGGCCACATTTGAAAATTTTAATGATTAATTCCTCACGGAGCCTATGAATTGGGATGTGAGATGGAGTAAGGGACAACTAATTCTAAGTGTCCCCTAGGATCTCTTCACTACAGTTTCTTGTGTACTCAACGCAAGGGTCCTAGAAAAGATCCTCATGGAGCTTAATTATTAACTTGGATGTGAGCTATTGACATGTTAAAGTTGAATGGACTCTTTTTAGATCAACTCATCCATTTGTGAGACACCACTATCCCCTATTGTTTTTTGTCATGCATATGTCACTGTGGTTGTGCGTATTTGTTATCATTCAGAGAGATCACATGGTCAAAGTCAACTAGAATTCATCACCCTGTTTCCTTAGCCTTGTTCTCCACCTTCACCCAGCATTAGCAAATTGGTTAAACTTTGTAAGTATGGCATATACAAGGGACTTCACAGAGGATTCAAAGATTGTTCAAAAACAGGTATATTATTATTATTATTATTGCCACCATGATTTTGATTAGTATGATTTAAGTTGGGTTTTAATATACATATTGGAGCAGTTCTTACCTTGGATGTATGCAGGATCAACTCAATTCATTACCTCACCTTCAGTTTGGGTACTTTGACCTAGTGAACTTAGTTGACCAAGTCAAACACGATTCCCAATACAGTGACTACAAAAATTAATAGTGGTTATGTTTGCTCCAGATATGCCTAGGACCAATACTGCAGTCTTAGTTTTCATCAAATGGTCACAGTTATTGAGTTCGAGAGTTTATTATTATTATTTTTATTGACTATAGCCATTATTTTTATTATGAGATGATGATATTTTGGGCATTTCAGTGGATCAGTGAATATGAGTAGTCACCAGTACCATTCTACCATGTCTTTGGACACTTCTATGAAATCAATTTGTCTCGGTTCTCAGCCAAAAGAAATTTATGATGTATTTTATTATTTTCAGAGGTTGTACCTGTTATCACATATATAGTAGCCAGGCTACCATATTCTATTTTTCAGATTTAGTACATTTTTTTAGCCAAATATCCTACATATGAGATACTAAGATGAGCAGCTTTGATGGATCATTATGTTATCAGTGGACTATAGTACTCTCCCATGTCAAGACCGAGTCTCGGGACACTCAAATTTGAGGACTAATGTAGTCATTTAGTCATTTGCAGAGCAGTTAGTGATGCCCAGATTTGTATTAGTGTTTCTCATTGGACAGATGATGGTTCAGATGGATTATTTGCATGGTTATGACTCGACATTTATTATATTGTGTTATGGTTATCATTGCTCTTATACTCATCTTTTTGACATATACTAGCATTTAGTGTCATGATCTGGCGGTCATAAATATATGGACCTAGATGTATTTGTATTATGTATTGATGTCCCTACTTAAACTTGGAAGTTCCTGATCTATACTCATTGGTTTTACCCTCCCTAAGGAGAATAGAAGTAGTCATTCTCACCATACTCTTGCTTGCTAGTGTTGGCTTCATTGTTCATTGTCTCCACCCATCCATTTCCATCCAGTTTTGATTTAACCCGATTTACTACTTGACTTGTGGCATGGAGGACCTTTCCCCGCTAGAACCTTTGTTGGACAAACTTCCCTGTTTATATTGTGTCTCGGCTCTAAGTTGGTGACAGAACTTGCCTTTGGTGAGTTGGATTGTATGCCTTAATCATTCTGGTCGGTTGTCTCGATGTTTGGCACTGTGCAGAACTCCCCCTGGTCACTTGAGATGTTGTTGACTAAAACTGAAAGCTCATGTACTACTTGTATTGGAAATGTTTATATATGCGCCCATGGAAATTGTAAATTCTAAAATGTGTTTCTTAACATATGTGAGCAAAGGGCAAGAGCAATGAAATGCTAAAATACCCTGTAAAGGGTATAAGAAAAGGTCCCAAAAGCAATGGTTAAATATATGCTATATCCAAATATTGCTGACCTTATAAATTTGAATATGTCCTGGATGAAAGCTGTAGTTAGTTGTGCTTTTAAGCATTGGTGAAGTCCCCAAAAGGTCATGTAGGCCAAAAAGGTCATGGAAATAAAATTGATGGTCCTAATGAACCTGGATCAAACTTGATGTAGACATGATGCCTAAGTTGAATAAGCACTCTCTGAACAACTCAACCATTTGTGAGGCACTGCCATTCCCTATGTTGTGGTTTGTCCAGCATGTGGTTATAGTGAGTATTCCCTTTCCATATCCAAAGTGTCATGATGTTCAGTTGGTAGTCACCCTTTGCCTTAGCCTTGTCAATTCTAGCCTTCACCCTTCACTAACAAATTGACTACAACTATGAAGTGAGTATAGTCCTGAAAGTCTGGTCTAAGTAATAATAAATAAAAACCCTATATATGTATTTGGTTGATGTACCGCTAGTGAGGTGACTGCTACTTGTTATGATTGTTACTTAAATGATTTGTAGAGCATGTCTTAGCCTTGTAACATTTGCAGCAGATGGATGATAGTCTGAGTTATATTATTGGTATCTGGTCATTTACAGGTGATTATATTGTCTATTGGATATTGTTGATGATCAGGCGGAGACCTAGAAAGGGTGTGAGTATGCACCCTAAATGGATTTGGGCTCTCTGAGTCTAGTGAGATAGCTTATTTTCAATTCCGAGCACTTGCAGAGATGATCAGGCTCATTTTACCCTTCTGATGCAGTTCTGCGTCACTGGATGATGTGTCTAAGCAGGGAGATGTTTTTATTGGATCTCCTAGGGTACTGTATAAGGCATAGCGGGTGCAACCACTTGATTGTACCATAGTACCCCCATCCCAGTAAGCTTGGTGGGCTCAGTTGGACAACACAGGAACCCTAGGAGGTTGTTTTGGCAGGTTCACATTTCTCGAGGCAGATTAATAAATGATTAAATAGCTATTGAAGAAATCAATTTGGGCTACTGAGGCAAAGAAATGACATGAGATGAGTAATGATGATGAGCGTGATGTCCTCCGCACCTTCTCCAGCAGTTGCAGCACCAGATTGGGCCCACACCTATTTTTTGGGCATTTTTATATTTTTTTTGGAGCTTTTGGGAGGCTCGCAATTTCCTCAAGGAGGCACAAAGTCAAAAAATTAAAATATTATATTATTTTATTGTGCCATGGGGACACCTAGAGGGAGTTAGTTAACACTCCATGGACCCACAATGTGCTTCATTTATTTCTTGTTGAGTGGGGTACCCTCTTTCTGGGTGATCTAGTCCACTTTGGTACTTTATAGTTATATTGATCCATGTATTGTATGTTGAGCTCATCTCAACCATTGATTAGAACATTTTTAATCTTAGCCACTCGTTTTGAAAGTGGTTAGGATTTTGGTTCTCTCATTCCTATTTAAAGGAGGAGCTTCTCATTTGTAAGGGGTCTTTGACTCTTGGATCTGATTAATAGAAAAACTTTCTTGTGGATATTTTTTGGATCTCCTTTGCATCTGGTGTTCTTAGATGGTGATTGGAAAGTCTTTTGCTTCCTAGCATTCGAGAAACTTGTGTGAGATCTATATTTTTTGGGGATCATTGTCTTGTCTACAAGAGGGCGACTTCATCTTGGGCGTTTTTGCAAGGGGACCTCAACTCGCTTGGATTGGTTTTGTCTGTGACAAGGGGTTTTCATTAGTTTCATTGTGATCTATGATTGCATCTTGTTACTTTTCTGTAGATCTTGTTTTTCTTTCATGATACGACAAATCTGATATTGTTGACATTTGCTTGTGCAGGAGAGAGGGTGCATTGGTCACTTGGAGCAAAACGTTGGGCTTAGAAATCACACAAGTCTTCTCAAATTGATCGGGATAGCAAGGATCATCACCTTCAAGGCATCTACAAGGATTTCTAGGTAAGATCTACAGATTAGTTCCTCTCTTCCGGATCTCAACCCATTGAGACAAGCTTTTCTTCATTTTCCTGAAAGATCCATAAATACATAAAAAATAAAAAATACTAAAAAATAAACCGCTCGATTTCTGGACAAACCACTGCTAGGTTTTGTAGATCGGGCCTCCCTCTCACCAATTCACCCCTAACGCTGAGCTATTTCTACCTGGTTTGCCCTAAATCTAAGAAACCGCCTTCTCAAACCCTAGCGCCCCTCACTGAATTTTTTACTTTTTCTGAGATTTGATTTTTCCAGGAAAATAATCGCTTAGGTTTGTAGATCGGATCCTCCTCATTCCAAATCACCTCCAACACTGAGCTAGAGGCTGACAGGTGGTCCTAGATCTAAAAAACTATCTTCCATGACCCTAGCACTTCTCATAATTTTTCTGACTTTTTCCCAGATCTGATTTTTTCGGCAGTTTTCCAACTTGGGTTTGTAGATCAGGTCATCCCCATCCCTTTTCCCCTCCAACGTTGAGCTGATGGTCTCCAGATTGTCCTACATCTGAGGATCTGCCTCTCCAAACCCTAGCGCTAGCCACCTTATTGATAGTTTTCCCTGTAGGCTGAATTTTTCGGCCAAATAATTTCCTAGATCCAAAGATCGGGGTATTTCCCAGGTGGGTTCACTCCAATGCTGGATAGATATTAACTCCATTACCCTAGGTCCAAAAGTCACTGATTTCCAACCCTAGCGCTATGTAATATTCCATTTTTTATAAAAAGGGAATAACTGAGGATTGATAGCACTAGGAGCAGAAAGGTACATCAACTCAGTATTATTAAGTCATTGGTGTAGAAAGAAGGCCATCAGAGTTCATATCCTAAAGCATGCGGAGCATGCAAGCCTTATTTATTCAATATTAAAGTCAACTTGAAATTAGAATTGCATGCATGCAAAAGTGAGCATAAACCCTAAAAGTGACATGCAAACCCTAAAAGTGCATAAGGATCTATTTAAGAAGGGTTATGGGACTAAAGGAGATATCTATTGTTATTGTTGATTGATTTTGGAGTTTCGAGCAGCAACACAGCGTGCAGCCGCGGGAGATGGGGTTGGAGACGGTGTCTTCAGCTAGCGAGGGTTCGGCAGTGAGATATCTTCCCTAGTCTCTTATTGGGATAGATCATCCAGGTTTATTCATTGCATCCATCATATACTACAGCATTCGGAGATCCAGCACATTCCGAAGGGTTATTAGCAGATCCACGTTTGCAGTCGGAAGTAACAGGGAAAACACATAAGGATTCGTTGGGACCACAAAACCCAGTCTTTCCTCCGCATGTTAGCTTCCTCTTTCTCAGCAGGTCTATCCTACGGTATGCAGTGATTATCAACCATTAGTTTGCTCACCTGGAGCAGCTATCAGCCAAACAAATCAATTGAGGGCATGAGCAGCAGAACTGCTAATCAATTCGCTAGGGCACTTAGAGGCAGCCAAACCTCCACATGTGCCAGGCCATCTCTCCGACATCAGCAGACGGACAAGCTCAGAATGTTTCAACCTGAACGGACCTCTCCTCCTACAAAAACGTCACCTTCAGTCTGGAGGGTTTTTACGGTACTGCGGGGCGGTAACACCGAAGGAAAAGAGCATTATTAGACCACCCATCTAGATCCTTATGCATGCAGTTATCTCTGGAGTCATTATCAGCCAAAATATCAGTGGTAAGTGTTAATTTCTCTCTGCAAAACCCTAACCCTAATTTAGCTATATTTTAGGGAATTTTTGCATGGCGAGTTTGCATGCACAGTTATTTTGCAAATTTGTATGAGATTGAGTGTGTGAGTCAGCACTATCATAGAACATTAGAGAATATCAATATTTGGGATATTACAGTGGTATCAGAGCACGATCCTTGCCAGTTGTGGGCACATAGCAATTGAATAAAAGTGCATGTTGATGCATGTGTGTACATGCAAATGCATGTCAGTGATGTTGGTGAAGTGCATGTCAGAACAAAGGTTTTTCTTTGCTAGCTTGTGAGAACATGAAGACAATGAGAAGGAACTTGACTGGAAATTGGTAGAGGTTAGCAATACTTCAACACTTGCCTCGATATCAAGAGTATCTAGCCTTGGGTGATGAGGTATGTGCAGCATTGTCCTTTCAAGATTATTACACCATCAAGTTTGGGAGCCAGCCTAAGGATTTGGATGAGGATCTCCTTAAAGGCATAGTTGGGGGAGGGAAGAAAGATGAGCATGAAGTACAAGTTGTTGGTGAGCTTCATTTGGAGTTAACAGTACATGATGAGGATGTGCATGAGGAGATAGCATTAGAGCCATCCTGTGAGTCTAGCGACACAAGCACATTCGCTAGTTAGATTGTGGACAAGCCGTGTGATGAGTTGGAGTTGGTACACTCTTCATCACCTACAGCGGGAGTCCAGACAGTTAGGACAAGCAGAATACATGAGGTGCAAGGGAATGAGCACAGTAGTCGAGACAATGAGCAGTCACACATGGAGGTTAGGGAGAGTTTATACATGCATGAGATAGAGCTTCCAGATGATAGTCACTGAAAGAAGATTGAACGTGTTAAATAAAACATTCTAGCAATGAAAGAGAGGACCAAGATACCCCGAGACACCATAGTACAACGAGGTGTTGAGCTTACTGTTCTTCGAGTTGTATGTACCGAGTCAGCGGTCAGGCTTTCTAGTATTGAAGAGCAGTTAGATTTCTTGATGGGGCAGCAGAAGAAACATACTATTGCATTTCAAAGCAGTCCTCTTCAAGAATACATAGACAAGGCTTGCAGTAGCTTGAGTCCACATTTGCATAATGGCAGATGGTTTTTACAGGTTGGCCAGGATCGAGAAATTGACCCGCAGTATATGAGCATTCCAGTTGAAATCAGAAGGGCAGAATGTCATCTTGGTAGGATTATTCCTTGTGATGGTGCTTATGGACAAGGTACTCTTCGGGGGTTGGATTGGAGAGAGATTAAGAGTTGGTGTCCTATTGAGTGGGCGATTCTTGGGAAGACATTCCTAGCCAAGGGTATAGTCCCACAAGAGCCTTCAGATATTTGGGATGAAATATGCACAAGTTTGCATTGGGATCCAGGTGGAAGACCTTATGAGGGATAGATACAGTGTTTACTGATAGCGTTACTTGGGAGTCTACATGATGCTCCTTGTGTCAATACTACGCAAGGTAGCGGTGGATGCATTTTGACCTCTACAATTATCAGATCGATTTGGGACCCTGGGATTACAGTGACTGACAGTTTAGTGATTGCTAGAGGATGTTTTCAGGAGGTCTATTGTGATGGTACCTCGTTTACAACCTGGTTAGTTACTCTACTTATAGGAGGCTTCCATGGGATATCTTGTGATGGTACCGTGCAGTGCAGTGCTTTGAGCAGAGGGTGCTACAAATATCCTAGGATAATTTGGGACCCTGGGATCATCCTCGGATTCAGTTGGTTCAGTTTGATTAATTGTGGAGTTGTGTTAGCATTGCTTGAGGACAAGCAATCTTTGGCGAGGGAGGACTATAATGTTCCGTTTTTTATAAAAAGGAAATAACTGAGGACTAATAGCACTAGGAGCAGAAAGGTACATCAACTCAGTATTATTAAGTCATCGGTGTAGAAAGAAGGCCATCAGAGTTCATATCCTAAAGCATGCGGAGCATGCAGGCCTTATTTATTCAGTATTAAAGTCCACTTGAAATTAGAATTGCATGCATGCAAAAGTGAGCATAAACCCTAAAAGTGACATGCAAACCCTAAAAGTGCATAAGGATCTACTTAAGGGGGGTTATGGGACTAAAGGAGATATCTATTGTTATTGTTGATTGATTTTGGAGTTTTGAGCAGCAACATAGCGTGCAGCTGCGACAGTTGGGGTTGGAGACGGTGTCTTCAGCTAGCGAGGGTTCGGCAGTGAGATATCTGCCCTAGTATCTTATTGGGATAGATCATCCAGGTTTATCCATTGCATCCATCATATACTACAGTATTCGGAGATCCAGCACATTCCGAAGGGTTATCAGCAGATCCACGTTTGCAGCCGGAAGTAGCAGGGAAAACACATAAGGATTCGCTGTGACCACAAAACCCAATCTTTCCTCTGCATGTCAGCTTCCTCTTTCTCAGTAGGCCTATCCTACGGTATGCAGTGATTATCAGCCATTAGTTAGTTCACCTGAAGCAGCTATCAGCCAAACAGATCAGTCGGGGGCGTGAGCAGTAGAACTACTAATCAATTCGCTAGGGCACTTAGAGGCAGCCAAACCTCCGCATGTGCTAGGCCATCTCTCTAGCATCAGCAGACGGACAAGCTCAGAAAGTTTCAGCCCGAACAGACCTCTCCTACAAAAACATCACCTTCACTTTGGAGGGTTTTTACGGTACTGCGGGGCGGTAACACCGAAGGAAAAGAGCATTATTAGACCACCCATCTGGATCCTTATGCATGCAGTTATCTCTAGAGTCATTATCAGCCAGAATATCAGTGGTAAGTGTTAATTTCTCTCTGCAAAACCCTAACCCTAATTCAGCTATATTTAAGGGAATTTTTGCATGGCAAGTTTGCATGCACAGTTCTTTTGCAAATTTGTATGAGATTGAGTGTGCGAGTCAGCACTATCATAGAACATTAGAGAATATCAATATTTGGGATATTACACGCTAGCCCCTCTTTGGCCTCTTTTCCTTGCAATATGATCTTTCCCTCATGACTCGAGAACTTTGATACTCTCACATCTATCATCGAGTCAATCCATTGGTACTAGATAGCCCCAATCCCGTCCTTCACCTCCCTGCATTGGTCACGTTTCCCATGGCAGCGGATATCCTCACTTGTTGCTAGTATCTCAACCCCAGATCTAGTTTTCACATTATAGGTCATCTGTGTCCCACTTTGGATTGAACCTCATACTTCCTAAGCCCAGATCCAAAGCCTTGGCTCACCTCGTGACATCATCCATAGATCTAGGGTTCCCTTTACCTTACACCCTACGTACCTCAAAGTCCTTTTGATCTGATCTAGTGTCTAGGTTTGATCTCTTTTGTCGGGAGTAGATCTGGGTCTCCCCCTTTGTTGTCTTGGCTTAAGACACATAAAGTGAAGGCTGCCTTGATTGGCGTGACAACCATCCATTTGGGAGTCTAGGCAATCTTGGTTCCACCTCCCTAGTTGCTTGTCCCTCTACCATCCATCTTGGATCCACCTCACACAGGCAACTACAAGGTTGGTGATAACAGTACCGTTAAAAAATGAACCATGGTAATCACTGAAGAAATCGATTTGGCTTGTGTGGTCAAGGAAATGGCAAGAAAATGATTGTTGATGATGTATTTTGGCTCTCCGAATCATTTGGTACCATTTTCATCCATTCTCATACTCTAGATTATTACTTTGGCTCTCCTAGGGAGGACGTCCCCCACGAGGCGCCCCTCACCTTGGTTATGATGTACTTTATTGACATATCTTATGATTTGATGTTGTATTAGGGGCCTAGGGTGATTTATGTCCCTAAGGCACCCCATTCATGATGTAGTACATTGATATACCCTAGCACGTGATGTATTTCGCCTTAGTAGGCATCATTGGGCGAAAGTGCACCCGTCTTGACTTGGTCATGTTGATCCGTGTATGTAGAACAAGATTAAGAGATCTCCACCATTGATGATGTTATAATCTCAATCGTCGTATGGATATTTGTTATTATGTGGACACACTCTCGATCTATTTAAGAGTTATGACCCCCCATTGTATCCCATCAAGAAATTTTGTACTCTTGGCTCTGAATATTTGAATAAAGAGATTTTTGTAGAAATCCTTGGATCTTCTTTGTGGGATGTTTTTGTCTATGATTGGAAAGTTTATCTTTCTTAGCATTCAAAAAAAAATTTGGGTTATCAAATATTTTTGGGAAGAGATAGTGTTTGCATGCAAGAGGGCAACCTCACTTGGGGGTTTTTATGGGCTTCCCCAACTCGTTTCTGTTGAATACGTTTCATGAACAGGGGGATTTCAATAGTATCTTTGATCTTTGATATGCACTCTGATTTTCTTGCATTTCCAATTTATTTTTCAAGCGTAAAAAATATCAGGTCGGTAGCTTAACTATGGAGGGAAGAACGGTGCACTACCTCACCTGGGAAAATTGATTTCACTTGGTGCTTCATCCAAATTGCTTAAAATTGATCGAGATGGGATAAATCATCATTTGCAAAGCACCTACAAGATTTTCCAGGTAAGATCTACTCATAATCTCTTGTTCTGAAATTCTATTCCATTTCTTGTAAATTTCTTTGGTCAAACCCTCATTTAAAACCTTCAAATTTTTTATTTATAGGATTTGGTTTGTGGTTGGATTTGAAACTTAAAACCTGTTATCACCTATTTTGTACAATAGTTGAACCTCCATTGAGCCGCCAGTGTTGGAACAGCATCAGTGTTCACTTCTAGAGTATCAGGAGTTTAGATTGAAATAATTAGCCAACTTTGGCTAGCCAGTTTTTTTTCAGTCAAAATGACCATGGCCCCACGGGGTTTGTAATAAGTGTGCTAGTAGGATTTTTGAGTGGCTCGATCCCCCATGACTTGGTTATGCAACTAAGGCATTCCAGGGAGTTTTTCCCTTGTCAATTATGCTTTGCCTATAGCCGAGTAATAATCGATGAGGTTTTCTCCTGCTTCCTCCAAAGCTAGAAAGCTCGATTTTGAAAATTTGAGCCTTAGGGGGTTATTAGAGTCCAACTGATGTGTATAAGCCTACTAGACACCATGTATGTCTTAGGTGGTCATTTTGTATGGTCCTCGTCCAATAAAAACACTGTCCGAAAATTTTTACCGGACACGTTGGATTGAGTTTTTTATTTTTATTTTTTTTAATTATTTTTCCAAATATTTAATTGGAAAAATCTAATTTGTAATATTTTAGTCATCCGGGATCCGAATTCAGGGTTTGAAGGCTTAAATCATAAGCCAAAAACCATACATGCTCCCCGGACCAGCTTGTCCCAAGTTTCGGATGTCAATTCAGCCTCATAATTAATAATTTCTCAAAACACTCATTTACAGAGAAATTATTAATTAAAATATAAAAAATGAATATTTTGGAGATAATCCAAATCTCTCCAAAATAATCCAAAAAGAATAAAATAAAAGGCTAAATGACATGGCACAGGGCATTCATGATGATTCCAATCAACTCCACTCAGCTTCAGTCAACTATCCAGTCAGCACAAGTCATCTTCAATGGAGAAATTCGCCCTCCTTCATGGGATTCATGAAATGGGCATGTGGCACTTGGTAAATGGGTTGTTAAGATGTATTTATTGCCAAGGTGGGCGCCCTCCTTGTTTTGTGGCCACCTCATGGGCTTGGCTCCCATTGTACACAAGATGCATTGATTATAACTCAAAGCTTTGTCTCCTACACAAGCTCACATATCTCCTTCAAAAGCTCACATATATCTCCCCTGGATCACGAGTATTACACATGGCCAATTCGTATTTAATGGTAGATGGTTCCAAAGAAAGGGATGGGGGCGCCTTGCCAGGGTGGAGGCCACCTCCCCATCCACATAAATGCTAACTCGAGTTGTTTGTTGGAGTTTGCACTCCAAGCCACCCTTTGACATGGATTTGATTGGATGGAGATTGGAATTAGATTTGATAACTCATGCTATTGGGTCCTTCCTAGCGAATTCGAATTAGGGCAACCTATGGTCTAGTATTTTGTATAAGTAGAGGCTCTTGGAGCTCTATTCTTCATGGATATTTTGGGCAAACTTACTCTGCCAGATTGTAATTGTGTTATAACTTTTTGCTATTGGAAATAAAGTGACTTTGGAGGTCCATATGGTGTGTTGATTCTTGTCATGGGAAGTGCTTCATCTGTATCAAGGTGATTTTGTTCTTGTTTATTACTTATATTTCACTATTTTGATCAAATTGTTAGCTTAGAAGGCTTTATTAAGTCCATAGGGCCGGCATTTGAGTTCAATTTGTCCATTTATGCTGGGTTTTATGTGATTTGGAAGGAGTAGACTGTAGTTGGAAATACTTATACTCTTCTAATCCCATTTTGCTTTGCATACAATATTTGATCAAGATGTGTTTGTAAGTGGTTTCTTGTGCATATCTCCTAGGTTTGAAGAGAAGTTTGAGCTCGGTTGCTTCTCCCATCTCTTCAAAAGACCTATTTTTTATGACATTGTGTGCATTTTAGGGCCTCCTAAAGTCGATTTCAAGCCTCAAAAAATTTGGCAAGAGGAATTAGTTCGAGGATCCATCTCTCAAGACTACATCTTAAAACTCGGTTACTTGCTACCTTGGAAGCCCTAAACCTCCTCCTTTCGTTTTTGGCCTCCTACCTTCTCCTTTGCTCTCGTCTCCCTCCTTCTTCTAGCTTCGTTTTCCTTAGTCTTTCATTTTTCCTTCTAGATCTCCTTTCTCCTAGCTCTCTCAACCCTTTCGTTTTGCCCTCCTTGTCTTGCATTTATCTCCTTCCTTTATCCTTCATTTCTCTCTACCTTCCTAGCTCTCATCCCTCCTCAAGTTTGGCCTTCCATCCCTTTTGTTTTACCTGTAGAATTGTTCAAGCTTCCTCCTTTTCGTCCCCCCTTGAGCATTTAAAAAAAAATCACAAAAAACAACAAAGGTTATTTGGTTAAGAGTTAGTTTTGTCTCAATTTTAAAAGATTAAGTAATTAGATCTCTTTCCATTGTATGCTTTTTCCATTTGTAGAACTCACAATCACATTCCTTTGAAAAAGTGGCATTAGATTTTACTTACTTGTTGCAATCTTAGAATCTAGGGTAGTTTCATTTCTTTTTTTTTATTAATTTTTAGCTAATGCCTAATGGGTGCTTTGAGATGACTTGTCTTGTGTAGGTATTTGAAGGACACAAGAACCAAAAGGATAGATTTTAGCAAGTTTTGATCCCAAGGAGCTAGATCTAAAACAAAGAATTATTTCAAGAAGAGAAGCCATTTACACCCAACAAGGAACAAAGCTTCACAAATACCAAAGATATCCAAAACTCAAAGTCCAAACTCATCTTTCTTCTTTGTATAAGCCCTCAAAAAGCTTTAGCTTCATTTCATTAGTTGCATTTCCATTTTAAGGGTTGATTCCCCTCATTTTGTACTTGATTAATAAAATAAGGCTAAGTGGGATAAAGCCTCCCATGGTTGGTTTTTCTTCTCCATTTGGGGGAAGAGTGTCTTGTGTGTTCTTAGCTTAAATTTTCTTTAAGTATTCAAAATAGTTTCATTTGTACTTAGAACACTAATTGTTAGTTTAGTTTGTTTTTTCTTTCCTTAGCTTAGTTTATTTTTGCAAGTAGCTTAGCTTCATTTTTATTGTGGAATACTAAATTGCTAGATTAGTTCATTTTGCAAGTAGTACATTAACTATTGAGGCATTTGTTTATCATTTATTTGAGCTATTCACTTGTGTTTCCTTGTTTAAAATTTATAAATCTTTAAAAGGAACCAAGACTCTTGAAATTTGTCATAAGACGAAGTAAAGAGCACTTTCTATCGGAGAGCAACTGTTTTGCACTTTACTGCATTTAGCATATAGATTAGTAAAAGACTCTTGAACTTTGTCATAAGACGAAGTCAAGAGCACTCTCTGTCGAAGAGGTTCATTGTGCTTTAATTAAAATTCACCACTCACATCCCCTTTCTAAAATTTATTTCGTTGTTTTCCATCACCAAGTATGCTCTACCAACCCTAAAAAGTTGGATTATTACTCAGAACAGTGATTAGATTTGTTTATCTTACAAGTGATAACCATAATAAAATCTTCACCACCATAAACCAACGAACCGACGTTGTTTCGAGAGATACTCGGATAGTGGGGAAGTTCCTAATGGTGGCGCCCGAAATCACCATTCTCATAGAGTTCTAGCTTGTTGGTTAAATCCACTGGACACGTAACCTAGAATACTGGACGGTCCGTCAGGTCACCAAGGAGAGCCACTGAAGGTATACTTTTCCAGTTGGACTCATACCTTGCTTTTTTATCCTTAATAATCAAGATCACTAAAACTCATAAAATCAACCAAGATAATTTGCACAACATTCTCACCAACATTATTCTGAGACTTATGTCTTTGGCATCCCCAAGCACTACACATTCTGACTCCATTTGGCATTGGTCACTTTGAACTTTCATATATTAATTAATCTGGGTCATTTGTCCATTGGGAATCTGTTTAAGTTATTATCTATCTGTGGATGTCATTTTATTGTACAAGTCTTCATTATATTGTTTATCTACAAATCTTGTATCTAAAACATGGATTGCTCTTATCTTGTGTTTATCTCATTCATTACAAAAACTGTGATCTCATTAAAAACTCCTAAACACCACCTATCCGCATCCGCAACCATAAAAACACTTAAAAAACATAGAGCCATAGACAACTCTTTGTAGGGACTACCCCCCTTGGCTTCGTTAGGAGTTTGCCTAAACAGAGGAGATGGGATTCAATTGACAGTACCTGGCTCATTGCTTGCCCCCAAGGCCACACCTCTCCCACTTGTAGTGAGGAGACAACTTTCCAAAGATTTCTGCTACTGGTTTGCATCTCGGCGAACAACAAAACCCACATTGGAAATAAATTAAAACGCCTAAGTTTAAATTTTTGTGACAACCATACTCCTTTTTCCCATCCAACACACTAATCATTCCTCTAGGGAGAGACACCCTCCTTAGGAATAGTGGGTATCTTTCAAAGCGTGAAGTGGGTATTACTAGTTTCACTTCCAATCGCATTATTTTACACCTAGCAATAATTTTGAGTGTCTAATTAATTATTCTACTAAAAGATTTAATCAACATTATGGTGCAGGGGGGGTTAGACCAAAACCAACCCAACTAGCACCTCCAGGATCTAGTGGCTCCTACACTTAGCAGGACTGCCAAGTTTAGCCGAATGACCAAAATCTGTGCTAAAATTGCCTCCCCGCAATTGTGTCTCCGCAAGCGTCGTTCCGCAACTCTGTTTCCGCAACAGAGTTTTTGCTGTCGAGTTGCAGAATGTGGGATCTCAAAACACCCAAAATCGCGTTCCGTAACTTTCGTTCTGCAACGGCCTTCCCGCAATCGGGTTGTGGGATGCGGGATGCCAACTTCCCAAAGTTGCTCCCCCGCAATTTTCGTTCCGCAACAGCCTTCCCGCAATCGGGTTGCGGGATGCAGGATGCAGGATTCTGATTTTCCCAAAGTTACTCCTCCGCAACTTTCCACCCGCAAATCTTTTTCCACAATTTTTCCCACCGTTGGATTTTCCTCTGCAACCTCGATCTTCTTCATCCGTTTTCTGCAAAACTCGTTAAGGCAGAAAAATTGGATTTGGGTGCAGATTGATCAAAGGTCGATCAACCCAAGCTTTAGCCTACACGATTTATCAACCTAGCACCCCCTATGTATGCATCTACGTATACTTTAGTTCATTCAAGCATCAATTTGGCATTTGAACCAACAGTTTCATGAAAACACGCCAATGTTCAGAAAACCGCCATATTCGGCTCTGCACAGTGACACCATTCATAACAATGCATACATCTAAGTTAATAATACTGCAACACACACTGCTAATATTTCTATTAAACAATAAAAGAAAGAAACACACACAACTGGCTCTCTTTCAATCTTTGCAACCCATTTACAAATAGACACAGACCCAATTTGTTCTTCCCTCTGCAAATTTGCATTCCTCACACTGAAAAGAAGAACCCCTCTACTTCTCAAACTTAGCGATTTATCCTAAGTTGTTGCTTCCCCCTTTGAGTCAGTTCTGTAACAGACACTCCCACGCATAAGAAAAAACGTCATTGTCCAAACAAGCAGTTCAACGGCTAATCTCCACGTAGGGAGTCACGACCTGCCATTATTCCTACTGCTCTAACAGACTATGACTAGGCAGATTGACTCATCACTATCTAGAAATTTCATAAAAACATAGGTTATTTACAATGTAATAGTCTAGGGGCTATTAACTCAAAATGTGGAGACCCCTTCCTGGCCTGATCTAACATTGAACTTGGAATTTGAAATGGTTAGCCAGATGCTCCTGCATCAAACTCGCAAGGGTGAAAAATTATGAACCCCTGTTCATTAGTTCAATTACAGTGCAACCCTTGGTTTCTAATTCTGTAGTGCTCATTCACGTAGAATCTTCTGGTGGTCGCTTCTTCCATTTGTCTAAATGCTCCAGATGGTCCTTCTTCCACGTACTTTTGATCACTTTACTATCCAGAATGGCCCCAACTTTCAATGGTTGTGTCACAGGAATTCCGGTAGGCATCTCTAGCTCATCAGCATTTGCTAAGAATTTCCTGAGTGCACTGCAGGGTCCAACCTTTTTCCTCTTCAGCCATGTTTTCCAGTACTATGTTTGTCACTGGTTCTTTGGTTCTTCTAGCATGTGTTCAAACTTCTTTGATCATTCCAGTTCTTCTTTTCATTGCCCTGCAAACAAGTTGTCAACTGGTTCTCCTCTACTTGCATATAAACAATTCAGTCTTCCTGTTACAACAATAAACAGAAAATTTATTAGCATAATGATGCTTGATGTCCAAGAATTCTCTTCTTGGATTCTTTGCCCTTCCTTTCCTTTGCTTGTTACTGTTACATCACCACCCTTGGTAATCTCAGTAACCATACACTTCCCATTGTTTTTATTAACTTCATACTGTGCTTCCTCTATCAATGCCATACTTGCACTAGACATTTCTTGTTGATCTGTTTTGCCCTTCAGCCAACCACTACACACCATGTTAGTTAATTCAACTTCATTATCATTTGCCTCAGCTTTCCAATCATTCACGATTTTCTTATCAGTCATAATCAGCAACTGATTATTAGCCTCTTCTTGCTTACCCTTGAGTGGATGAAGACTATGCTTCTTCCCATTCATTTCAAAGGAGTGAACATTCCTCTTGCCTTCATGCACTACTTCCCTGTCAAACTGCCAAGGTCTACCAATAAAATATGACAAGCATCCATCTCAATAATGTAACGTCTTACCTCATCCTGATAGCTTCCAATCTGAAACTTTGCTTGGCATTGTTCTTTCACAAGAACTTGATGACCTTTCTGCAGCCATGCAACTTTGTATGGTTCTGGATGTATTGTCTTCCTCAAATTTAGTTTGTCCACCATCTCTGTAGACACCAAATTATCAGTACTACCACTATCAACAATTAATTTGCAGCACTTACCTTCAACTTTGCAAACTGACTTAAACAGGCTCCTCCTTTGGATTGGCTCCTCGATTATTTTCCTCATCAATAAGGCTTCACCTTCTTCAAGATAGGCCACAAACTCCGTTAATTCTTGTGGAGCTTCAAGTTCAACTTGTACTACGTGTGCTTCTCCCTGTCTAGCAACATTTTTTGGACAGTCCCATGACATGTGACCGAGCTGTCCACATGTGTAGCATCTCACTGTTCCACCTCTTCCTCTGCCTCTTCCTCTTGAAGCATTTTGGCCACCTCTGTTCTCATTATTTCGGTCAGGCTGCCCTTGCTGGTTTGAACAGCTAGCTTCACCCTTTTGTTGTTTTTCCTTTCCTCCAGAGCCTCTTACCTTTGCTCTCTGACTCTACCTCCTCATCAGCGTCTCCTCAGCCTTCAAAGCAACTTGATATGCTTCTTCAACAGACCTTAATGACAACAAACTCAATTGATCTTGTACATCAGATCTCAAACCATTGACATACCCAGCTACTCTCTCAGGTGTATTCTCTATATGTCTAGATCTGATATTCACCTTATAGAATTCCTCAGTATACTCCCTAACCGTCATTGATTTATGTCTAAGATTTTGCATTTTCCTAAACAAAATCAACGTGTAATCTTTAGGAAGAAATTTACCTTTTAACTTAGCTGTCATTCTGCTCCAGCTATTGATCTTGGTTTTGTGTTTCAAGATCCTCTCCTCTTGCACACCATCCCACCATAAGGACACATGCCCTCTCAACTTTGAGACAACAAATATTGCTTGCCTGTCTACCTTTACCTCGGCATAATTGAAATGCTTATTCATAGCATTGATCCAATCAATTAGTTCCTCTGGATCCAAGTTCCCACTATAAATTGGTACATCAGCCTTCGAACTTGAACCTACACCAAATATTGATTTCAGTATTTTTACCTCAAGAGTTTCAGCAGTTGTCTCCTCTTCAAAGACTTCCTCATCACTTGTGTCTCTAGTGTGCTCATGATGTCTGCCAGTCTCTAAGACGTCCAATCTTTCCCTCAGACTTCTTATCACCTCTCTCAGATCTGCATTGCCAATAGGTCTTCCTCCCCTGCCTCGACCTCTCCTAATTCTGAGTTCCATCCCCTGGCACAACAAGTCACTTCTTGACACAACCTTACTATTAGTAATATCTTTTCTAATCTAAATCTATTAGCAATCAGGAGCAAACACTATCTCGATTTTTTTCAAGAAAAACTACTCCAATCCTTAACACTAACAATTCCACAATATTCAGAAATAAAAGACAATACTCAAACTTATGCTCTGATACCAAAAATGGTGCAAGGGGTTAGACCAAAACCAAACCAACCAGCACCTCCAAGATCTAGTGGCTCCTACACTTAGCAGGATTGCCAAGTTTAGCCGAATGGCCAAATTCTGCGCTAAAATTGCCTCCCCGTAATTTTGCTTCCGCAAGTGTCGTTCCACAACTCTATTTCCGCAACAGAGTTTTCTTTGTCTAGTTGAGGGATGCAGGATCTCAAAACACCCAAAGTCGCGTTCCGCAACGGCCTTCCCACAATCGGGTTGCGGGATGCAGGATGCAACTTCCCAAAGTTGCTCCCCCGCAATTTTCGTTCCGCAATGGCCTTCCTGCAATCGGGTTGCAGGATGTGGGATGCGGGATTCCGATTTTCCCAAAGTTACTCCTCCGCAACTTTCTGCCCACAAATCTTTTTCTGCAATTTTTCCCATCGTTGGATTTTCCTCTACGGCCTCGATCTCCGCCGTCCGTTTTCTGCAAAACTCGTTAAGGCAGAAAAATTGGATTTGGGTGTGAATCGATCAAAGGTCAATCAACCCAACCTTTAGCCTACATGATTTATCAACCTAGCACCCCTATGTATGCATATACCTATACTTTAGTTCATTCAAGCATCAATTTGGCATTTGAACCAACAGTTTCATGAAAACACATCGATGTTCAGAAAACCACCATAGTCGGCTTTGCACAGTGACACCATTCATAACAATGCATACATCTAAGTTAATAATACTGCAACACACACTGCTTATCTTTCTATTAAACAATAAAAGAAAGAAACACACACAACTGGCTCTCTTTCAATCTCTACAACCCATTTACAAATAGACACAGACGCAGTCTGTTCTTCCCTCTGCAAATTTGCAATCCTCACACTGAAAAGCAGAACCCCTACTACTTCTCAAACTTAGCATTTATCCTAAGCTATTGCTTCCCCCTTTGAGTCGGTTCTGTAACAGACACTCCCACGCATAAGGAAAAACATCGTTGTCCAAACAAACAGTTTAGCGGCTGATCTCCACGTAGAGAGTCATGACCCGCCATTATTCCTGCTGCTCTAACAGACTATGACTAGGCAAAATGACTCATCACTATCTAGAAATTTCATAAAAACATAGGTTATTTACAATGTAATAGTCTAGGGACTATTAACTCAAAATGTGGAGACCCCTTCCTGGCCTAATCTAACATTGAACTTGGAATTTGAAATGGTTAGTCGAATGCTCCTGCATCATATTAATTGGGTTATCTACTTGACTTCCTTGATTTAGGGTTATTTTGGTTATAGAGATGCCCCCTAGGCTTTGTATTTTCACTGAGTCTAAAGTGTCGATACCCTTGACTAGCATGACATCTGAGTTCTTTCAGAAGTCTTGGATATCGTAGATCACGACTTTGGTTGCCTTTCCCCTCTACCATCCTGGATAGGATCACCTTATAGGGCAACTACAAGATTTGTTATAACACCTCCTTCCCAAGGAAGGCAAGGAGATGACTAAACTCTCCCATATCAAGATCCAGGTCAAGAAGACAACTATGGATTCTCTATTTGATTTTGGTTCACAGTCCAACCTCATAGTAGAGGATCTAGTTAGCAAGCTTGGATTGGAAGTTCATGCCATTGTCACCCATAGCCATTGGGATGGGTAAATGGTATCACATATATAGTAGTCGGGCTACCATGTTCTATTTTTCAGATTCCAGTACACTTTTTCAGCCAATTCCCTTACATATGAGATGTTGAGATGTGCATCTATGGTGAATCACTATTTGATGATGGACTATAGTACTTTCCCATGCCATGACCGAGTCTTAGGACACTCAGATCTGAGGACTGATGTAGCCATTTAGCCATTTACAGAGCAGTTAGTATTGACCAGTGTTGCAGCAACAGTTTCTCAGTGGACAAATGTTGGTTCAAATTGGTTATTTATATGTATATGACTCGGCAGATATTATTTTGTGTTGTGGTTATTATTGCTTTTATAGTCATTCTTGTGACATGTCTTAGCATTTAGTGTCTTGATCTGGCGAACATATAAATATGTGGACCCGGTTGTATTGATATTATATATGTATGTCTCTACTTAGACCTAGAAGTTCTTGACCCATACTCATTGGTTTTACCCTCCTTAGGGAGAATAGAGGTGATCATTCCCACCATACTTTGGCTTGCTAGTGTTGATCTCATTGTCACTATCTCCACCCATCCATTACCTTCAAGTTATGTTTCTAACCGACCTACTACTTGACTTGTAGCATGGAGGACCTTTCCCCACTATAGCCTCTTTGTTGGATAAGCTTCCCTGTTTATTTGTGTCTTGGCTCTTATTTGCCTAGGTTGTGTTGGCTAAACCTGAAACAAATAGCACTGCCATCAATACAATGTATATGGAAATGAAATGAATATCTTGTGAAAATCTCATTCTGAAAAGAAGTGTTTTTGAATATACATGAATGCAAGGCAAACCTAATGAAATTGGATTTGAAGTTTAAATGTGAAATGTGAAATGTAAAACCCATGTAACAAATGTTTTTAAACACGCATGGAGCATGAAGCTTGAATAAATAAAAATCCATGTAACAAATACATGGATCAAGGCTATGGAAACTCGAAGGCCCAAAAAGCAATGATTCTTAAAAGTTATATCTGAAGATTGTTGGCCTCATTTGTATTTGATTTGGATTGTGAGCATTTGTCAAGGTGAATAAACACCTCTGAACATAGCTTACCCATTTGTGAGACACTGCCATTCCCCATGTTATTTGCTTGCCCGACATATGCTAGAGTATCCCCTTTCCATATCCAAAGTGTCACAGTGTCAAGTCGGTAATCACCCTTTAGCCTAGCCGTTTGATTTTTAGCCTTCACCCTTCACTAGCAAAATGATTACAACTATGAAGTGAGTATGGTCTTGAAAGTCTGGTCTGAGTTATAATTAATTAACAAAACTATATATATTTGGTTGATAGATCGCCAGTGAAATGATTGCTACTTGTTATAATTGTTACTTAAATGATTTGTAGAGCATGTCCTAACCTATAAACACTTGCAGCAGATTGATGTTAGCTTGGGTCATATTATTGATTATCTGATCATTTACAGATTATTGTTATTTTATCTGCCTGAGCATATTAGATATTATACATGATCATGCAGAGATCTGTAGGGTGTATGAGTATTCACCTTAAATAGATTTGGGCTCCCTGAGTCCAATGAGACAGTTTATTTTCAGTTCCGAGCAGTTACAGTGATGATTTGTCTCAGTATACCATTCTGGTGCAGTTTTGCCATGATGAATGGCTTGTCAGAGCAGAAGGGTGATTTGATGGGTTTACCAAGGGCGTTGTACGAGGAGGGGGTGGTCCAGCCACTTGTTTTTACCATTTTACCCCCCTCCCAGAGAGCCTAGTGAGCTCAGTTTGACAACGCAGGTACTCTAGATGGCAGTTTGGGCAGTATCACATTTCTCGAGGCAGATTAAAAATGATAAAAATGGCTATTGAATAATTCGATTTGGGCTACTGAGGCAAGTAAATGGCATGGGATGAGTTTTAATGATGAATGTGATGTCTTCCACTCCTCCAACAATTTCAACATTTAGATGGACCCACATCCATCTCTTCGGCATATTTTATGATTTTTTGAAGCTTTTGGAGACTCACGATTTCCTCAGAGACACTATTTTGCATTTAAAATTATATTTTATCTATATTGTGCCATGGGGACACACCAAGGGTGTTAGTTAATACCCCATAGACCCACCATGAGCTTTATTCATTTTCATTTTGTCATATTGAGTGGGATCCCCTCTCCTAGGGTGATTTGGTCCATTAATGTATTATATTATTATATTGATCCATGTACTTTATGTTGAGCTCATCTCAACCGTTGATTAGAACATTTTGATCTTTTAATCTTAGCCATCCATTTGAAAGGTGGTTAAGATTTTGGTATCTCTCATTCCTATTTAAAGGAGAGAGCTTCTCATTGTAAAGGAGTCTTTGGCTCTTGGAATCTTGATAATAGAAAAACTCTTTTGTGGAAATTCTTGGGTCTCCTTTGCATCTGGTGTTCTTCGATGGTGATTGGAAAGTCTATTACTTTCTAGCATTTGGGTATTTGTGGTGAGATCTATATTTTTTGTGGAAACTTTGTTTTGTCTACAGGAGGGCGACTTCACTTGGGCGTTTTTGCAGGGCTTCCTCAACTCGCTTGTTTGGGATCGTTTGTGTCAGGGGGTTATCATTAGTATCATTGTGATCTATGGTTTCATCTTGCTATTTTTCTGTAGCATTTGTCTATTTCTCTTGATGCATCAAATTTGATATGGTTGACGTTTTTTGTGCAGGAGGGAGAGCGCATTGGCTTCCTTAGGCAAATCGATTTGCATAGAATCTTCATCCAAATCTTCTCAAATTGATCAGGACGGCATAGATCATCATCATCAAGGAATCTACAAGGTTATCTAGGTAAGATCCACAGGTTAGTTCTTCTTTTCTTGGTTCCAATCCATTAGCACCTTTATTTTACTTTCAAAACCCTAACTTAAAATAATCAAAAAATTATATGGATCAAACCACTTAATCTTTTGGAAAACCATTTCTGGGCATTGTAAATTAGGTCAAACCCTAAGTGGGTCTTCCTAGGCGTCAGGCTTAGGTGACTCCATTGGGCCCAATTCCCAAGGCACTGATCTCTTAACCCTAGCGCAACCCTCATTTGGCCAAATTTTCCTTCGTTTTGATCCTATCCTTTAAGTTTGGGTACTATGATACTGTCATACCTTTCATCAAATCTATCCACTGGTACTAGATATCCCCGATCTTGTCCTGAACCTCCCTACATTGGACACGGTTCCCAAAGCAGTGGATATTTTCATCATTACCTTGATTCTGGATCTAGTAGTAGAGCTCATAAGTCACTTGTATTTCCACCTTGGATCAATATCACACTTCACAAACCTCTTGATCCAACCCATAACTCACTTTGTGTCTTCATCTATAGATCTAGGGTTTACTTCACCTTACACCTTACGTACTTCATCTTCCATTGATTTGATCTGGTGTCTTGGTTTGATCTCTCCTGTTGGGAGTAGATTTGGGTCTCCCCCATTGTTTTCTTGGGCTAAGATAACATCAAGTGAAGATTTCCTCGATTGGTGTGACAACCATCCATTTGGGAGTCGAGGCTATCTTGGTTTCACCTCTTTGGTTGCTCATCCCTCTACCATCCATCTTGGATCCATGTCATAGGGGCAACTACAAGTTAGGTGATAACTGTAAATACGGATGCAAAGCTTGTTAAATTTCACATACTAGATTTGATTCTCGTTCTTGATAATTTACTTGGTTAAATGATAAACAAAAATACATTCATTACGTAGCAGAATTAAAATTGGAAATCAAACATATTTATGTAAATTTTCCTTTAATATTCAACTAGGGCTAAACAGTGCATGCAAAATACCAACTGATAACCACACATGAATATTTTTTACAGTATGTAGCGGAATATAAAAATAAGAAATAACTCACAACATCACATCACAATATTGACACTATTATTTTGGGTATGGAAACCCCGAAAAAACCCAAGATGGGAAAACCGATGCAGCAGTCAGATATAGATTTTATTATGAGAAAATATGGAACTTTTACAATCACTGCAAATTCACCCAAACCTGGCGAATGCAGTACCCGGCAGAATCACTGGGCAAATCCCAGCTAAACCTCAACACCCTCCTGTGTGAGTGTACGGCCCAGCTGTACAAAGCTCGATGATCCTGTTGCTCACTCCTCCGTCTTCTTAGCTAAATCCTCTGTCTGACTTTCTCTCCCTATCTGTATCCTGTCTCTGTCGAAATACAAGTGTGTGTGTTCTCTCCACCAATTGACCTCTCTTTTATAACATTAGGTAAAGTGAAAACCCTAATTTCACTTTCACTTTAACTAGCCCTAACCGCACCTGAATCGGGTTCTTTCGAATCGGATTCTTCCACCTCGTTTTGACTATTATAAAGTTGTTTACATAGGATAATTAAGGTTAATTACGGTTAGGGTTCTGAATCCTCAATTCCTAATTTTGGGATGAGTGTCGCACCCGTATTGGATTCTTCAGCCGATTCCGATCACACCCACAATTCTTGTAACCTTGGTCTTCGTACCTTATGCCTACTACATCCATCTTGTTAAATTGTTACCAGAATTACTGCTTGTCCTAACTTGTGCATCCTGTTGCTTCTAGGATCTGCAACCTACTACTGCCCAAGCCCGTTCGCCAAGCCTGTTGTAGCCTACTACTGCTACCCGAACTCTTTTCTAGGTTGCTCGAGTTTTTTTTGCCTGCTTCCGAAGGTCTGTTCTTGGTTGTGCAAGGTTGCACTGACCTATTTGCATCAATGTTATCAGAACCAAACTGGTGGTCGAACCGGCCGACCTTGGGAACCGGAACTGAACAAAAACCGGGAAACAAACTGGATCAAAAAACCAGCTGAGCAAAAATACATAAAACATTCATATTTTCAAAAAATACATATACATCCATGTGCATCCATGTGAATTCAAACCATTATACACAACTATGCAAAGTGTCTCATGTATATAGCAAGTAAGAGCGTATAAAACCAAAATAGCATCGACTGCAAATACATATCTAAATAAAAGTACATGAACAAAGAGGTTATAAATGGCCTCTAAAGTCAAAAATATAAGCATATGATTGCAGTCTAGACTTTAGAATCTACAATCTAATTATTCTAATCATATATAAAAATTATCTGAGTCCTCATGCTCAGACTCAGAGTCATTATCTAGATCCTCAACATGAGCATGGCTCAACTCCCCTAGGCCCGAAGGAACTTGTCTAACTGCAACATCAGTGTTCACATCCTCTTGTTGTGGAAGAGGGTCCAAGTCCATCCACACTTAAATGTGATTGATATGGAGGGTGGGAGCCTCCTTTTATAACATTAGAAGGGTCGTGGGTCAATTAAACAGCTCACACGTGGACCCTATTTTTTATTTTATTGAAAGAATTTGAAATTAGCTGCTTTTGGGGGTCCTTGGCGTTTTTGTACAAAACCGACCAATTTTGTACTGAACCGGCCGGTTTGGAGAAAACCAGGCGGTTTTGTACGGAATCGGCCAATTCAGCCTTGAAACCGGCCAATTTTGTATGGAACCAGCCAAAATCGGTCTAAGTGCGTGATTTGACTCGGTGAAGCTTGTAAATCGGTCCAATCAGTGGGTTTTTTCAAAACTGGTTGGGTTCTGATAACATTGGTTTGTAGCTGTTGAGAGTCTTTTTAGGCCTGCACAGGGCTTGTATCCAATTGCTTGAAGGCTACCCTACTTCCCAGGTGGATTCCTAATAGTTTCCTCTGCCCCTGGTAGCTTTCGCTGCTGACAGCGACTGCATGTTGTTGGCCCATGCCCTACTACTACTAGTGACACTTTCCCTTTGTTGGTGGCTGGTTGTTGCAACCTACATCCATCGCCTTCTACAACACGACCTACTTCCCAGTACCGTCAACTCTGCCAGCCTACAATTCCTTTCGTGTTGGCATGCCTGCCTTTTTCCCCATTGAGCCCTCCGCCACACGCGTTCTCCCAACATACAGCTAGATCACCCCCTACTATCGAGTTCCTTCCTCCTTCCCACACAGCTTAGCTTCCAATTAAGACCTTGTCACCTGCTCACGGTAATCACCTTCACTTTCATCATCATGCTGCTCGGTCCCAGCTCCAACGATCCACGCACAACGGGTTCCCCTTCCACTTGTGTGCAACTACTCCTTTTCAACCCGAGCCTTTACTAGCGGACTGCAAGTGCCCATGTCCTGTGTCGGCCTGATCTTCAAGTGTACTCAGTTGCTAGCGCCTTTTCTATTGCACCTGATGCCCTTCGGCTTCTTTTCCTAGCATGATCCCTCTTTCCCTGGAGCTACACTAAACTCCCTCCTTTCACGAATCTGTCTACCAGCACCTGTCCAACTGTCCAACAACCCATGTGGTCGTATGGCTATACAATGGCATCTATACGTCTTGTATGACGATTGTTTTCTCTTCTTTTTTTTAAATTATGTAAACCCATCAAATTGATTTCCCTCAGAGTATACCATGCTAAATTTCACATACTGGAACTTATTCTTGTTCTTAATAATTCACTTGATTTAATTATAAATGAAAACACAATGATAATTCAAGTCATTACGCAGCGGAATTAAAATTGGAAATTACACACATTTGACACATAATCTTAAGTTGACTTTTACTCATTAGCCAACATTAAATTAATTAATGTGCTTTTCCTAAGTTAGACTTTGAAAAGATATACAAAAGTCACTTGCTCTCTCAAGCAAGTACCTAGAGTGGAAATGTCAACGACTCTTGCATGCCTGACACTTGGCCTATGTAGAAGTACCTTTCTGAGCTACAATCATCAACAAAACTTAGGGTCACTAAGCAGTGTAATATCATTTTTTCTACAAATGCAAAATATATTGGCGAAGTGGAGGTAGATGTAGTACCTCTTGATGTATGTGGTGCAGTGTTTGGAAGACTCTACATGTACATAAGGGATACAACATTCATGAGGAGAGAAAACCAATATTTCCTAGTTAAGGATGGAAAGTCCATCATCAATGCACACGAAGATGAATCTAACATCTCTCTTGTAAGTGCTAGCCAAGCCAAGAAACCAATATGTTTCAGTAGGAAGTTTGTATTGCTCTTCTTACGAGAGAATAAACAAGGAAATATATTTATAAGGCATCTCTAGAGGGATGCACTAAAGAGAGAAAACAACAATTAGAGGAAATTTTGTAAGAATACAAAGAAGTGTTCCAAGAGCCTAAAGGTTACCTTCCTACCAGAGGTGGAGCATGAGATACAGTTGTTTCTTGACTCCCCACTACCAAACATCGACCTATACAAACAATTCATCATGGAAGCAAATGAAGTGAAGAACAATTGCAACAATTGTTGGAGGAAGGAACAATTCGACCAAAGCACCTCACCTTGTGGGTCACTTAACATCATAATACCCAAGAAACATGGGAATTGGAGAATGTGTATCGAACACCAACTTATAAATAAGATCACCCTCAATAGTCAATATCCTTTGCCCAAGATAAATTACTTGGTAGATCAGTTGTGGCATGCCAAGTACTTCTCCAAGTTGGATATAAAATCAAGATACCATCAGGTACAGTAAAAGAAGAAGACACTTGGAACACTTCCTTCAAGACAAGGAAAAGCCTATATGAATGGTTGGTAATGCCTTATGGTTTATGTAAAGCACTGGATACATTTCTATGTTCAATGAATGATGTATTGTGTTCCTTTCTAGATTTATTTGTAATAGTGTACTTCAATGATATATTGGTTTATATCTCTACCTGGCAATATCATATCTCACATCTCTTCCAGGTGTTAGAGACACTGAAAAAATATCAACAATTGGAAAACCTTAATAAATGTGAATTTTCATAGCAATCCTGTTAAACTAGTAGCAACAAGGAAGGTCTTCCTGCATGCATGTGTTCTTACATGCAGAAGACTTAAATTAGGAAACCACTTGTATTTAATTTACATTTCCTAAGTTTACTTTGGAAAATAAATTAAAGTGATCTAAATTAACTTTAGTGAACCACTAGTTAAAGTGAAAGTGAAATTAGGGTTTTTGCTTTACCACTAGTTAAAGTGAAAGTGAAATTAGGGTTTTCGCTTTACCTAAAGTTATAAAAGAGAGATCAATTGGTGGAGAGAACAAACACACTTGTATTTCGACAAAGACATGATACAGATAAGGAGAGAAAGTCAGACATAGGATTTAGCTAAGAAGACGAAGAAGCAAGCAACAAGATCATCGAGCTTCGTACAGTTGGGTCGTACACTCACACAGGAGGGTGTTGAGGTTTAGCTGGGATTTGCCCAGTGATTCTGTCGAGTACTGCATTCGCCAGGTTTGGGTTAATTTGCAGTGATTGTAAAAGTTCCATATATTTTCATAATAAAATCTATATCTGACTGCTGCACCGGTTTTCCCATCTTGGGTTTTTCTGAGGGTTTCCATACCCAAAATAATAGTGTCAATATTGTGATGTGATGTTGTGAGTTATTTCTTAGTTTGATATTCCGCTGCATACTGTAAAAGATATTCATGTGTGGTTATCAGTTGATATTTTGCATGCACTGTTTAGCCCTAGTTGAATATTAAAGGAAAATTTACAAATCCTTGGTGTAATTGGGGCATGTGATTGATGGAGGGAAACTCAAGATTGATCCTCTAAAGATGGAGAGCATCATCAAGTGGCCAACTCCTAATAATGTCACGAAATATAGGAGCATTGTCAGGACAACACAAAACCTTCGAAATATAGTGTTCCACCAAGTTTTTGGAATGCGGGAGTGAGGAAACGGACATTGGGAAGGTGTACAGACACCCCCAAATTTTGGGAAATTTTTGGGGTCGGGGGGGTGAGGGGGCATCAACGTCCCTAACATAGGGACCCCATCTCGATAATTATTGAAAAAACTAAAAAATATGAATCACAATATATGAACATATAAATTCCTCATCCCATCACCATTTATATACTAAATTGAAATTCATCATTGTGCAATGTAAACCATAGTAGCATGATTAGGACGTATTGGCCCAAGAAAAGTCGTGACTGCAAGGAATGGAATACTCCTCGGTTTTAAAGCAACAATCATCACGAGAGACAAAGGAATATTAGCCCACAAGGTTGCACAGTCACAAAACTTTGGGGAGTATACGAGTAACAGATTAATGCTTCAATGCTTTAAAACCAAAGCATAGTCAAGGTTGCAAGGAAAGGAAATTTCTCGGTTTTAAACCACATCCATAGTCACGAGTAGCAAAAGAATACGAGTCGACAAGGTTGCACAGTCACAAACCTTTGGCAAATACATGGGTGACGAAATAACGCTTCAAGGCTTCAACGAATTAGTAGGATGTCGAGAAGAAAAGGATTTCGTGATGTTTTTTGTGAGGGTCACACGTCATCGTAGGTCAAGGAAAGATGGAGAAAAAACAGAGTAAGAAACCCTTTCATCCTTCAAATCCATGGCCTAGCAATGGCAGTGAATTTCATACCTCAAACTTCAACAAATTTGATATTTTGATTGAAGTTCTTGAGACTTAAGGCGCCCCCCATTTTCAGGAGGGGGCGTGTAGAATCCCCCTATCCAGGAAACTCCACAAGCTATGTTTCCTCATGTTTGTCAGAAAAGGGAACACCTAAAAACATTTCTCATGGATCCTCCCAACCCCTTTGGCATGGCAAACGCAAGAGGCAATCCCCCAACCCTGGGAGACACTATCAAAATATTATGGCATCCCTTTTAGCTATGGCTATACCACTCCAAGCCATAACAACCAACAACAAGAGTTTCCAGTGAGGAAAGCATCGACAAAAAGCTTTTGAAGATCTTATGAAAGATTAGTCAAGCACCAATTCTCACATTGCCCAATTTGCAGAAGCCCTATGAAGTGGAGACAGGTGCAAGTGGAAATGCTATGGGAGTGGTATTGATGTAGGGAGGTAAGCTCGTATGCTATCATTCTTGAATGTTCCATGGAGAATTTTAAACTACCCTACATATTACAAGGAACTCTACGCTTTGGTTCAAGACATTAAGAAGTGGAGGCATTATCGAATACACATGGATACCATCATGATCATCATATACATCCATCACCAACCACTATAGTATTTGCAAGCCAAGAGTCAGTTTCAACAAACCAAACACTACAAGTGGATGGGATTTTATAGAAATTTCATCTTATCATCAAGTATAAGAAAGACAACACTAATAACGTATTCAAGACCACCCACGTCCAACATCATAGCTTTGTGTACTCTTATGTGATATGCACATGGAAAGTTTCATGTATACTAAAAGGCATACACAAATGATGACTTCAAGGAGGTATTCCAATAACTCCAAGGCCAAGTTCTTGTAGCAAAAGGTGACAATCAGATTGACTATCATCTCTAGGATGGGTTGCTCTATAAGCTAGACATGCTTTGGATACCTAAAGGTGAAAGATTGTAGCTTATCAAAGAGGCTCACACCTCCAAGGTTGTATAGTTTCCAACTTATAGATTTATTTGTATTGGCCTAGAATGCAAGATGTAGCGTATTTTTCTAAATGATGCATACTTTGTTGTACTAGCAAACCTAGTAATAGGAAGCAAGGTTTATACCATCCCTTACTTGTACCTACTATACCTTGGGAGAGAATCTCCATGGATTTCATGGGAGGTTTGCCAAGAACAAGGAAGGGACATGACTATCTATTTTTGGTAGTTGACAGGTTTAGTAAGATATGCATTCTCATGCCTTATAAAAAGACTATCAAGGAACTAGAAAAGATACAAGGTCCTGGTAAAAAGATCTAAACTCATCCTACCCCCATATGCATGCATTACTCAATAGTGAATGTGGATAATCTAAAACTCTATGAGCCTTCCATGTTAGACAAGGAAACTGATGGGAAAATCTTACCTACTATAGAGGACATAGCACTAGAAGCTCAGGCAGAGTTAATAGTGGATACATTTTTGTAGAAGTCTAGAAAAACTAGACAAGGACAACATGAACTTTGGCAAGTTGGATTGAAAGGACCACTTCCAAGCAATGCCAAATGGTACTCAAGCGAGAAGGTAGAGAAAAATTTTCCTCAACTCCTTCAATAAAATATTTTGGGGATTAAAAACCTCTCAAAATGGAGAGGCATGATTCGAAAATGGATCACTATATAATTTTTCATTTATTATGGTACTTTCTAGGTGAAAAAGATGGATATATTGTTTTGTAAGGCCCATTTTATAGGTAGGTCCTATTTTGGTGATTCAAAGTTCATACACTTTCAAAGCCTATTTGAGGCATCAAATGACACTTTTTGGGTAAAAACTTTGCTCACCAAATTTGGCAGCCTCTCAACATTATTCTAACATCTAAATATTGAGAGCTTTCCAATGACGAAAAGATCACCTCAATCAAAGTTCATACGAGGAAGCTATGACTCCCACAAGTTGACGTATCATGTTGACCACCATGGCACCAAGTGGATGCCACAACAGCCTCCATTACTCACCTACATGTAGCCAGTCATGTGTGGACTTTCAAGAAAGTTCTAGAGGGTCCAAAATCCTAACCCTAATCGGGGGCTAAGGCATGCAAAAATACTAACCCTAACTTTAAACGGCTATCAAGACATTATTAATGTTGAGCTACTAGGAAAGCAAGGGGTTCCATTCTTATTGTATTGATTATTGTTCAATAGTTGAGCAAAGATAGGGAATGGGATATTAGGAAAGAAAAAAGAAAGTGAATAACTTGTAGCAACTATATAGGCCACATTGACAATGGAAACTCTATTGTGAGTTCACTATCTTTGTATTTGCATTTCAGATTTAGAAGAAAAGAGCAAGACATAGTCTTCAACTTTTGGCTAGGTTTTCCTGTACATTGGGTTATTCCATGGTACATCTTGTGTTCATTGCATGAATGGGATGGTATTTGTTTCAGCTTCTTTCATTTCAATGTCAATATACCTTTGCTAAGTTAGTAATATTAACTCTTAATCTTAAGTAAAAGACTACATAATAAGAGTTTGTAGAAACTTGTAAGTTCTGTTGTGATGAACTATTCCAATGAAATACCCATGGTAGTTTACAAATCAAATGATGACAATGGTATGTCATGCCACCCAATCAGGTTCAATTCCTGAGGAGCCATGAATAGAGTTTGGGGCCAAGAGTAAGCCTTAGGTGATTTTCACTGAAAAGCACTCCTTGATGCCATAGCTTAGCCAAAGGAAAACTGAGTAACATTAAGAAAAATTCAATGCCTTTGAACTAAATCTATTTGGAAAGTAAAATATAGGAAGTAAAGTATTCTAGTTACTCATAAACAAGTAACAATGCCATCATTACATAGACAAATAATGGTTAGAGATCCTCTTATAGCAAAGGCCATTCAAAATCCAAAAGAATGATAGGAATTACTTCAGCCTTGAAATAATTAGTGGAAGGAAATGCTACAACCTCGCTAAAAAAGTTTTTTGTATGACTAAAAACCTTCAACTTTACAAAGGACTCTCAAGATTGGGATCTAATCACTTTTGAAGAACAATTTGTTTTGGGAAAATTGCAATCATAAGAAATAAATTGTTTCCATACAAATCCTTGGACTACAATGGAGAGGCCCAAGGTTTTGTCTACTTTAAAGTTAATTGAGATCCAACCACACAAGTAACATTTAATCTGATTGAGCTTGTGGGGAATCGAGGCCAAGGCTAATGATTGTGAAGGATTTGCAAGCAAGTTTATATATCCAACTTTGCTCAATAACATCCATAAAATTGTTACATATTTCATTACCCTTCTCAATAGTAGGCCATTTACTAATGGTCATACCCTTCACTACCCTGTTGAGGTTAGTGATTTGTCCTTAGTTACATCTCAAACTCAATTTTATTATGTAGGTGATCTTGAAAGTGAGAGCCATAACATTGAAGCAAAATGGGAGAATTTAGACTCCAAGGTATACCATCAAGTCTATTTAATGCCAATGCAGTAATCAATCATATTTTCCTATGACAACATCTATAGTGTTCTTTTTTCTCTCTCTATTATTAGTTTTCTTTGTAAGAACTTGTTTAGAAACAATTAGTTCAATCTAGTTAAAGCAAAAAAGAAAAGTCATATATAGAAGATCCATTTATTAGAAGCAAAACCAAGGAAAGTCATATATAGAAGATCCATTTATTAGAAGCATAACCAAGGGCTTCATCTTCCAATATGAAAATTCTAAACATAAGCACCAAGTTAAACCACAAATGTTATGGATGTACTCTCATCTCATAGCAATCTCAGATATTTGGAGGCATTAAGCATCATGCAGATACCCCAATTGAAAATGCAGAGGACGTTAGGTTTTTGTGAAAATGCACACCCTCCCACTCCTTATGAAACGTCCAATTTGCATGCAGCCATAGATATGTATCCACACCAATTTGTCTTAGCAACAAGATGTATCCCACCCTTATTTGAGCATTCAACTGCTAATCACTAGATTTTTATATTCAACCTCAAATGCTCTAGCGAGTCTCTCCCAAGATCCTCTAGGACATTGTGAGGGTTGGCATAAACGGTTGAAATTTCTAGCAATCGGGCAATCGATGCAAAACTGAAATTTCACCTTCTTCCTCGAAGGTTTCTCAAATCTTAGCCCTAGAATATTCATCCTTATGACTGCTGTAAATTAAGGTATAAAACAGCAGTGTAAAGATCATAATAGTTTACTTCATACATGCCCACACTTCACAGCAATTCAAGGAGAAAAGAAAGCAAACAATGAGATAAGTTTCAGCCCCTTCTAGGACAACTTATCAGCCAATAACCAGATCTGAAAATGTACTTTTACAGCAGTACAACAACAGTAGACTCATCCCCTTATCTTCTTTATAAGACGTTAGTTCACTTAACAATATGACCCTTTACTTATGTCAAATCGACAAGACATAAACAACTATAAGTAGCACTGCATAAAAAACATATAGAGCCAAAATTCAAATCTGGAAATTGCAAAAAATATGGATAGCTTCAAACTTCATATATAAGCTCAATTGAAGTATAAGTACATACCATAGCCTTCTCTATCCTTTCTTCTCTCTCTTTTATTTATGTTACAATGCTATGTTACAATGCTAGGGGGTCACTCCCTTTTTATACAAATACATACGAGGGATCCAGAAGAAACAGAAATAGACTAGAAGGGTCTAGAAATTTTTTCCTTGGGGAATCTGCGGCCACATCCCTAGAGGTGGGAAACCCACCTGCCTGCCCGACACCTACAAACAGTGTATGGACCTAGTCAAGAGTTCTACAGAAAAAATATTAGAGATCTAGATATTGGCTCCATCCCCTAACCGTTATATTATTTACTTTAACTACCTAGTGGGCTTGTTTTATACCCACCAACTACCAAGTGGACCTATTCCATGATTATGGTCACATTACATACATTATCCCCTTGGGTAACCCCCTATATACCCTATACGTTCCTCCCTAAATACTCAATAATATATAGCTTCTGTAGTTGCTTGCTCCATGTTTCAAGCAACTGGACCTCTTTGCTTGAAATTTATCAATTGGCTAAAGAAGGCATTTCTCTTAATATCCCCATAATGTGCTATCAATTCATCCATAAATACAGAGCAAGAGACAATAGAGTAGCTTTATAATCACAAAGCCATTGGTACCACACAAATTGATCAAATCCTAAATACGAGGATGCAATAGCTACTTTTCGTAAAGTCAACACTTGGTGTAGATCAAAGAATTGCTACATCTAGAACATCCGTGTTATCGGATCATTACCATCAAACTTTCTCATATTAATCTTGGCAATGAAGTGGTTCATTGGTCCCGAGTTGAACCCATAGTGATTTGGATCTTGGAGTGATGAATGATCAAGTGCCAAGTACTCAAGCCTATTGTTCGCCAATTATGTTTCAATTTTCTCAATATGTGGTTGGGACTCAACCCTCTTGTTCTCCTTATCTTCTTCATGAGGAGATGAATTAGGGGTAAAGAGAAATCTTAGCTCATTCAACATCCCCCGCTTCATATCTTTGAGACTCATCTTTACTGGCCATAGTATGTTTCATCTTTTCCATCTTTACTAGTACTTCTTCTTCTGCAGCAGAAGCTTGGAACCTCCTTTTGAACTTTCTCTTGGGCTGCCTGCAATCCTTAGCAAAATGCCCAAACTTATGACAATTATAGCATTCCAATTTTGAAACATCAATGTGTTTAGCTTATGATTTCTTTCCCTTCCTTTTTTGAGGGGAGGGCTTCTCAAACTTCCTTGTCTTAGCTGCAAGAGCAAGGTTTTCTTCCTTAGTGCCAGTTGTCTTGTTTGGAACTCTTCCTTCTTCTTCCAAGCAATCATGCCAAAGTCTATCAAAGTTTGGTTGATTTTCACGTCCACTAACTGCTGCCAGAAAGGTTTCACCAAAATTTGGGAGACCATCGAATACAGTATGTACAAGATCATCATCATCCACAGTAATACCAATAGTAGTAGGTTGGTCTCTTACCTATGCAATCTTTGTAAAGAAGGGCGCAACTCCTTCATCGTTGTTCATCTTCAGTGTTCGAAGCCTTTTCTTCAAAACTCTCTTTTGGCTAGGTGCCTTCTTTTCATATAGATTTGTCAAGGTGTCGAAGCATTCTTTGGCAGTATTCAACGGTGTGATGGCAGGCATCAAGGTTTCCTTGACCGAGTAATAGATGATCCTTCTAGCCTTTGCTTGCTTCTTCTTGAAATTGATTCTGCCAGCATTAGATGTTGGTTATTCTATGGTGTTGAGAACCAAGTCATCAAGGTCATTTTCCTCCAGGATGGTTGTGAGCCTAGCTTTCCAAGAGTTGTAAATTGTTGGACCTTCAAGCTTCACTTCCAGTGTGAAAGTGTTGGTAGCCATCTTTGCTTCACAAGTCAGTTATCCAAGTCTACAAAAAGTCCCAAGGTCTAGGAAGACAACAGTAATTTACTCTCTCACTGGGGTCTTCACATGCAAAGCTCTCTGATACCATGTTGAATTTTAGCATTTGCAAGTATTCTTTAATTTTGCAAACTGTAAGATAGATAACAAAAGACAAGTGCATAGATAATCAAAGCATCAACACAATGAACACAAGATGTTTTTCACGGGGAAACCTTTAAAGGACAAAAACCCCAAAAGCATTAGTAATTCATCTCTTAAATGAGATGACTAAGTTTGCAATCTTAGAATTTTGAGATGAATGTTCTTCAATAATTTTGTCAAACCCTAGTAGGTTTAACCAATTCAATCATGAATAGATATTGATCGAAAGAATCATTTTTGCCAACTATTCAAAAATTGCAGACTAGGGTCTGCTGCCCGAAATCAAATTGAGACTGCCCAAAAAATACTCAGCTGTTGCCCGGACTCAATTTGGGCTGTCCAAGTTAGATCTGCTGTTGCCCGAGATGAACAGTCTGCTTTCCCGATACTAGTATAACTGCTCGAGATCTTCCTAGACTTCCCAAGGTAAAAAACAGAGCTGCTCGAAGCCAGATCTGAGCTACCCGAACTTCTACTGATTTCTCGGACTTGTTGATCTATTGCCTAGACCATCACAGGATGCCCGAGACTGATATGTGGCTGCCTGGACTTCTTTTAGGTCTGCCTGTGAGTTCTTCCTTCTTCCCAAGCCTGCCCAAGCTTCTGTACTACTGCCCGAACCTGCCCGAGTTCTGAACTGCTACCTGAAGGTTCATTCTGCCTTCCCATGAAGTGGAAGAGACAGATCGAGGTTTGTATGGTCAGTTTAGGGCTGGCCTAGAATGGAAGAAGGGTTTCCCGTGAAGCTCTTATGTTGCACCTGTTTGTTGTGAGGAAGATGGAGGATGAGGTGATTCCCTAGCTAGCTAACTGCCATGCTAGGGCATAACATATTAGATCTGTTGCTCATGTACAAAAATCCTAGCGAAGTGTTTTGTCTCCAATGGTGCTCACGATGGATGATGAAGATGTCTAAAATGTTTTGCAAATGAACTTCTTTTATAGCCTTTGAGTTACTTGAAGTGGACCATATAGATAGGAATAAAATAAAAGGGTTTTATTCTTTTACTTTTTGACTTTTACTTTTAGTGGTACTAAAGTCCTTTTTGTATTTTCGCTTTGGCTTCTTAGTGGTCCAAGAGTCCTTATGTATTTTTTACTTTTACCTTTTAGCCTTCTTCAAGTTCCCTGTGGTTAATGCAAGTGGTCATAGGGGTCCTTCATACCCACTCAAAGTACATCATCATAAATAGGGAGAATTACTAATGCTTTTATTTCAAACTCCTTGTGCCACCAAGATCAGGTACTGGCTATCTTAACCAAGGGTGGCTAATCGCTAAAGAAGATCACAAAGCCAACAGATCGAAGGTAGGAGTGCCTCACATTGCTAGACCTGGCCTAGGACTTATAGTGATGTCCTGGTAACCAACCAGGTGCCTCCATTCTCCAAGAGAATGGCCCTCGGCCCTAGGCTGGGTCCCTCAGTCCTAGACTGGTTCATCTTCCTGGTAACTAAACAGGTGCCTCTATTCAAAGAATGGCCACTCAGCTCTAGGCTGAGTTCTCCTAGTGCTGAACTAGTTCCACATCCCGGTAACTAACCAAATGTCTCCATTCAAAGAATGGCCATTCAGCTCTAGGTTGAGTTCCCCTAATGTTGGACTGGTTCCACATCCTGGTGACTGACCAGATGTCTCCATTCAAAGAATGGCCACTCAGCTCTATGCTGAGTTCCCCCAGTGTTGGACTTGTTCCACATCCTGGTGACTAACCAGGTGTCTCCATTCAAAGAATGGCTACTCAGCTCTATGTTGAGTTCCCCCAGTGCCGCACTGGTTCCTCTTCCTAGTAGCTGACTAGGTGCCTCCATTCTTCAAGAGAATGGCTCTCGATGTTGTTTAGGAAAAATCAACAGTACTCTCATCTCATAGCAATCTCAGATATTTGGAGGCATTAAGCATCATGCAGATACCCCAATTGAATATGTAGAGGACGTTAGGTTTTTGCGAAAATGTACACCCTCCCATTCCTTAGGAAATGTCTGATTTGCGTGCAGCCATAGAGATGTACCCACGCCAATTTGTCTTAGCAACAAGAAGTATCCCACCCTTAATTGAGCATTCAACTGCTAATCGCTAGATTTTTATATTCAATCTCAAATGCTCTAGCGAGTCAATCCCAAGATCCTCTAGGGAGTACCCAACTGGGCCTACAATTTACAAAATTTTCCAAAGGACATTGTGAGGGTTGGCATAAGCGGTTGAAATTTCTAGCAATCAGGAAATCAATGCAAAACTGAAATTTCACCTTCTTCCTCGAAGGTTTCTCAAATATTAGCCCTAGAATCTTCACCCTTAGGACTGTTGTAAATTAAGGTATAAACAGTAGTGGAAAGATCATAATAGTTTACTTCATAAAGGCCCACACTTCACAACAATTCAAGGAGAAAAGATAGCAAGCAATGAGATAAGTTTCATCCCCTTCTAGGGCAACTTATCAGCCAATAACCAGATCTGAAAATGTACTTTTACAGCAGTACAACAACAGTAGACACATCCCCTTATCTTCTATATAAGATGTTAATTCACTTTGTTGCCGCCTAAAACACACTTGGACATGGGTAAGTCTCCCAACCGTTGTGTGTGTTCCTAAGGGCAACTTATGAGTTGAGAACCCACTGTCACCTCGGTTCTAAACTCCTTCGTTTAGACCACAACTCCTAAAGGCTAAGTGGGGTAGTCCCTACTTACTAAGTTCTTTTTTGAAGAATGTTTTCTAGGAGTTGTAAATTACAAAAATGACAATCACCGTGTAGAGATGCAAATATTTCGATGTCAAGCAAACCCTTTAACAATCAACCAGTAATGTATGAAAAAGAGAAACAATCAAATAATCAAAATGGTCAGTGTCGTCTCTACTTGGGCTATGGAGTCACAATAATCAACTTCAAATAATTTTCCTAAAGCATCAACTCATTTACTTCAACAAATATTCAAGAACATGATGAATTCCAATAAATGAGTAAGTTAAAATAAAGTGATTGCAAAGTAGAGAAATGTAAATGATTATAACAATGTTATGCAAGTGGTCCTATAAGTTTTAGTAAAGTTTATGTCTCTCTTTGACTTAGGGAATTAAGGTGTTTGTTGCAAATAAATGAACTATTCTAGACGTCTACCCCAAGAGACTATCTCCTTCGATTAGAGAGGGAATGTCGGGTGCTCAACATGGAAACACAAGGTTCCCACCTAGCTCCACGGCTCAAACTCGAAACTTGTTGGGTGCTCAACTGGAGGAAAGAAAGTGCCACGAAGCCCCCTACAGCCTCTACCCCACTAGCTCCACAGGTCAAGCCTCTTTTTCTCCTTTCTAATGAAGATACTTATCTGGGTGCCTATTAAACTAGCCAACACAAATCTTTGCCCTTTCTCGTCACCCTAGATCGGTCGAACCGGCGGGGGGAGAGGATACGGGGCTTGTGGTAAATTTTATTCTTAAAGAAAAAATAAACAAAACAAGCCAAGCGCGATATCACAATGGAGGCAGAGCCTACTCAATTGTGAGGTGCAGGAAAAAGGAAATAAGCAAATACTTTAAATAAAAATGCTAGCCAACGCGATTTCACATGGATGGGCAAAGCCACTTTGCTTGTGAGGTGCGGGAAAAAAAAGAAATAAGCAGATACTTGGAATAAAATGCTAGCCAACGCGATATTGCAAGGATGGCAAAGTCAAATCACTTACAAGGTGAGGGCAAAAAATAAAGAAGAAAATTAAAACAAAATGAAACTCTAACTAATCTAAAACCCATGCCAATCAACAATTGCTTATGCAAAGGTGGGCAAGCCCAACTTCTATTGCTAGCAATGGATGGAGAATAAATGAGACTTGATTTAACTGAAAATACAAAACAAGAAATCAAGTCCAAAAAACTATCTTGGACTTGTTACAAAGGCTGAAATTTCAGCGTAAAGAAAGAGGTAAAAGGAGTGAGAAAAACCATGTTTTTTCCCTTTCTTGAGATGTCCTTGAAGCTCTTCCTTTGGGGTGGCCTCAAAACTCTTTATGGCTGAAATTTAACAGAGTTTTTCCTTGTTTTGTCACTAACCTGCTAAAAACTAGCAAACAGAAAATGATAAAATGTGCCCAAAATCACTTTGGGGAAGTTAGTATGTTAGTGCAATATATATACAAAATTTATACAAAGTTTCCAGATGAATCATTTTGAAAGAACTTGAGTATATAAATGTTAAAATCAGATTTAAAACACTCAACAAACTAAAATTAAAATGCAGAAATTTGTATGTAAAGAAAGAGAAAATTGGTCCTTTGTTTTTCAAGAAGTGAAGCAATGGGGCATCCAACCGAGGAATCTCACTCTTCAATCCAAATAACCTGCAACTTATAAGATTTTCACTACACAACTACTAGAAGATGAGAAATAGAATCAAATAATGAGCAAAGAAATCATAAACTTCAAACTAGAAAATATATGAACTTCTTTACTACAAGAATGAAAACTCACAAAATTTATGGAATACAAATACCATAAATCTTACCAAAGCAAATTAGTATGCTTCCTTGGCCAACCAAACTTGTGTAGCTCCTTAAGCATGGAAGCAAATCATCAATGGAAACAATGGACACAATATTCCTCCAAAGATTTTGACCAAATACCAAAACATTATAGAAAAAATGGATCTAATACCAAATGCTATGGGTCAAATACCCGAAATAGCATAAAATAGAAAGAAAGAGTAACTCCAAGCCTTGAGAATGAAATAAAAATAATGAATAAGAAGACTCTTCGATGGGGAAACTTTGTTTTACAATATCTCAAAAGCACAAGATGAGATGATCTCTGAAACTAGATCTCCTTGCTATATATATTGGAGATAAAGGGTAAAATTACTATTAAGGTCGTAGCCAACCAACAAAGACAACAATAATATAATAGTATAAATGTAATGTCACAATATCTAGGGCTTAACATATACTCCCTTTAAGAAGCATGTTTTGTGCAAGAAGATATTTAAATCATATTAAAGGGACCCTATTGGGCATTAAACATTATAAAAGACATCAACATATTTGGAGGCATGTTTCCCCTTTGAGGAGAATTTTTGGGGTAAGGACACATTATTTAATGCATTTTCACATATTTGGAAGCATGTTTCACGTTTTCAAAAGTTTGGGGGTAAAGACACATTGTTCAAGGTCTTTTCACATATTTGAAGGTGTGTTTCACCTTTGAGGAGGACTTTGGGGGTGAGAACACTTTGTTCAAGGCATTTTTTACATATTTGGAGAAAATATCTTTGCATGAGGAGATGCCATGTGGCATTGTTGACATGGCCAAACCTTTAAATGAGTTATAAATGAGTTATAAATGCATGCTTTAAAAGGATCTCATGAAATATAAAGAAAACAAGTGGTAATATGAACCTATTTTATTCACTCAAAAGGCAAACCCAAGGAGGTTTCTAGCGATTTCTAAAACGAAATATTATTTTATGAATTAAGGTATGAAATGAAGGATATATATCGAGGAGAGGCTCATTTGTTAAAGACACAGTTAGAGTTGTGGGAGTCCCCTTCCAAACTTAGTTGAATATATTTACATTTAGGAATAAGAAGTCAAGGAACAAGTTCAATGAGAGGCTGTTCTATCCCTCTTTTCTTTTCATGGATGATTCAGGTTTTTGCAAGGATTTCCATGGGTTTTCCTACTCAAATAATCTTTGGAGATGGGTGAGTTTGTCACATAAAAAGAAATTAGGTTTGAGTTTGTAAACCCTCCCTAATCCTTGATGTAACCATGAATTATTGAAGGATATTTACTTCTGTAATTTTTTTTTAGGGCTGTTTACTCTATTTTTGAGGGTCGTCCTAGCTAAGGATAAATGTGACATGTTATGGTTCTCTTGCTCTTGCTAAAAAATTCAATTTCAAAAATGATGCATTGTTGTCTTTTTGTTCAATAAGAAGGTTGCCCTACTTTGTCAACTTCATCTATGGTTTCTTCATCTGTGGCTGTCATTTAATTGTTCATGGTTGCATGTTATTGCTTGGTTGTAATTTCATGGTTGTGATGGTGCTTCTTGTTTAAAGGATCTCACTTATTCTTGTATAATATGAAAATATATTTTGGACTAATTATGACACATCAGTGAATGTCTTAATCACATCTTCTCCATAAGATTCAAACCCTCCTGTTCTAAGATCTTGACTCCTTCACCCAGTTGGATAGGCATTGGTCTTGGTAATCCACCATCTCTTAAATTCTAAAGAACATCTCAAACAATCTTTTCTAGGGTTTCCTCCCTCTGCCAGAAAAAAAAACAGCTTAAGTGAAAGGAAGATTTGCTATGGTGACAGTGGGAAACCTTTCGAAGTGCCTCTAGGGTTGTGCTTCATTCAAGGTCTTGAATATCTTTGAGTACAGGTCTGATAGGTAACAGTGTTAACTGCAAATCTAACTGTTTATCTTAAATGAGTAATTGTATAAAGCCCATAAAAGAGGTATGCCAGCATCAAGAAGAACAGTAAGCCTATACAGGATAGCATTTACGGGGTTCTCAAAATTGTATATAGCTTCTTATATAAAGACAAGCGTGAACTTTTCAGAAACTTCATAGTGCCATTATTACCTTTTGTCCTCAACCAGTAAAGAGAAAGACCTGAGTACTGTCCCATTATTTGTTTGAATCTGCAACCTGCATGTTCCAAATTAATTCAGTAACAAAATAAATAGAATAGAATACAAATTCTATGGATTGAATCTCTTGAATCATGTCCACAATTTTGTCTACAAACACTAAAATTACAGGCAGTCTCAAGTTAAATGTAGATTAAATGTGTTGTTATGACATTACTATGTTTATATGTTTATGAACAGAAAAAGAAAAAGCAGGCATGTTTTTTATGATTGCCACATGCAGGGAGAAAATGAAATTGAAGATGTGATGTTAGCAAAAAAAAGGCACTAAATGACAATCAAAAATGAAAATGCTATTACCAAGTAGAAAACTAGAAAGTTAGAAATCTGTGCAGAATAATGACTTCCCAAATTTGGCTACAATCATAGCGAATGATCAATAGCATTCCTTTAAGAACAATAGAATAGGATACAGAAATTAATGATTTTGCCTTTACCTTGGGAACATAAGACATGTAAAATTGTGGACAAGAATCCCCAAAGAAGTGTGTGTTGTTTTTCATCATATTTACATGATCCAAAATGCCTTTTCAATTTAATTGACACTGGAATGAATACTAACAAAATTATTTTACCCTCGGATATTTTTTCATCGTTTCATAAATGAAAAGTACGATTTGTAATAGCAAAACGTCAAAACGTCCTTGACCTTGTTATGCAGACATAATTGAGCTAAACTCCATGCATGTATACTAAGTACACTTTGACATGTAAAAAAGCGTTTTGGGGAAGTTCCACTTGATCTTTTCCTTATCACACCTTGTCCTGCCATCGATAGAGCCCTAGAGTCCTTCTTGCATCCTTGTTTAAAGGTATTTTTAGGGTCCACTTCTCATTTTCTGGCTTCATATTGGTTTTCGCTCAAAGACAACCACCTTTATCAGCTTTTGCCTCAATTTTTGAGTCAGCCTTACAAACTCGTGCTTGGCAAACAATAACCAGATCTTGTTAGAATCAACTTCTCATTTTTGGGCTTCTTATAGTTTTCAGTCAAAGTCAACCCCTTTTGTCATCTTTTGTCTCTATTTTTTTAGTCATGCTTACATAGGATGATAGGCGTGGTTGGAAAACAATAACCACCGAGAAATGCAGCATTAATAGTAATATATCCTGGGAGATGCACCTCTAGATGTGGAATGCTCAGATTTGATGGCATATATCCCAGGATATATTACTGTTAAATATTTTACTGCTAGGTGGTAATTTTTTTCCATCATGCTTTCCTGCATGATCCATGTCTACCTATTTCTGTTGCGCATATCAGGATGTGTTTTCCTGTGGCTTTTTGTTATCAATGCAGACTGGTGCAAACCCTGGCTTTACTTGCTCAATTATGTGTTTTCTGCTTTTAAAGCCTTATTTTTTGGGCATCTTTGGATCCTTTTAGGGACAGATTCTTCTCCTAGATGGGACTTTTGGCTCTACACACAAATCTTTATCCATACCACAATTATTTTGTATGTTTAGAAGCCATCCTCTCATTTCATGAACGCAATTTATGCTGAAGTTATGATCTGCTTGAATTCCTTCAGGGTTTATCTTAGCTGAATTTATTCCTTCAAGGTACCGTGTTGCACTTGTCCACCTCCCAAGTTGAAGTGATTTCAACTCTTGCCGATTGAGTGGTACCCCATTTTTTTGTTGCTCACTCCCACCAAACAACACTAAGGGCTCGAGATTGTGATATTTCAATTCCATTTTGTTGCTTGGAATAGTTAGATCATAGATGCATAATTGAATGAGATATTGATTACGCTTTCCTGATTGATAGCAGTTTGTTTTAATGGAATGCTTCACCTTTAACTTATGTCTCATTGCAGCTTTGTTTGTGGCACAAGCTCTGTCTAAAGCCTTCGCAATTCCAATACTCTTCTTAATCCCAAGTTGACAATGACGTGTTTTCTGCTAGCTAATTTCTTAGCTATCCTGATTGTGGCAGGTTGAGAATAGTCTTGTGTATGAACATTTCATTATCCTCCCTTTCCCCTACACTATTTACAGACGATGGAAACCAAACCTAAGAGAAAAACTGTGCTGAAAAATTTGAGCATCTCATTGCATGATTCCACTCAAATATATGTACAGGAGGTTCGCCTGCCAATGGACAGGAATATCCAAGTAAAGATCACTATTAAAGCTAATTCAACTCGAAGATATGATTTTAACTGATCTGTAAATTTTGAGCATTTCATTCCATGATTCCACTCAAAATATGTATAGGAGGTTCATCTACCCAAGTTACAAGAACACCCAAGCAAAGATCACTGTTAAAGCGAATTCAACTCGAAGATACGAATTTTTTGTTTTTCCAGAAACACACCCAAGTATTTCCTTGTACTCTTTTCGAAGGTCCTCGGCCACTCCCAGAACATCCAGCACCCGCCAGCCATTCTTGAAGAGAGTCAAAGAAGTCCCACCTGTTCTTAGGGAATCTGCTTGCTCAAGCACCAATGATTTAACACCAAGCCTGCAATTATCGGCAGCACGAGGGCAAAATCAATTGAAAAACAATTTCACAATTGGCTTTGAAACAAAAGATCCTTACCAAACATAGAATAAAATAATCCAGACATTAATCTAATCTAATATGGATAGGCTGCTACAAGCATGGATTCTTTAATTGAACTCATAAACCCTTAAATAATGTCAACTCTCACAATCTTAGGCTTTAGCTGTAATTAGGTGCTCTACAACTAGAATGGGGCGGGCCGATCCATCTAACAGTTTGTATTTGTGTGCTTGTGTGCATGTTACAGTGCAATGAACCTAGACTGTACATAGAGTGCATTGAATATAAAAACTTGGCACAAACCCGTCAAAATCTGTCTGATAAACACCTCTGAGGTTGGGAAGCTTGATGTGTATCATTTAACACACCAAACTTTACAACCTCTGTGTGCCTATCAGACCCCAGCTTAGATGGGTGTGTGTCATATGGCATAAACCAGGTAAGGGCATAGAATGATAAGAGCATAAATAAATAAAAACAAACAGAAGTGATGTTCAACTCTACCTAGACCAAATATTTCATAATTCAAAATGTTAACACCCTCCTTCACTTTTAAATTTATGTGTAGTTGCAGAGTGTTGAAACATAAAAGAAAGACAACCTGTGAAGAGACAAAGCAGTGGCAAGTCCTGCAATGCCAGCTCCCACAATCACCACCTCCTCCTCTCGTGTCTGAGCAGACCCTTGCAAATTATTTGCATGGCTGCTGCAACACACTTTACTACTAATGCGTTTTTGTCTGGTAATACAGGGCAGACGTATGAAATTACAGGGCAGAGTTATGAAATTAATTGATGATGTTGGGCGTACGTGATGTTTATGAGGAACAAGGTAAGTCGAGCATAAACTCCCAGCAAAAGCCATGGATTCCGAAGATGAACACACAAAAGTTTGTTGTTCAGACTTGTTTGCGCAATATGACACATTCGTTCAAATACGTCTCCTAATAGTTAAGCGTGGCTCACTGTACACAAAAAATCTGCGCAATAGGACACATTCGTTCAAATACGTCTCCTAATAGTTAAACGTGGCTCACTATACACAACAAAGCACTGGCGTCTCTAATTAGGTGGTCCACAACAAGCGGCTTATCAGCGGTATTTCTACAAATATGAATAAACTTATCGTAATTTTTTCCACAAGTTAAATTTGAAATTTGTTATTCCATAGAAATTAAAGATCATTTTATCAAGTATATTTAAAATACGAAACTGAAAATTCATTAAAATAGATATTCTACTAACCAAGTCATGAGTCTTAACAGTTTCAATAGTAGACCCTTCACAAAATAAGATGAATAAAGTCTTCAATCAAAATCTTTTATCAATTAAAAATTTAGAAAATACAATCAACTTAACAATAATAAATCATAAAAGAACCTTTGTCCATCACAATAATTTGAAATTATTGTAATTTATCATACCTGTTAAAAACTATATATGAAATAACTATATTTACATTTTATTTCAAATTAATATTGGTATGAGATTATATTATATTTAAATTTATTTATTATTAAATATTATATTTTAATATAGGATTAATTTTTTTTAGAAAATGACATTTATATTGATAGACGTTTAGATATTATATGAGATTTTGAATTTCGATTAATAAGATTAAGGTAACAAGTGTATAACCACTATTAATTTTATGGTTCATAATTAATTTCATGATTCTTGTTATGGGTAAATACATTTAAAAAAAGGTAACAATAATAATTAAATACATACTGTTATAGCTTGTTTTTGTTTTCTAGGTTGAATCATATGCTTATCATAAAACATGATTTTTCTTATTGCTTTAATATTTTTGAGCTTGGTTTTTTGCTAATAAATTTTTGTTTATGATTGATTTTATAAGTTTTCTTTTTAATTTTGTAGATTTCATAATTTTTATGGGCTTATAGGATGTATGCATTTCTGAAAGGTTCTAAAGAAATATCATAAGGTCTTATTAAAAGCTATTTACCAAAATTTAACCCATTGTTTTGAGTTTTGGTTAAAAAATCATTAAACGGATATTTTTGTAGCGCAAGCACAGAAAACGTGAACAGGGGCGCTACAAGAAAATCGTGCCTTTTGAAAAAGTTATGATTTTGCTCGTGATTTCCAAAATTCGCGCATGAGAGGAGTTTTTCGCACCTGACAAGGATATTGATACGTGTTTGGGCCATAGTAATCATTGTGACAAGTGTTTTGAGATGAGGAAAAAATCATTTGTTTGAATTGCAGATATTGATACGTGTTTGGGCCATAATAATCATTTTGACAATGTTTTGAGATGAGGAAAAAATCATTTGTTTGAATTGCAGCTGTCCGGAGGTTAGAGGATACAGATCATTTAAACGACAATGATCGCACGATGAGGGTAATTCATTATCAATTATGCATTTATTGAATGCATGAAAAATCACAGAAACCATATTGAGACATGGTAGTTCGTGGTTGAAGAATGAAGACAGTTAGCCATTTAGGGTTTGCAGAGTAAGTGATTTTTGTGATTGTGGCAGTTGAAGACAGACTTATGAAAGATATTGGACACCTGGGAAGACATGAAAGCATATTTTTAGCAACCGAATTCATTATTAAGACAGGTATGAAACAAATTGTTGACATGCTCCATGAGTTCGGGCTCGCTTTGACAGAGGATTAGTTATTGGTGTTTACTAAGAATGCAAGTTTATGAACCCCATTTTTGCTCAATTGTTAGTCTATTCTGTTAGTAGGGTCGAAATACTTATCAGTTTATGAAGGAAAAATTTATATCAAGGGTTTAATTTTCTTAGTTTATGGTCGACTGTTAAAATAACAAACCTTCAAATAGTTTTAACTCTTTGCTGAAGAAAACACGATTAAGGTCTATCACCCAGAATGAAGAGAAGTGGGAAAACAAATAGGGCTGAGCCATTCAGACATGTCTTGGGCTCAAACTTTCCCTGACTGTGCAAGGTTATTTTCAGAAGCAGGTTGGTTGAATTATTTTGAGAAAATTGATGGCCATCATATGGAGGTTTCATACAAATTTGCTCAGGGATTAGAAAAAGATAGTCACATTTGATACCCTAAAAATAGAGCTGACTAGAGAGTTAATAGCAGAGGCTACAGGCATTGCTGATGAAGGTGATTATTGGTTCAAGAAGGTGCCTTTTGTTTTTAATTCAAAGAATTACTTGTTGCCAAATGTTGTTGTAGATTGGGGTAAAGGAGTACATATACAGAAGTTCAAACCAGAGTGGAGAGAACCAATCAAGATCCTACAAAGCTATGTAACTTGTGAAGGAAGATATGCCTTTGTGTTTAAATATCATTTCAGGTTTCTGTAGCATTTAAATCATGAATCAAAGATGAATCTCTCTTTCTTTTTCCTTAAGAGTTTGCAGAAGATGTCTAGTAGAGTAAGGGAGCATCAGGATCATATTGAGCAGTCCATATTTCATCATGGTTTGATAAAATTAATCATAAGTACAGTGCTCCAAAAGAAGGGAAAGACCTGGGATTATTTTTTATTTTGGTCTGGGTTTCAAAGTGAGAAAGAGGACCAATCAAAGAGAAGACAGGTGAACAAATCCCAGAACATAGTAAAAAAGTTGAAGAAAGAAGTCATAGTCGAAGTAGAAGAAGAGACTGTACAAGAAAGGTCTATGACACAAAGGGTTGGAAAACTTGAAAGTGAATAGCAAAGGAAAACTGATGAAGATGAAAAGAAAGTTGATGAATATGAGTTGTTGACAGTTCAAAGGCAAGATTTAAATCATGCAGAAAATACCATAAATGAAGAGGTAAACCATGGAGTAGATGAAGGCCTATTAGAACAAGAATAGGTCCATACAGAAGTACATTCAGAAGCAAAGGAAATCCCATTGATTGATAAAACCAAGGTTGACAATGCACATAGTTCACAAGAAGAATTTGAAGAGAAGCTAGTTTCACAAGGAGTCAAAAGAAAGGTGGTTTAGCTTGCAGCCATTAAGCACGAAGGAAAAACTTTGAGCATGTTGGGAGAGATAGGAGTAGGATAGAAACCTAAGATCAGACCTAAGAATAAATTGAGATTGAACATGAAAAAGCTGTTAAACCCTAAGTTAGCTCAAGAGAAAATCATAGTAATAGAAGACTCTTCTTCCCAAGAAGAGTTAGAAGAGGATGAAAGCTTGAATGAAAAAGAGGTTAAATGTAAGAGACAGGTTCCTTTGAAGGTTAATTCAGCCTCAACAGAGACTAAAATCTCAGAGCTGTTAAAAGAGGTTCGAAGAAAAGTAAATTTTAGCCATCATCAGGATGATTTGATGAAGCAGCAATCAGTGATGACAAGTTTATGTGCAGATGAAGAAAAGATTGCAGAACCATCGACTCAATGCAGTTTTGAAGGTAAGGAATCTCCAGGGTTTCCTATAACTATGACAGAGCAACAGCAAGAGAATGATGAGGAGATCTTTAAGAGATTGAAGATTCCTTGGATGCCAGAAGGACTGTCTTCAGCTTCAGAAGGAAAATGTATTGATTCTAAGAATGAGAACCTACAAAGAAGCATCAAACAGTATAGGTATCAGATGGAATTCTTGCATGAAACAAATGAAGGATTAGTCGTAACCAACAGAAGATTAAGAGAGGATTTAGAAGAGATTGATAGCCATTACCAAGAGTTAATTGCAGTCTCCAAGGAAGCATTGAAGAGGAAAAGGAAGACACAAAGTCTGTGTGCAGAGCTAAAGCAGACTGTTCAAGAAATAACCCAACAAAATCAGGAATTATAAAAAAGAGTCGAAGACCTAGAAGCTGAGCAACAGAGAACCAAGAGGAAGTATCAAGCTTTGGAGGGGATAGCCCTTTTGGCAGAGGCTGCTAAAGATTTGTAAAATGCTTTAAGTGATAGGTGTTGTTAGTTAATTTTTGTAAAGAAATTATTTTAGTTTGAACAACTTTACTTTGTTAAGTGATTCGATGGTCTGACCTAAAAGGTAGTTATTCAGTTAGGTAATTGTTTTTTATGTAACAAAGATAAAAGTAGGACTGTAGAATGAAGGAGGGTTCGAATTTTGTACAATGGGAGGCTATCAAGCCACTGTTGGGACGCGTACCCTAAGGATTATTAGTTTTGGTAACTCCGCGGTTGTTTGTAAGTGGAGTTACGGGTCAAAATAGTCTTAGGGGTGTTGGGATAAGTCAAAACCCCTTTTTGTAATAAACCCATGGTTTAAATCCAGGGTTTAGGGTTTTTGGGTGCCCATGGTTTGAAGCCATGGTTTTGTAATAGCGCGTTGTATAAATAGGCATTTCTGTAAATAAGAAAAAGTTAGGTTTTATGATGTAAGAAAGATTAAGGCGAAGCTAAGGCTGATTTTGTAAGGAAAGGTTAAGTCCCAGCTGTGTGCGTGGACGACCTCTGCAGCTGTGTGCGCAGAGGGTTTTTGTAAGAAGATTGAGAAAAGATCTGCAGCTGTGTGCGCAGAGGCCTGCTGCTGTGTGCGCAGCTGTTAAGGATTGAAGGGATCTGCAGCTGAGTGCGCAGATGAAACTGTGGTTTTGTAGCAAGTTGAATAAAACACAGTTTGTGGACGTAGCCCCTACACTGGGGGTGAACCACGTTATATTTGGTGTTGTGGTTTCTTGTGTTGTTTCTATTTCTGTTGTCTTTTATGCATTAATAACTGTATACATTTGATAACTTAGATCACTGCTAATAACAAGCTTCGCTGTGAATTCCCTGTAGTGGGTTAAGCAAGTCACGGTTGTTTATCTATCTGCGAAGTTGTATAAAAGTGAATGACAAAGCTATGTAATTGTTGATTAATAAGTTTAGTAAAGGCTAAGGTACAATAATATCCCTCTCTGCTTGCAGAAACCTGATTCTGTGGCACCCCATTGCTGTTTCGGGTGAGACTGCAACCTGTGCGCAGGTTGTTGCCGAAATGGCCAACATAGTGGGTCTTTTGTTGGTGCGACATAAAAGGATTAAACCCGGGTCTTCCCTATTGCCCAACAAATTGCCGGTTGAACTCAATATCTACTCAAGAGGGGTTTACGTCGTACCTCAAGGGCTATGTTCTGGAGGCCCTCTGTGACGGAAATCGGTGATTGGCTTGATGACACTTATCTGAAATTTGCTGAGAAAGAGAACACAAATCCGCGTCGTAGCACACGTGACTTTTTACAGAGGTATGTTTTTTGTGATGCTTATGAAATTTTCTTTGGTAGTATCCACATAGAGTTGCACCAGTGGCTATCCAGGTTAACTGAGAAGCGAACCAACTTTCGGGAGGGGCGGTTCTCTGTTTGGACCCCCGCAAGAGTTAATATAGTACAAAGTGTGAACAACGAGATCTCCCGAGCGGTTGACTTCTGGACCACACGGACCCTTGAGGCCTTCGTGACGGAGTTCGCCATTGACATGGGAACTTCCTTTAGTGACGCCGAGCACCGATTTTTCCAAGGACCGCAGGGTAAGCTATTGAATTTATTTAGCTTGAGAATTAAAATGCTATTGGTTGAAAAGGGAATATTGCTATTTGAATCAGATTGTTAGCTTTTGTGTTACTAACATATGTTTG
>LPNX010696179.1:217637-228346 GCA_001517045.1 Pseudotsuga menziesii
TCGTAGAGCATCACTGAGCTCAAAGAGATTCAACAGCGGCGTGGTGAATCCGTGTGGGACTTTGACTAGAGATTCAAATTTCTACTAGACCAAGTCAGCTTTACCATTAGTCCTGCGCAGCACAAGGAGTGGTTTATCGCAGCATTATTACCACATATCCGAACTCCGCTCATGCAACAGAAGGTTGCTGACCAGCAAGAAGCTCTGGAAATTGCAATGAAGCTAGAAACCGCCCCCGTCGGAGATGATTCCGGTCTTGCTCAAATCCAAGCGCAGCTAGCAGCCATGGCCCTGGAGCTTCGCAATATGAAAAAGGCTAAAACCAGTCGAGAGGAGGTATGGTGTACGCAATGCCAGACAGAAGGTCACAATAGGGACCAGTGCCCTGGGGTCAGAACCTACTTAAATACGGGTGTGCCCAACCAATTCAATCCCGGTGTTCTATATTGTGAGATTTGTCGAACCACTGGCCAACATCGCCTTGAAAATTGCCATCTTCTTCAGCGATATGTTCAAGTTCCCAAGAACCCCTACTGCAAGTTCTGTAAGTCAGTAGGGCATAATGAAGAGGAGTGTCGTAGCTATGACCTCATGCGAGAGCGCATCTCTGACGTCTACCGAGTGCAAAATGAAGCCCAGAATAATGACGGCTATGGTTATCACGGCGGTGCCTCTGGAAGAGGTGCTTTTGGGGGTCGCGGCCGTGGCAGTATGCCCGGGAGAGGAAGAGGCCAGGTGGTGTGCTACAATTGTAACCAAGCTGGCCATTTGGCTTGCGACTGTCGGAACCCCACCACCACCTGTCGGTATTGCCGTACAGTAGACCACGTGATTGAATAGTGCCCCCAACTCATAGAGAAGATTCAGGAAAACAACAGTGGCCCTACCCAAAATATTCAGTTGATTTCTGTTGAGCAGAGACCTACCGCAGCCATCAATGTGGTCACCCGGAGTGGAGCCACGACGCACATTCAGTGTTCACAGAAACAACCTATCGAGGTGTGCACGCGTAAGGCCTCCGTGCAAGTCCCAGCACTTAATACTGCGCAAGACCAAGCACCAGTCAAGGCGGCCCAGTGCAATATTGTTGACCCTCGCACACCCGCAGTACCTGCGCGGCAACCTCCGCAGGCCTCGCAGCCGCAAGATGCTTCGCCGGATAAAGTAAGTACACTCTCCTCCTTTTTACAGAGTTGTATGAAACTCTTGCGGAATCAGAATGCTTTAAAAGAGCTGCAAAAAGTTCTTGCTGTCACAGACCCTCAGAGAGGAGTTGATCAGGAGAAAACTGTTAGTCGTGTCCGAAGAACGGGGAGGGAAATGAGATTGAATGTTCAGATAGGGGAATATGATATGACTGATGTTATTTTGGATCTTGGATCAGAAGTTAATGTCCTACCCAAGCAGACTTGGGGACAAATGGGAAAACCTTCCCTGGATTGGTCACCTTTACAACTGAGATTAGCTAACCAGCAAAAGATTGTGCCCCTAGGGAGACTTCTTAGTGTTCCCATAGATCTTGATGGGGTAAGCACTCTAGCGGATTTTGAAGTTATTGAGATCATTGATGACAGCAACCCTTATCCGGCCTTGTTGGGAATCGAGTGGGCCATGGCAAATGCTGCAATCATCAACCTTAAGAGGAGACAGATGACCTTCGAAGGAAATGGTCTGCGAGTTATCATACCCCTCAACCCATCCCAAGGAGAAAGATATACAGAACCGATCAGAGACGAAGGGGAGCAGGATACTCTAGACCACATCTACAACATTACAGCCCAGGAAGCAGATTATGTTGAGCCTGATGCCGACGATGTACTAGATTGGCAATGTGATAGCTCCTGCATGTCGGACTCAGACGATGGTCTAGAGAATTGGCAGAATCGACTGTACGAGCTACATGGCCATAGGTGCACACAACTCACTAAGTCTCTTAGATGCCTTAGTGCGCAGTCGAGAGAGTTGCCTACCTGTGTTGGGTTGAACGACCCTGGAGAATTTATTGTACAAGCACCTCAGTCACTGAGAATGCAGACTCTGGAGACAACATTAGGAGCTACAGCAGCAGGGCAGACTGATCATAACAAGTCTACTCCCAGTTGGGAAGCCAACCAGAAATTTCTGCGCCTCAGCTTCATAACCCAAGTCCAAGAGGCGCGAAGTAAGTTCATTGGGCAGAATATCCCTCAGAAACAATTGAGGCACAGTTATGCAGCCTGGGACACCATACCTCGTGAAGAGTGGGTGCATAAATTCGTACACACCTTGGAACCTCTAGCACAAAAATGGTATATGGAGGCTGCGCTCCGACATGGAATTGAATACCAAACCAAGGGGCAGAACCAAGAAGCCAGCTCATCAAACCTAACAGTCCTGTCGCCGGCATTCCCAGGACGGGTCGAAGGGCAATACTGTGCCGAGGGTGCTTGTTGTCACGAAGCTCACACCCGGATTCTGCCGAAGTCCACAAACATAGCGAGGTTTAAAATCCGACCGTTGGGAAGCAGCCAATCTGGCGGCGGTAGTGTTTTAATTGCCTTAAATGCATATACTAAGACCAGTATCGAAAATCGAGCTCCACTTGGACACGATTTTCGTCAGATTTGGTGCCTTCAATGCACCGTCTTGCCCGATTTGATTGATGGCGTGTATAAGAAGATGCCTAAGTTAGGGAAAATTGTATTCTGCATTTCTTCAAGATTTACGAGTGAACCCATGACAACAGAACGAGAGATTAACGATTTGGTCAGAGAATTCGAGCAAGAGGGTTTGATAAGCTGCTCTAATCGGCCGCCTGCCCTTGCTCCCTATGAAGAAGCTCCCCCGGCACCACCACGGCCAATGCAGACACGGTCTGCTAGGAAAAAGTCCAGAACTGAAGTTCGCTCCAAGCGAAACCAAGACCGGCAGAGGAAAACAGGGCAAGCACCAGCAGATCATCCTATGGATCCCACCGGTTCAGCACAGGTCCTGGCCGGGGGTAGGGAGAATATTGCACCACCGCAACCACCATATATACAACCTGTTCGCCCAGGTGCCGCGTTACCCCGTCGAACAAAGCAATTCACATTGACCACACCCTCGCTGCCACAAGGAGTTCAGCTGATCGGAAGCATGACAGGGAAGATCGATCGGCTTAAGTATAGCGATCACGACACCAATGACTATGAAAAGTTTCCACAATTTGAACCAGCAGAATACTTGCACCACTTCAAGTACCCAGATCATAAGGTCACACTACTGGAAGTGCAACCATGGGCTGCGGGCCTAGACAAAGCTGGCCTACTCAAGATGCTTGATATTTCCCATTTCGGTCGTGGCATACATGTGACCGTAGTGGCCAAACAGTTACTAGCGTTAGTGCATGACGGCTATTTATGGATAGGGGACCAGCAAATTCCTATTGAGGCCGCACTCATCCATAAGATCACAGGTTTACCAATGGCAAGACCTGATCCGAGAACTGAATTTCCGTCCAAACATGACAATACAAAGCTCGCGCAAACCATGAAAGAGCGGTTTGGCCTGACAAAGGGGAAACGGGGGTATCACACTTCCGCGATTCAGGAGCAGCCCATTCTCTTTGCAGCTGAACTCTTAGCCTGCAAACTCATACGGAAATGCAGGCCAACTGAAGTACCTGCTCCGGTTATTCGGATTGCTATGAACTGCGCTGAGGGGTATACTTATAATTGGGCCGAATATCTTGCGAAGGAGTTCCTGGAGGATGCCCGCGATGCGCAGGAAAAAGGTAGACCTTTTCATTATTCCTGGCTTTTAATCCTTATTGCATTAGTTGGGTGGAAAGAACCCACTGAAGCCCAGTTTGTAGAGTTAAACCCAGGCATGCCAGGGGCAGCAAGGTACGCCTCCCTATGGATATCCTCAGATAAGGTATCTCAGCAGATGACGAACACTATGTTCGTCTTTTATGCCATGAGTATCCACTATGAGATTATGCGAACACCACGACTCACCAATGAAGTGTTCTCTAAATACGAGGGCGCCGCGCACTTCAGTGCCAATATGCATCATGTTTTCATTCAAGCCCGTGCAGATCCACAACGTCAATGCTTTAAATTACCATATGTAGTCACCGAACCAGATATCAGGGGTATAGTTCAGCACTGGTCGGCTGACTGGCTGAAAGATATAGGAAAAAAACCCTCTATTCCAGTTCCCCCAGCTACCAATATTGGCGCAGGTACCAATCAGGCGCAGCAGCAAAGCCCATTGGAAGATAGCGAAGACCTAAGTGATTCGCAGATGGATGACGATGGCCAGGGTGGAGACGGCAGACAGGATGAACAGGATGAGGAGTCGATCAAGACCATATCAGATCCTAACCCAGCAACGAAGCGCAAGTCACCAGAAGTAGCAGAGGTAACCAAGCCACAGTCCCGCAAAAATTCAAAAGCGTCGAAGGACAAATACATTGAAGAAGAAGCCACTATAACGCTAGATGAGCTAGAACAAGCTCTAGAACAGTCTACGGGAGCTCTTACTAAAAAATGGTCAGAGTTTTCGGAACTGCATCTTGCTGGGATCTCAGGTATAGCAAACAGGGTTTCGGAGCTAAAAGAGTTAGCAGCAAAATCAGCACACAGTACTGTGACAAGTAGCACTACAACACCCACGCAGCAGGATATTAGGCAATGGCCACCCAGAGATCACCAAGGACAGGTATCAAGCGCAACTCTGATACTGGCCGATACAGATTCCTGACCCCAAATGAGTATGACTGTAGGGCTCGATTATACAAAGATGTCCATGTCAGAATTGCACCTCTGCCAGCTCGCTATTACAAAGGAGATCCATGCACGAGACCAATTGTCCCAACTCCAATTGGAAGACACCATCAAACAAAACAAAACCTTTGCAACACGCCTAGAAGAAGTAGCACAACAGAAGAAAGAGGCTGAACATAAAACAACTACGTTGATGCGAGCACTAGACGAGGCATGTTGGAGTCTTTATGACTCCGACATGCAAGGAGCAGAGGAACCAGAGCAGAGAATCGCTAAGCTGAGAGACTATGCCCAGCAGTCTTGCAGCGAGATTGAAAGGATGAAGATAGAACACCAGCACCAGATTGCAGAACTTCAACTGCGCATCCCTCCCGAGACTCCCCCAGAGGTCCGAGAATAGCGCCATCAGGACATCAAGGCTTCAGTAGCAAAAATATCAGATAATGTGGCCAGCGTCGCAAAACTGATGGAAGACAGCATAGAAGCATGGGCGAACCTACAGGACCATCGAGATGTAGGTAAGATCCAGGAAACCATCAAGTTGCACCAGGATGAATTAGATGCAGTCAGAGTAGAAATCAAGACGCTGCCACCTATGCAGAAGATGGCTAAAGTGGAGCGTAGCAAGGAACTTCAGCAGGAAATCGAGTCCTGCAGGACGAAGGTAACGCTGCTGGAGAATGCGTTACAGCCCCTGGTTGATGAAGCATTAGAATTAAGCAATACTGCAGAGAGCCAGCTCAAACTTTTGAAGACCTATGACACTTTTGCGCAAGAACGGGCTGACACAGAATCATCCTCAGTATTACAGGAATTGGTGGAAAAGGAGAAAGCCGCTGATGATATACTACACAACCTCACTAGTCGCTTCCAGACTCTCGCGCAGAAGATTCTCCCACCAGAGCCCTCGCAGAGTGTCCTGGGACGGGCCACTAGTGAGTCTTAGGGGCCTGTTGGGACGCGTACCCTAAGGATTATTAGTTTTGGTAACTCCACGGTTGTTTGTAAGTGGAGTTACGGGTCAAAATAGTCTTAGGGGTGTTGGGGTAAGTCAAAACCCCTTTTTGTAATAAACCCATGGTTTAAATCCAAGGTTTAGGGTTTTTGGGTGCCCATGGTTTGAAGCCATGGTTTTGTAATAGCGCGTTGTATAAATAGGCATTTTTGTAAATAAGAAAAAGTTAGGTTTTATGATGTAAGAAACATTAAGGCGAAGCTAAGGCTGATTTTGTAAGGAAAGGTTAAGTCCCAGCTGTGTGTGTGGACGACCTCTGCAGCTGTGTGCGCAGAGGGTTTTTGTAAGAAGATTGAGAAAAGATCTGCAGCTGTGTGCGCAGAGGCCTGCTGCTGTGTGCGCGGCTGTTAAGGATTGAAGGGATCTACAACTGAGTGCGCAGATGAAACTGTGGTTTTGTAGCAAGTTGAATAAAACACAGTTTGTGGACGTAGCCCCTACACTGGGGGTGAACCACGTTATATTTGGTGTTGTGGTTTCTTGTGTTGTTTCTATTTCTGTTGTCTTTTATGCATTAATAACTGTATACATTTGATAACTTAGATCACTGCTAATAACAAGCTTCGCTGTGAATTCCCTTTAGTGGGTTAAGCAAGTCACGGTTGTTTATCTATCTGCGAAGTTGTATAAAAGTGAATGACAAAGCTGTGTAATTGTTGATTAATAAGTTTAGTAAAGGCTAAGGTACAGTAATATCCCTCTCTGCTTGCAGAAACCTGATTCTGCGGCACCCCATTGCTGTTTCGGGTGAGACTGCAACCTGTGCGCAGGTTGTTGCCGAAAGGGCCAACACAGTGGGTCTTTTGTTGGTGCGACATAAAAGGATTAAACCCGGGTCTGCCCTATTGCCCAACAGCCACTGTATACAGAGCTAAGCTCAAAAACTCTTATGTACTTTGGATTACTGATTATGTTATATATGCAATCTATAAGCCCATTTTATCCTATTTGCTGGTTTCATTTTTTATTGGTGTGATCACTCAATTTATAAATTTATTTCTTGTTTAAGGTTATTTCTCATGGAATGCTTATGAATTGTGGATGAAACTCAGTATTGTTCTTATGTTGTTCCGGTTTATGTTTCATATATTATAAATCTCAGTCTTATATTGTTGCATGATTTAGTATTTGTCTTAGCCTTATGAGTTTTTAGCCTCTTGTTTACAAACTGCACAACCAAAACCCTAAAAACCTATTTATTTATTTTTATTTCATGAGATTGTGTTGGCTTGTTCTTTAGTAGTCTGAGAACAATTTCTGGCACTAACACATCCAAAACCTTTTGCTCACAACTTATATCACTTAAGATTTTAGTTCTTTATTTTAAATGAGTATGTTTAATTACAATTATACTTCAAAATCATTGAAACACATTTAATTGACAATAATAATTGAAACAATAAATCATAAATTAAATAATTTTCAACTATACTTTGTATTTCAACTTTCCTTTATTCATTATGAATTTCATTTTATTTCAACTTTCCTTTATTCATTATGAATTTCATTTTCATTTTTGTAGTGACACACATTTCATATTAATATCAAAGAACCATAAATCAACATTAAATTAAATTAAACTATGTATGGTTTTGGTTTTTCAACTGTCCTTTCCTTGTTATGATTTCCATTTTTGTAGGGGTTCCGATTCCATATTAAAAATCAATCAATGATGATAATCCAAAGGCTATATATTAATATTAAATTGTATCACTTATGGCTTTGCTGCCCAATAATTTCCAAGAGCAACCAAATGTATTCCATTGCATATTTTTGTATTCTAAAATAATGTTATTTTTATTTACTGTTATGTAGTATTTATAGGTAGATATTTTATGTTATTTGTATCTATTGATTATGTAGTGTTTATAGATAGAGATTTTATTTTATTTTTATTTTTTTGAAAGAGTAATTTAAATGATGAATTTTTTTGTTATTTTGTATTTTTTTATCTGAAATTTAGTTAAGTTAGAATAGTCAATATTATATATATATATATTTTTAAGATTGCATAGTTTAAATGTAATAAAGCTATTCAAATTGATTTTTATAATAAAATTTTAAAAAAATATATCTAATAAAAATTATTACAAATTACAACCATATAAAATATACTAACTTAAAATCCCATTACAATTACAAACATATAAATGGTTGATTTTCTCATTTAAATAGATATTTATAAAGGGAAAACGAGGTGGGGATGGTCTCATAGTAAATCTTATGAACATTGTTTTCTTCAACATATATAGTCGTAATATGGAGGGTAGGTAGTGGCTTCTCTTGTTGGGTTCATATAGATATGTTTTGGTATTTGTTTACAGCCAATTTAGATCTATCCTAACTCCAAATCTATCATGCTCCAAAAGTAATCAAACTCTATATCTAAAAAGAGAATTTTTAAAGTGCGAAAACTTAAGCAAGAATTACATTTCTCATCCTGCTGAACTATAGAAAATGTCTCATACACAATTACAAAAACAATCATTTAGTGAAAAAATTAGGAAAAAAAACATAAATTATGAGAACACAAAATAGCAAAGGAGGACAAAATATTTGCATGTGTATCACTAAGCATCTCAAAATTAATCAACTGATTTGACAAGTTATGAGAGCAAAAATATTTTATGTTTTTCCATAGATGCACTTCAAAAGAAGAAATTGTCGCAAGAAGATGTTGCTCTTAGCATAAAACGTTTGGTGCTTTTGTTCCAATAAAAATACAACAACAGAGTTACCGGAGCGCTCTATGTATCAAACAATCTGGAGCCATGCATTATGTTCGTATTTTTATAGATAGTATCATGCAAACTATATTTGCTACAATAATACCAGTTAACACCAGAGTTACAAGAGCGCTCTTTGTGTTATACAATTTCGAGCAATGCATTTATGTTTATATTTTCAAAGATAGTGTCATGCAAACTGTATTTGCTATAATAATACCAGTTAACTTGTGGGAACATTAACAAATAAAACCTTAAAGCTTACAGCAAATTGAAAGTGAGCTCAAGATTTAATTATAGTGATCTCATTAAAGAAGCCTCACTATATGAAACTATTGTATGCATTCACTTACAGTTAACTTGTGGGAACATAACCAATTGAACATCTCAAAGCTTGCAGCAAATCAAAGGTGAGCTCAGAATTCCATTATATTGATCTCACTTAAGAAGCCTAAGTATATGGCTCAGGCGGCCATTGTAGTGAGTTCACTCAAGTAGTGTAAGTATATGACCATTGTTGAATAGAGGAAATTTATGGAAATCCACCCACTCCATATTGAATTAATAACACCAATATTAAGGTTTGAATGCTCCATGTATTTGAAATTAACACCTATATTTATATTTATCTTCAAGGCTTCATGTATTTTAAATAACATTTATAATTATATTTAGGTTGAATGCTCCATGTATTTGACCTGCTCAACAAAAGTGCCTAGTTAATCAGTTGATATATTGAATTGTTGAAATTGCAGATATACATTGTTGGTATTGTAGAGTTTAGTTTTTCAAGGTTTTAGAGGGTGTTGAATTCATTTCTGTAGTCAAAAATACAATTTAAACAATCCTAAGTCAGTATTTCAGCAAAGATTCATCATCCCATACAAACAAAAATATAAGAAAAATCCAAAACTTAGAATGATTAGCGATCTCTAATGATGACCATCTGGGTGGTTGACTTGTTTTGTGATCAATTGTTGTTGATTAATATAATGAAATTATTTGCGAGTGTGTAACAATGTTGCTTACAAAGGATGAACGACTTACCCTAGCGGACGAGAGAGCTGCGAGGCTGCGCTGAGCCAAGCCGCGCCCTTCTGCCGTCGCCCTGGTCCTCCTCTTCGATCATGGCTTCGCCAGAGGGAGGGCTTCCCCCTCCCTCCTCTTCCGCCACGGAAGCTTTCAATCTGCTGCTTAGACCTCTTGGAGCGGCCCCGATTGCCCCAGCCGTCCCGAAATTCATAAAAAAGCTAGACTCAATCCCAGAAATTGATCTTCCAAGCGAGATCCCTATCAAGATCGCCCTTGCTCTGTCAGATCGGGGTTTGGTAGGCTAGTTCATGGGGCTCTGGCCATCAACCAAAACCACGGACGACTGGATCCAACGAAACTGGCGTCCCCAGCTCAAGAATAGTGTGACCTGCTATCCAGTAGGGCGTGGATTCTTCATCTTTGAGTTTATTTCCAAAGAAGATCGAGATCTGATATTCAGAAATGGACCATATTTCATGGGCCCTCAGGGTCTGTATCTCAACAGATGGACCCCAGACTTCAATGCAGAAGTGGATGTGCCGAAGGAAGTACCAGTTTGGGTTAGGCTGCCCAATCTCCCAGTCCATTGCTGGAATACCCCAACCCTGGAAAAAATTGGGAACGCATTAGGAAAATTCATTGATAAAGCTGATAACAAAGGTCAATACTCGTGTGCCCGAATCTGTGTCGAGGTTGACCTTGAAGCCGGCCTGCCGGAAGCCGTCAAGCTCAAAGTTGGAGACTGGCTATACTACCAAAAGCTCGACTATGAACATCTGCCATTCAAATGCTGTCAATGTCATGAACACGGTCACTTTCAAAGAAACTGCCCGAAAAATCAGAACTCAGAAGAAGGAGAAGGATGGCAAAAAGCCAAGAGAGGCAAAACAAATGGTAAGAATCCGGAAAAGAGGACCAATCTGGACATGCAAAACCTGCATGCAAACACTACAAAACCCTCCATAGAAGGCTCAAAAGAAGACCCCAGCTCGATCCCCAATGAGCACCAGGATCTAAATCTGAATGAGAAAAATCAAGCCAAAGGGAGCGATGAACCCCAATCATCTAAGCACACCAATAGAAAAAAGGCTGGAACCCAAATCGATGATCAGTTGGAGCCTGGGGAAATAAACCAACCCCTGGAGGGGGCTGCTTTTCCAGGTTCCCCTAAAGATGCAAATGAGGATA
>LPNX010696190.1:0-68477 GCA_001517045.1 Pseudotsuga menziesii
AATATGTAATGGAACCCAAAACATGATGGTGTTGTTGGTGTGTCATGGTCCACTAGATCCATTTCTCCTAGCATCCGATGCCGAATGAAAGAAACTCTGAATTAAATGATGTCCAGAAGAATAGTCAAGAGGGTGCCTGGGCCATCCACAATGATGCTATATGAAGGGGGTCACCCTTCATAACTTGTAGAGGACGGAAAAGCCCATAGTTCTTGAATCAAAGAGGACACAATTCCAGCAATTGGCTTGCTGGGAAGAATCATGGTGAGAAAAAGAAGATGATAGAGTGATAGAGAAATCCAAGAAAATGGAGATCTCAGGCAAAAGAGACAAAAACTTGCAGCAGATTCATGATGTAGAACAAAATCCTGCAGCTCTAGACAAAGAAAACCATCAGCTCAAAAATTACCAGCAGAGAAGAAGATGAAGAAAGAAAGGAGCTATAGTAGACCAGCAAAGAAGAATTCTAGTTGTCAAGTGAATTTTGGTTCTGCATGTTGTAAACCCAATCGAGATTGAAACCGGTGGGTGTTCTGTGTTTTGTGAAAAGGTCATTCATCCTTGCAATTCTGGCAAGTTCCGTGGCTGTAAAAGCAGAAGCCCCTGAAATCCCTGTTGTGATTATTGTAATGGAAAGAGGTTCAGAGGCTGCATATGCACTATGTAAATTAGTTGCAGTTAATAAAAAGAATTATGCATGTTTATTTTTTCCAGTTGTGTGTAATTGCATGCATGTGCTTTCTGTTGCTTCCAGCAGTGCTGCATTTGTATGCATATTAGAGAAGAGTAAGGTTCTAACTCGTGAGGTTGTTAGCTGGTGGTAAGTTGTCATTTCGTTCTATGTCAAGTGCTGCCTCCTTTTTATCTTGGTCGCCCTTGCTTCGTCTTGAGGAAAGGTTGCCTAGATGTCCAAATCAGATGATAGAAAAGATTAATCAAATGATCTATTTGATCATTCTCTGCCATGTTGGAAAAGGACATCTCACTTGAATCATTGATGTTGTGGCATGGAACATTAATCATGCCACCAACATGCAAGGACACAACGAACTTCTAAGCCTCTCTCAATTGGAATTATGAGAGCCAAACAGTTGGAAACGTCCAGAGGAAGTAGCAGTTTCAAAAGTGCCCACACTCTACTTATTGTTAACTATCAAAACAACAAGACCCTGGCCCAAATTGTGGAAAACCTTGAATAGAAGTTAAACATCATCAAACATGCCGTTGATCTCCTGCTTAATTGCTTGGAGTTAAAATGAAATTTGAAGTGGGGGAATGAAGTAGGGAGCCAAATAAGAGAGGACTCAGGAGATGAAGGAGTTCATCATGGTTTAAAAGTACGCAACAACTCTTTTCATAATGTCCTTTTTGGCTTTCCTTTTTTCCAGGGTTTTTGTTAACAAATGTACTAATTTTTGGTCTTCGGCAAGAGGTGTTTTAATAGAATAGAGGGTATCCTAGTTTAAAATTTATATACTCCAACCTGGTATAAACAGATTTTAATCTTCAGTAATGGCCACCTCTAATGCTCTGCTATCATTGCGCCATCTATTTTAAACTCTACAGTGGAAAGCAAAACTAGGCTCCTCACATTTTGTATTATCTATATATATTCTGTTAATGTAAAACTTCTTACTTGCCAAAACAAGATGTTCAAAATATGTGCTAGTAATAGTCATCCAAGAGTATATATATATATATTAAGCAAGTTCCCATACCTCTCCCAGTCGTCGAACAGCGCCAGAAATACCACTAGATAATGTAGAGAATATTGCATACCATATCTGGGTATCCATGAAGTAGATCTCTAACGGAAGCACAAATTATTGCTGAAATCTTCAATCCTACCTAGATTCTTATGATACTAGATTATATTTCAGAAAGAACAGAATTGATCTATAATAGAATTTTGCTATAGAATGGTATGTTTAATACATGCCCCCTCTGGAGTAGAAGTTTTGTACAAATGAGAAGATTTTATACTTCCCTTTCTGCAAACCTGCGACTATTACAGCTACTAACCAGTTTTAGAGGGTAGTAATTTTATCCAAAGGGAATAAATTCTATAATATTTTGAAGCAGTGCAATGTATTGAATATCACGTACCAATATGACAGGAGCCCAGAGAGATATAACTGCACCCATGTTTCCTGGTACTGCAAGGGAAACAATATTTTAATAATGATCTAGTAGAAGATGAGAACTAAAGCATAAATATAAAACACGTATAGCTATAATGGAAAAAATTGTGAACTTCCAATCCATTACCATTTGGGAATAACTCATGCCATTGGTAATGAACATCTTTTACATTCATTATGTCCTTTGTTGGTTGCACAAGAGGTTTTATCTGCATTGCAAAAGTGCTCTAAAAAAGTTAAAACTTAATAGCTGTTTGCATAAAAGATGTACTATTACAATACTTTTCCAAGAGCCTAAATATATGATAAGTTTTCTATTTACTTGTATATAGTAGCTGAAAGACAATTTGTTGATAAGTAACAATTGATAGAATGGCCGTTGACCTATTATAATTTGTAACAATTGATAGAATGGTCGTTGACCTATTATAATCTGTGATTTTAATTGTAAATGCTACAAGATTCAAGGGATTAGCAACTTTATATCATGAATCAACTTTATATCCTGAATACAAGTCAGAGATACATTTTGAATTCATCATTTTTATGTGAGTTTTGAATTTTTCCTATCTTCTTTTACATTTTAATGGCTAGGCATGAATTGATCTTGCGCTGTAGACAGGTTTAAGTTTAACTGTCTAAATCTTAAAAAATTTCAAGCATGTTTGCATAATTGGCTTCATATTTCGTTACAGTACAAGAAGAGTCTGTTTTTCTCCCGATCTGCTTTGACAGTGGCCTAGTTTTACTCAAATGATTGAAATTTTATGCTTATCTGATAATGTCTATAAAATTCGCTGACCCCCCAGGCATAAGAGAATGCAAAGATGCACTACGCAAATGCCTAAATTCAATGATGCTAATGATGTGTCTGGAGGGATTTTGGAGAAGTTCCCAAAGTGCTTGAATTTAGATATTTAAACCTTATTATAATATTTTCATAATAATGATTTCTAAAAATTAAAAATAAAATAATTAAAAAATTTTAATACTTAAAACCGACTTGAAAACCTAAAACCTATTATGCTTCACACTAACTATAAACACTGACGGGCTTCTTGGTCTTTTACCTCACACTTCAGTTGTCTCCTAATGATGATCCCATAGTAGGGATCGAAACGTCGAGATTTTTGAAATCATCCAACGCAGCTCCTTCTTATTTACAATTCTTCACTGCGTAAATGACTACTTTCATAAATACTAGTTACTAGTAAGTTGTAATAGTAATAATTATGTAGTTTGTAGATTGATATCTATCATAAATTTGTTTGAATATCATCATTGTCAAGCAATAACAACTTCTTCAAGGGTCTAGCTCAATGGTAGAGCGCCTGCCTAATTATAGGCAGGAGGTTGGTGGTTCGATTCCTCCGCGCCTTATCATAAATTTGTGACTACAAAAACGACTAAATTCACATATATACGATTATTAGTAGCTAATTTCCTGTATCTTAGTCGTATTTAGCTTAGTCATTAATATGTTAACATATATTAGTTTATTTAGCCATATATTTGGTCATTAATGGTTGCAATCAGTGACTAAATCAGCGACTAACTCAGTGATTAAATCAATGACTAAATCTGTGACTAAATCAATGACTAAATCATTAACTATCAATGACTAAAACAATGACTAAATCATTGACTATCAATGACTAAATCAATGACTACTAAGTCAAGCTATTAATGACTAGTGAAATATGACTAGCTATAAGATAGTGGTAATTTTCTACTATTAGTCACCGACTCAAAAATAGTCGTTTATAGCCTGATTTTAGTCATTTTTTTAGTCATTAATTTCTCATTTTCTACTAGTGTCATCAAACACTTTAGTATGGATTAACCTAACAGATGCGTCCAAAGCAGGACAAAATTCATTAATAGAAAATGTCAGCACAAAACTATCAACAAGACTATCCCAAATTATAGTACCATGGCGAAGCTCAACCTCCGCATACCAGTTCTTTGCTATAGGTTCCAAGGTATGCACAAACCTATGTACCCATTCTTTATGAGGTACATGCTTCCATGCTTCGTAGCATTGCTCCAAATGTCCCTAAGGACTAGTCATACCATTAAACCTACTTCGCACCTCCTAAGGTTGATCCCTGACTCTTATGCAAAGGGACTTCTGGCATGCTTCCCAACTATGAATGTACTTTTTATGACCATTCCACCATCTAGCTGCTGTGGCTCTGAATGCTGAATCTAGAATCTCCATTTTCTGTGAATCTGGTACCTGCTCTGAGAATTGTATAATAAAATCTGTTGGGTCTGTCAAACCATCAAAGGTAGGAAAGTCTCTTGTCTATGAACCAATCCATCTGAGAGACTTGGTAATTCTTGCACATCGATGTCCATGTAGTTCATAAAGTCTATTCTACTAATTCTCTAGACCGTCATATGAATCTGTCATGCAGGAGTTGTCACACTTCCAATCCATGATACCTTCGGCAGTAGGATCAACATAATATTCTTCCTTAGCTGTGATGTTGTAGATATGGTCCAAAACATCATGATCTTCATTGCTGAGTGGTTCTGTGTACCTTTCTCCTTGAGAAGGGTCTAGTGGTACTATGACGCTCAAACCTTTCCCTTCGAAATTCATATGTCTCTTCTTAAGGTTAATGTCTGCAGCATTGTCTATTTCCCACTCAATTACTAGCAAAGCTGGGTAGGGGTTGCTATCATCAATTATCTCAATGACTTCAAAGTCTGCTAAAGTACTGACCCCATCAATATCTACTGGGACACTAGGGAATCTTCCTAGGGGCACAATCTTCTGTTGATTGGCTAATCTCAACTGTATAGGAGACCATTCAAGGGTAGGTTTTCCCATTTGTTCCAATGTTTGTTTAGTTAGGACATTAAATTCTGATCCTAGGTCCAAAATGACATCAGTCATGTCATATTCTCCTACCTGAGCATGCAATCTCATTTCTCTTCTAGTTCTTCTGACTCTATTAACAGTTTTTTCCTTACCAAAGCTTCGCTAAGGTTCGCAAGAAGCAATAACTTTCTATAACTCATTTAAAGCATTCTGATTTCTTAAGAGCTTCATGCAACTCTGTAAAAATGAAGACAGTGTACTTACTTTATCCATCGAAGCTTCTTGAGACTGTGACTACTGCCGATGCTATTGCGTAGGTTCTATTGGTGTGCTTGGATCAGCAAAGTATTTTTTGGATTCTAGAAATGTCTCTTTTTCTCTTCCCACATCAAAGGTTGGAATTTTCTCTGGGGCCTTACGAACCCAAGTCTCATCAGGATATTTCTCCTTATTCTGTATTTGCATCATAGCGCCACTCCTTGTAACAACATTAATGGCTGGGACAGGTCTTTTCTCTACAGTAATCATCTGAATATTCTAAGTAGGGGCACTATTTCTTTCTTGTATCTTGGCTATCAGCTATGGGAATTGCTCAATCACATGGTTGACTGCTCTGCAATATCGACATGCCGTAGTTGGGTTCCGACAGTCTCTAGCTAGATGTCCTACCTGATTACAATTATAGCACACAACCTGGTCTCAACCTCTTCCAGGCATACCACCATGACCATGACCTCCAAAAGTACCTCTACCTAATGTACTACCATGGTACCCATATCCCTTATTTCCTTGTCCATCATTTTGTACCCTATAAGCGTCATAGGTTCGTTCTCTCATGAGGTCAAAACTACGACATTCATCTTCGTTGTGTCCAACTGACTTACAAAACTTGCAATAGGGGTTCTTAGGTATTTGCACATATCTCTGCAGCAGATAGCAGTCTTCAAGTCGATGCTGGCCAGTTGTCCTACAGATCTCACAATATAGAATACTAGGGTTGAATGGGTTTGGCGCACCAGAATTCAGGTAATTTCTTACCGCAGGACACTGTTCCTTGTTGTGACCCTCTGTCCGACATTGTGTACACCAAACCTCTTCGTGACTAGATTTCCCTTTCTTCATGTCACAAATATCCAAAGCCATTTCTACCAACTGTGCTTGTATTTGAGCTATACTAGAATTATCTTCGACAGGAGCTGTTTCGAGCTTCATAGCAATTTCCAAAGCCTCTTGCTGATCAGCAACCTTCTGTTGCATGAGTGGAGTCCTGATATGCGGTAACAAAGTTACAATGAACAATTCCTTATGTTGTGCTGGTCCAATAGTGAAACTAACTTGATCTAGCAGAACTTTGAACCTCTGATCAAAGTTCCAAACTGATTCTCCTCGCCTCTGCTGAATCTCTTTCAGTTCAGTTATACACTATGACTGTGATTTAGGCTTCTTGAACTCTTTGATCATTGCTGCTTTTATATCAGCCAAGACATGGTTCTGAGTACTGGAAAACTTCATGAACCAGGTCAAAGCGCGGTCTCTAAAAGAAGTAACCAGCTGTGCTCTTCTTGTATCTTGATCTGTAATGTTCTTAGTAGTCCACACAACTTCACATAAGAACCAAAATTGTTCTGGATCCTCTGATCCAGTTCCTTTAAATACTGGGATCTTAATGTCATCATTCATATGGGCCATCGCGGATCTAGGGGGGGAGGGAGGGGGACTGGTAGTAGGCGGGGGGGAACTTACGGGGGTAGACTTACCTACGACAGGAATACTCGGGCTAGGGTTACTTTTAGACTACGACGGGTTCTCAGGGATAACAGGTCTTCGCTGCGGGGTTACCTGAGGGTTTCCAACGGAAGGGGTTTCGTCGGGCGTCGGGTCTGCTAGACTTATAGGGGTATACTTGGTATCCTGACCTAGGGTATAGGATCCAAAATTCCTCTTGTATCTTTTACCACTTCGCAGCAAACCACTTTTCTCGTCGAAGTCACTTTCACTTCCAAACGTAAGTTAGTACTACTAAATCTAATAGTCTTATTCAATGAGCAATATACCTTTTTTAGCCAATAGCATTTTAATTTTCAAATTAAAGGAATTCAAGTACTCACCCCTTGTTCCTTTGAAAAACTGTCGTTTGGATTCGCTGAAGGAATTACTTGTGTTGATGGCGAACTCCATCACAAATGCTTCAAGGGTTCGCGTTGTTCAGAAATCAACAGCTCGGGATATCGCGTTGTTCACCCTTTTCAATATGTTAATTCTTGCGGGGTCCAATCAGGAAACTGGCCTTCTTGAAAGTTCATCTTTCTCTCTGTCAACCTGGATAACCACTGGTGCAACTCTATGTGGATACTACCAAAGAAAATTTCATAACATCAGAAAAAATGTACCTTTGTAAAAAGTTGTCTGAACTGGGACACGGATCTTTGTTCTCTTGTTCAGCAAATTTCAGATAAGTCTCTTCAATCCAATCACCGATTTCTTTCACTGAGGGCCTCCAAAACATAGCCCTCTAGGTATGACGTAAACCCCTCTTGAGCAGGTACTAAGTTCAATCGGCAACAGAACCAATTTGTTGGGCTTAGGGCATACCCGGGTTCTATACTTTTGTCTTTGCACCAACAAAAGACCCACAGTGTTGGACCTTTCGGCAACAACCTGCGAACAGTTTGCAGTCTCACTCGAAACAGCTATGGGGTGTGGCAGAATTAGGTTTCTGCAAGCAGAAGAGAGATATTACTGTACCTTTAGGATTTTAACAAATAATAATCATACATTACAGATCTTTGACATTCATTTATATAGCTTCGCAGTTAGATAAACAAATAGTGTCTTGCTTAACCCTTAGCTAGGAATTCACAGTGAAGTTAGTATTTAGCAGTGATCTTACTTATCATTTATCTACTTATCAATGCATAAAAGAACATAACAGAGACAACACAAAAGAACCACAACACAAGATATAACGTGGTTCACCCCCAGTTTTGGGGCTACGTCCACAGAACTGTGTTTTATTCAACTCTTTACAAAAACCACAGTTCTGATCTGCGCACTCAGCTGCATATCCCTTCAATTCCTCAAGATGTGCACTTAGCTGCAGATCTCTACGCACATAGCTACAGATCCTCTTAATCACCCAAAACCCTCTGCGCACATAGCTGCAGAGGTCGTCCATGCACACAACTGGGACTTAACCTTTCTTACAAAACTAGCCTTAGCTTCGCATCAAATCGTCTTACATTAAAAGCCTAACCTGACTCTTTTACAAAAGTGCTTATTTATACAAGTGCACTTATTACAAAACCATGGGCTTAAACCATGGGCACACCGAACCCTAAACCCTAGACTTAAATCATGGGTTAATTACAAAAAGAGGGCTTTGACTCAACCCCGACACCCCTAAGACTATTTTGAGTTGCAACTCTGCTTACAAGCTTCCACAAAAACCGCGGAGTTACCAAAATTAAGGACCGTTAAGGTGCATGCCCCAACACCAATTACTAAATTTAATTGGAGGTTTTAAATTTTTTATATCAGTATGCCTATGGAGATCAGACCTTTTGAAAGACTTGCTATGGTATATTATGTTATGGCTCAACATTCAAACCTTGTCTTTTTCCTATTAGAAAGGAAATCATCCTCTTTAACACAATTGTTTGAGGATGTAAAAGGAGTGGAGGAGAATATATGATCTTGCAAAATGCTTCGAGACTAGGATCGTGTTGAAGATATACAAACTTATGAAAAGGAAGAAGAGCGTAGGTATCATTCAGATTTAAGACAATTTTATTCATCATTTTCAGATTTTCATATGAACAAGGATATAAATGATGCTTGTGTTGATTCTTCATATCAGTTTGCTAACTTTTTCAATGATAATATACTTTTAGTGGATTATAGTATAAATTTCCTAATTCCTTTTATGATATTATCATGTTACGAAGAAGAAGTTACTACTCTTCAACCTCTTACTGTTGATATAAGAAATAAGCTACCATTCTTGACTTATGGTCACTTTCAAAATTTTATTTGTTCAAGTTTTGATCAAGGGTTTTATTTAAAGGTCGAGAAGCAGTTTGAAGAGCCCTTGGTTTCCATTCTTGAGCCAAAGTTTAAAAAGAACAGAAATGGAGAGGAAGATAACACTTCACTTTATGATGAATATAATGAATACATTGAAGTTTTAAATAACAAATTTCATGATCCCGTGGATTCTTGGATGGAGTTGTATTTTTCAAAGGTTTCTAATGCTCCATCTTTTGGCATACTTCCTATTTCCAGTCATAAGTATTAGCTGCCTACAGACTCTTTATTGCATTTATCACATCTTTTGTGGGTTTTCTCAAACATTAGCATGTATGGAATTACGATTCTCATTCAAATGGTTTCTTGGCTTCACTGGAAGTATGATTACACTTGATTGGGTTGTTTCCTCCAATTAGAAGTAGGACTAAATAGCAGAATAAGATCGCTATACGAGCATGTAGATTATTTTTAGTATGCTGGTTTGTAGCTGTATTTTTTCATTTCATAGGTATGTGTTCAGAGTTTGAGAAAGTTGCAGAGATTTGGTAAATGACTCCATCACCCAATGAATAAGGCACAAGGTCTACAGTTTCTTGAAGCCATACAAGGAGGACTTCATCCCGCAACACGAGCTAGATGTTATAACTAGACATTGTTCTTAGTTTATCTGTTCTTTTTGCCCTAATTTTCAACCATTGGTTTAAAATGATTTTACATTTTATGTTGATTTTAAGAATTTTTGTTGGATTTAATCCTTTTAATGGTTGAATTATTTCATTATTTTAGTTTTAAGGTTTGTCTTTTGGGATTATTAGTTAATATGTATATCTTTAAGCTTTCAAAAACTTATAATAAAAGTTTATTCCAGGTTTTTATTTATAATCTAACCCTCATTTTTGAGTCCTTTGTCAAATATTTTCATGAGGAGATTCTTGTAAAAGATCTGTTTTTCTTATTTTTGTCATTATCATTGGCAGCATATTACGAGATGACGGAAATGAATTCTAGAAAACCAAAAGAGGGTTTTATCCACTGCGAAATCATTGACAAAAACCTCTCTCAATTGTTCAACATCTATTATCGTTTGAGAGATTAAAATTCATCTTTGTGGCCTATTTTCAGGCTTTGAATTATTTAATAATTTCTTGTTTTAGTCACAAATTTCCAGCACATATTCCGATCAATTGAAGAGAAACTGTTAAAAAACAAGAAAATTTTTTGTTCATAATAGACTCATTTAAAAAACCCTCTCTTAGGTTTTGTACAGGTGTTCTGTATCAAGAGATATGAAGGTGCCTTTGACACCCAAATTTTAAGAAATTCACCGAATTTCCCCAAATCTGATTTGGGTTAATTGTCTTTAAAGATTTTGATTTATCATGTAAATGTTTCAAATTTCGACCTAGAAGGTAGTTATGGAACTAATTTACCTTTGCAATGATAAAAGGAAGACAAACATACAGTTTTGGGGTTGGATTTTTCACTCAAGGAGAGGCCTTTGGAGCTTTGATTTCTCAAGCTAGCATTTATAACTCTTATGTAAGTGGATGACTGGTATTCATTACATATAAACTAATAATCCCTTTTACCTGTCATGATTTTTCATTTCTGATCTGTTTGATTGCTCAGTCTACAATTTCATTTCCTATTTAAAGGTTAATTCATGTAAATACTTGTAGCCTGTGGGTGGAATTAGTATTTCATGTGTAATGTTTATGGCTTATTTGGATGTGTTTAATCCCTAGTTTATCCAACTTGCATGATTCAGTTATATATTAGCTTGTGGATGTTTATTTCCTCCTTGTTGATGAAGTTTTTTAAAACCAAAACCATAAACCAAAACCCTAAAAACCAATTTTATTCTATTTCAGTTTGAGATTGTGTTAGCTTGTTCTTGTGGTAGTATAGGAACAATTTCTAGCACTAACATATTTTGCGCCATTGTCGGGGACGAAGCTGAAGTATATATTCCCTGGGATATCATTACTCATCTGATTTTGACAGGTGAACAAAGTTAGAGAATATTTTAGACTACAATTTTTCACTAGTGACTCCACGATTAAAGATTCCATTCCTAGGAGAATTTTGTTGACAGAAAAATGAAGAAGCCAAATGGAAAGAATAGGTATCAGCTTGTTACTTTCCTCCATCAGGTTTTATTCTTATTCATTAGTTATTTCATGTCTTTCCCATTGCATGTCAAAAGAATTATTTTTTGTTTTGTCTATTTCGATGATCATAAACCTTCAGGTACATATCCCTCTTTAGAAGAAGAAAGTTTGCATTCTTCTTGTTTTATTGATGTTGATCCTATTCCTTCATTTGAAATACATGTGCAACATGATATACATATACCCATATCTCTTGAACCTGATTATTCTGGTCATCTTGTAGAGAATAAAGATGATATATTACCTTCTACCATCACTGTTGAAACTTGTGAACAACTTATTGAACCTCATTTTCAACTCACAGATTTTCAGTCTAGAATCAGACATAAGATGTTTAAACCTCTTAGGCTGCCATCTCTCTTACATCCTTACCCTTCCTACTTTGTTGAATATCTTCTTCATTTTACTGGAAAAAACCATATTACAGCAAAGAAGCATTTAGTATATTTTTATAATTTCATTGATAATTTTGAAATCATGCATGAGGATGTTTCCATGAGGTTATTTTCGAAATCATTTGCTGGAGATGTTGGGTTTTGTTTCTGAAATTTAAAATCTGATTCAATTGGATCGTGGGAAGAGTTACAAGTTGTCTTTTTGAAGTATTGGGGTAAGAATAAATTTTATGATCAATTTCTTTTTGAATTTTATAATTTGAAAAGGGAGTATGATGAAGCAATTACTAAATTTAATTGGAGGTTTCAAATTTTTTATATTAGTATGCCTACAGAGATCAGACCTTCAGAAAAAATTGCTATGTTATATTATGTTATGGCTCAACATTCAGAACTTGTCTTTTTCTTGTTAGAAATAAAATCATAATCTTTAAGACAATTGTTTGAGGATGTAAAAGGAGTGGAGTAGAACATCCGAGCTTGCAAAATGATTCAATACCAGGCTCATGTTGAAGATATACAAGCTTATGAACAGGAAGAAGAGCGTAGGTATCATTTAGATTTAAGACAATTTTCTTCATCATTTTCAAATTTTCATATGAACAAGGATATAAATGACGCTTGTGTTGATTCTTTATATTAGTTTGCTGAATTTTTCGATGATAATATACTTTCAGTGGATTATAGTAGAAATTTCCTAGTTCCTGCTATGATATTATCATGTTATGAAGAAGAAGTTGTTGCTCTTCAACCTTTTACTATTGGTACAATAAATAAGCTGCCATTCTTGACTTATGGTCACTTTCAGAATTTTATTTGTTTAAGTTTTGATCAAGGGTTTTATTTAAAGGTCGAGAAGTAGTTTGAAGAGCCCTTGGTTTCCATTCTTGAGCCAAAGTTTTAAAATAACAACAATGTAGAGGAAGATAATGCTTCACTTTATGATGAATACAATGAAGACATTGATTTTTTAAATCAGAAATTTCATGATCCCGTGGTTTCTTGGATGGAGTTGTTTTTTTCAAAGGTTTCTATTGCTCCATCTTTTGGCATACTTCCTATTTCCAGTCATAAGTATTGTAGCAGGGATTTCTCCTTGCTACATGGGCAAGAATGGCTCCCTTCTGTCTATAGGACAGAAGGGTAGGTTCCTACATGGATAAATGCTGAAAATAAAAATGGAATGTAAAGGACAGTAAGGAAAACAAAGCAAAGCAAAGATGAAAGAGAAACAATGGTGAACCCCTCTTCAAACAAAGGGTAGGGTTCCACTTCCAAAGACCTGAAAACAATGACTAAACTACATAAAACTGAAATACTTGCAAAACAATGTTAAACATAAACCTGCAAATGAAAACATGGGTTAGAAAGCAAAGAAAACTACAAAGCAAATGCAAGAAAGACAAGTTATACCTTCTCTTTGGGTGGAAATGGGCCACCATGCCCTAGCTTATGGAAGCACCTCTCTTGGATGGGGGAGCTATGGCTCAATGGAGATGGAGGAGAGGGAGTGTGGGTGGGTTGAGAGACAAAGGGTCTCAAGGCATCCATAGGAAGGATAATAGTATGCAAGGGAGAAGTGTTTTGAGAGTGACCCCCCACCCTCCTTTTATAGTTGTTTTGGGTTTTTAGGGTTTTAAGCCCTTGGTCCAGGATTTAGCCCCTTTTTTGGGATTTTATCCCCTTTCTCCCTAATTTTAGCTCCGTTTAGGGTTTTATCCCCTTTTTGGGGGCTTTAGCTCCTAGGAGAGTATTTTGGGCTCCTTTTTGGGGGTTTTAAGCCCTTTTCTTCATCCTTAGGCTATTGTGAGGGTGTGGGGGTCAAATGGAGTGATATGAGGGTCGTGAGGCGGTGTCCTTGGGTGGTGTAGGCCATGGAGAGTTGAGTGGGGTATTTTTTGGGTTAACAAATTGCCCCCTGATGTGTGAGGGTAGGAGGTTAACCTATGGCCAATATACATCATAGGATTTGCTGCGTAGAGGTGGTGATTTTGGGCCTGGGGCATGGTGGCTTTTGGTTTTGTATTAATATGGTTCCCATCAATGGGTGAGTTACAATAAATGTGTGACATGTATATGGACGAGGTGGGAATCCCCATGCTCATGACAATGTCAAAAGAATAATTTGATCTATGCTCTAAAATACAAGAGCCGATCATATACAACTGATGTTACAATAATGGTTGCCTCCATGTGAGACTGAATACAATGCTGATATGGTAAATTGGACCCATGGAATTCTCATGGAATGCTATATCTTCATGACTGACAATATACTAGATTTGGTACATAGCTGTGTGGACTCGCTGATTGAGAGTCAGAGTCTCAGTGGTACAAGTATAGTGCATCAATCATAATGGTATATCGAAGCACTACTGGGGTTTCTGAATACTGTCTCCAACACAACCCGGAAATCACAAGGGACATAACCTGTTTAGGTCCCTCGAGTAGACTCATCAATGTGATAGAGTCAAGTGACATCTGGGGTCTTCAACCAAGTACTGTGTGGACCAAACCCTGTACGAATCTCAACGGTGCGATGATGGAGTTGGAGTCGAGCACATGAGAAACAACCATCCCAAGAAGCACTAAGGGCTCCTCTTAAGTGGTCCAAGGAAATCATCAATGATGTTAATGAAACCAAGATATAGGGACCTCTAGGTCTATCCTCTAGAATATGTGTGTTGGATTCAACAGAGGGAGACCTGCCCCTAGTCAAGGAAATGATGTTTCCTTGACCAGGAGCGCGTGGGAGATAACTGAAAGGTGTGAAGCAATCTGTGTACTGACTCACTGAATTGGGGGGAGAAGGGGGAGGGAAAGAATTGAACAGGGGAAAGGGGAGTGGTGGTAGACTCAAACTTCCTTTGTTCAGAGTATGATGGCAGGGAAGACTAGGCAGCAAATGAAACTAACTTCATGGGAATGGGATCATAGCTGTAATACCAGGAATGTCACTGCAGATGGGAAATACTTGGAGGAGGTGGACACTTTTGATATTGATGGGATCCAAGGAAGACACATTGTAGAGTACTCTGAATAAAGGAAACCCAATGTGGGAATGTTGCCGAACTATTTTCTGTGGGGTGGTGTCTAGGGACACCGTTATGGTATGATCTCATGGATTTTTGGTGAGCCCGAGAAGGTAAATGCTCGATGGTGCTTTCAATTTTAGAGAGTCTGAAAGTACGAAAAAGACTCCAGTGGGGGATTTTTTTCATTGGTAGTCTCTTGTGCCTGAAAAGGGATAAAAGTATACATAGGAGATCTCACCCATCCTGTAGGGTATGGGAGAATTATTTACCGTTGGTAGTCCAATCAGGCTGGAAAAGGTTAAACCTATATTGAATGGACGGTCATTTAGATACGTTTACGAGCATGAATGAAACCAAGATTGCTCGGCAATCTTTTCTTGATGAGAAAGCTAGAAAAGAGATTAACGACAACCCGTGGTGAGATTTTTTGTAAAGTGCGACCCCTCTACTCAGGAAAGCATAAAAGTATGCAAAGGGGAACGGTCTTGGCTTGAATAGGCCAAGGTGGTCCTTTTCAATTAATGGTCTACATGGTTCACAAAAGGAGGTAAATGAGACGATGTATATTCCCTTTCCTATACTTTAGTGAGTGGGAAAGGAAGCAACTACGCTCGGCAATCTTTTCATTGTTTTTAAGAGTAAAAAAAGAGCTTAAACAAAACTCCAGTGTGGTCAACTGATTGCGGTGGCACAGGCGGTGCCCCATGTTGGGATGGTGGAAAAAGGTCCAAAGGTCATTCACATAGTATGGATGGAGCAGAAGGCTCTCAAACATACCAATACATGCGCGGGATATATCCCGGCAGAGGATCGCGAGTCGGTGCGGCAGAGGCATGCAAATCAAGGTGGCTCTCAGACAGAGGTCAGGAGAGCATGTGTGTGTGTTGCGGTGGACGAATTGACTACATATGATGTGAGTGCAAGTCTAGGGGAAGTTATATGCCAAATATGTATAAGAAAAGTAAATCGTTTTGTGGACAATGGTCCAGAGATTCGCGTAAGGTGCAGTGGATAGAAAAGACAACTATGTGTTAAAATATATATAAAAAAAAGTAAAAATGGTATTCCTTAACGGGCGATGGATCAAAAACTCGCATGAGTAGCGGTCAAGAGGTGTGGTACAAGTACAGGTCCATAGACACTTGCATCATTATGTCATGGCTCGTGAATCGAGGTGACTTGTGGGAAATGGTCTTGAAATTAATTTATTAAACATGAGACGATGGTATCATAAAGAGATAGAAATTTGAGCCCAGATTTGTGAGAGGTGTCTTGAATTGATTTTGGGATACTTTGGAGTAGCAGCTAATGGTGTTGCCCCTGATTTGTGTTGAAAAACGTTGAAAAATAAGAAAGGAAAAAAAATATTCTATAAGGGACTCATAGTGGTTATATTAGGCATAGACTCTCTTGAGGTGGATCCCATTGCATGGCTTCTTCAAGAGTTCACAATCTAAGTAAGTGAAGAGGTATGCCCCCTTACCGAGACGAAGGTCATTTGCAAGGTGGGATGATGGAATCTAGTCTTTTATGGGAAGAACCGGTTCTACACTATGGTTTAAAGGGAATGGGGTAAAACCGAAGGTGGTCTTACATATATCTCCGACATCGTGTAAGTGGTGACAGGATAGATCAGGTGGATCTTCCACAGCTGACGAGATGAAAGGGAAACTGGTGCTAGAGATCATGTAAATGGTATCGGTTGTGGCTTTTGTGGCCTTGCCCATAGTCTCTATTGGAGGAAGAGGGGCATGCCTTGAGACAGGAGGAGTCTTTGATGGACCTGGAGGTAGGTGGAACATCGTCTCAATTGGATGGACAGGACTCAACAAATTCCTAGGCCTTAGAGGTAGGGTAGGTGGTTCAAGGTACCCCAGTGTGAAATCCTGTAGATTTTGGGTTTCCAAGATAGACTTACTCATGATCTCAGATGGTAGGAAAAGGAAAAGGGAAAGGAAAAGGAAAAGGATCATGTTGATTGGGAATGAACCCCACTGTTTCCCTGGTAACTGAGGTTGAGGTTACAACTGAGGTTGCGGTGGTGGCTGGGGAAACAATAGAAGAGATAGGTTTGATGGACCATTGGTGATGGTGGAGATAAGCAGGTCAGTTGAACTGGACATCATGTAAATGGACATGGTGTATTAAGAAGGAGGTGGTGGGTGAATTTATTGGATCAAGGTGATTTTAGACTCAAGGGAATGTTGACGGAGGTCAGCTAGAGCCATTTGAAATTTGAGCAAGTCTTAGAAATTGTGAGAATAATTTCCATACAAACCGCAGAGGGTGCAAGCATGGTTTGTTCTCAATGCCTTGTTTCTTATACTGGTGCAATTGGAAGCTCAATGACAGGGAGGTTTTAATTTGTATCCATGGCATCCAAATGTGCATGGATCATGGGGATTTCAGGGAAATTCTGAGTTGGATGGCCCTGTTGCTCGCAGATGGCGCGGTTCTGCGGTGGCTTTGGAATTCTTTCTCCTGGCCCTTTTTGGGTGGGGCAGTGTGGGTGCGGGTGCAACGGTTGGATTTTGCGGACCGGGTGGAGGGTGAGAACCAACTATGATGGGTTGCACCGGGGTTAAGACAACTTGAGGTATTGTTGGTTGAGTTGGTGGATCAAGATACCACACCAAAATTCCCAATGTAAAGTTGGGTAGGCTTAAGGTGGCCATTATCGGCTTGCTCATGACACCAGGTGGGGAAAAGAGGAAGGGAATCGTATGGACTAGAGATGAGCCTAGATAACTCCCTGCTAGTTGCATGTGGGGATGTAGTTGTGGTTGCAGCTATGGACGATGTTGTGGTTGTGGTTGGGACTGTGGCTGTGGTTGTTGTTTGGGTGTAGCAGTGCTTGATGAGACCATGCACAAGTCCGCAGTTTCATTTTGTGTCTGTGGTGGTGACACTAATGGGAAATGAGCCATCATGGTGGTATCAGCAAACAACCCAGGGCCCACATTCAACAATGTGGAGGTTGGTGTGTTCTCAACCATGGTGTTGATTGCAGGGATGACATTCATGTGTGTGGTCATCCCTTGTGGCTTAATGGTGGTAATGGTAGGGATAACGTTGTTGGGTGCCATTAACCCTTGCAGATCAGGATAAGTGAGTTGATCAATCGTCATAATATTCCCTTCGTGGGGGAACATCATGAGATAGAAGACACTTGACGCGACAACTCGCATGGTGTACATATAACTTTTATTGAGGAGAACGTTATAGTCCAGTTGGGAATTAATAACCTCTATGTCAATCAGCACTATCTTCTCAGCTAATGTGATGGGGACGTGTGGGATTTCCTTGGAATTTAGTGGGATTTCCATCATAAGCCCACATATTTGTGGAGGATGGTTACAAAATTGGTGATCCAAGTTTCTACCAAACCAAGGTAGACATAACACACGTGGATGCCCTCTCATCCACTATGCACTGGTGCACAACCAAATTCTGGATGGACATCGATATTTGAAAGACGATGGCATGCGCGGTTCTCAATTCTCCGTGTCGAATGTGATCAACTTGGATTCAGAGGGGTATACTGCCCCAAGGGAATCTAGTAAGGCTTTCCGCTGTGTTGGGTACATTTTAAGCACCTCAAGAGCAGACATGGCGGTTGGCATTTGGGCCAAATCATCCACGATACTATAGATGACTACAGCTCCAGCCATGGCATTATTGACAATTCTGCATATGGGGGGGCACAGGAACGGGGGTAACTGAAAAGGTAGGTTGAATGTTTTGGACATTGATGCTGTTGATGTGTCAGTAGGTTCGATGGTGGTACTATACTGATTCCATTGGGTTTGCAAGTTGACTTATTTAGTTGTCATGGCTAGCAGGTGGTGAACACCTGTTTCGGCCATGGGAGGTGCCCCTGAAGCATTGGGATTTGGGTTGGGGAGGGGGTGCAGTTGCCACCAACCCTTGGACAGGGAGTGGGTTTTGAAGCACCATAGGAGGAGGTCCTTGTGGTGCTGGGTTGGGTTGGGATTGATTTGTAGCATTGGAGGCCTGTTGAACCTCGTTCTAAATGGACTACATGGCTTGACCCATGAGGGGACACTCGAATGTGTAGTGACCATAAACATCATAGAGTGTGCATGGTTGGTTTGTGTGCAATGGGAGATTGTGTCTTGGTGCATTCTGTCATGGGGGGTTTTGAGCTGGTCGATTTGCTGCGGCATTGTTGGGAGGGTTTGGTTGTTGAACGCCTCCCTAGAGTTGGTTATTGCCTTCTTTGCGGGGCCAGTTATTTCTAGCTTGCCCTTGTTGATTGTTGGAGGCAGGCTAGTTGGGACAGTTTTGTTGTGCGAACACTTGTCCTAACGGATCGGTTTGAGAGGGGTTAGGATCTTGAAATGGCTGCACTGGTGGTGCATAATATATTTGTGGGGATGGTGGTGCCACAAATGTGGGAATTTTCCCCACATACTGTTGTGCTGTCCAAGCCATGGCCTGAGTCTGTTGCGGTGACGCAGGTTGTGCATAAGAAGTTGTTGCTCCAGACTAGGACATCATTCTTGCGTAGTCCGAATATTGGTTTTGGTAAGAAACATTAGCATCGTTGCTTGGTTACAATGGGATTGTAGGTGGGTTTGGTTGGTGTTGTGACTATTGGGAGACCGATCCTATGATTCCATCTGTAGCATGGGATGCCCCTGGTGCATCGCAGTAAGAGGTGCCTGCACGGGGAGAGTCTGGGATGACAATGTACAGGTATCCAGACTGAGCATAGATGAGGTCAAATGATTGAGATTTCAGTATGGCCTCTTCTTCAGATTGAGAATTTTCATATGCAACGTCCTTGGCTATGGGTGGGAGAAAGGTCTTAAGGAACCAATCCAAAAAGATCATGTCGTCAAGTTGGATTTTGCATAGGCTATGGCATCGTCGCCACTCATGGATACGGTTAGTTATATGAGTGGTAGTGTTTTGACGGTAGGATAGAAGGATCTCCACCCCCTCGTCATATATGACAGGGAGTTGGAAATACTGTAGGAACATGAAGGCTAGGGTGTTGAAATCAGGGTACTTGGATTGTGGTAGCTCAATGTATCATTTGGCTGCAACACCTGTGAGGGTGCATTGGAATAGCCTCAGTCTGATGGAATCATCTACGATGTTGTTTGACGATCACCATAGATGTAATGTCATTATGTTATTTTGGGGGCATTCCCCTGCTTTTCCTTCAAACTTGGGAATGTCTGAAGGAAGCTTGGTTGGCATGGGAGGCCAGAAAGCTTGGTGGAGGATGGGGTTGTTTGTTAACTGAGCCAAATTAGGTACGTTAAGATGAGCCATGAATGACAGATTTGACCCCAGGTTGATGTGGGATGGAGCTGCGATGGTGGTGGGATTTACAGGTGCATAATGCATCTGCACAGCTGGGGGCACTAGTGGTGGCACCATTGCAGATGGGCCAATGCCCCCAAGTGTTGTGGGAGGGACCGTATGAGTGGCAGGGACATTGCCCCCATGTGTGATAGTAGGGGAAATGTAAGTGGACGGTCCACTGTCCCACTGTATGGCAGGAGGGGCAGTGTGTGTGGAAGGGCCACTGCCCCCATGTGCTGCAATTGGGCCAGCTTTACTAGCCACTATAGGTGGTGGAAGTTGACTGATGATAGTCTACATGAATGTGCTTGGGCCACTTTCTAGGTTTTGGGTGACAGGTTGTCATGTGGACATGGGTCCACTTGCTAAGGTTAGTCCAAAAAATGGATCCTGGTTGGCACCAGCCATGGGGCTTGATGGTGCAGTATGGAGGTCTAGTTTAGACTAATATGGGTCTGAATCAGAATCAGAGGCTATGTGTCCTTCTGATGGTGTGGGAGATTTCTAAAAACGGTTTCGACGGTGTCGATTGAGTGTTCCAAATTCTGGTGGTTCGCCTCTTAGGCATGAGGAAGAGCATGAGGGATCAATTGTGTTAGTTGTTTATCAAACTGATGGGAATGATGTTTGGACCCCAGTTTTAGTGGCTTCCTATTGGCTATAGGTGGTCACTCAGCCACCAAGACTGTCAAAAGATAGCGCTTGGATTTTTCCTCACAGGTGTTTCTACTCAATCAAAAGGGGTCATCGCCCATTTCGCTTGGCAATTCCTCTGAGTGGCCAGCTACTTTGGGGTTCCTCTGGTACTCCTCACAATGAGTTTCTGGGAAGAGCCCAAGTACTTCCCACAGTTGAAGCAGTCAAGGACTTATGTCCTCAAAGACTGCATATTTGTTTGTACTTAGTGTAAATTGGTAAATTTTAAGGCTCTCTCAGCGTCATGAACTGAGTTGGGTTAATTACTTGGTATGGTGTATTTATTTGTTTGTTTTTTTTCTATTTGGTATCTACAAATGGTTTATGAATTCATCATATTGTGGTTGTGTATGCAAGTAGTGGATAATTAGAAATTCTGAACAAATACAGTTTTTAACCCTGAATGTTGATGGCCTAACTAGATGACTACCTCATACTGATATTCCTCTTCAACCAAGAGAAGGTGCTGGGCTGTCAACACAATGGGACTAATCCCATCCATATATCCTTAGGTAAACTCCCGAATGCAAGGTTGGTCAATGGGGAGGATGCTTAGTTCCATGAGAATCCCTCCTTTTCTACCCCCTCTACCTTTCAGGTCATCCGGTTTTAATGGTTTGGAACAATATTAGTGGATTGCCTGGATCTATACGAGCTTTCCATTCATCATATCCCAGAATACCCTGGACGGTGATGACTGGGTAGAGGAGGAAGGGTGAGCAAGATAGTTAGTTTTAGGTTGATTTTAGTTAAGCTACATTCATTTGATTAAGCCATTAACATTTACTTGGAATTTACACATTGTTTGTAAAAGAAATTATAGAAAATTGAAACAAAATCTAAAATTCACTTGTAGTGCTGGATAGAGGTGGCTGAGCCACACTAACGGTCCCTATGAAACTAAAATTTAAATCCTATTAAACTGAAATTGAAGATCTGTTTGACAAACCACACATTTCTGATCAAATCTGGCGATGGGGCTGCAAGATTTTTTCAGAAACAGGCGAGGGGGTTGCACAGAATTCACAGACAGTCGCAGTCTGTGTTTCTAAGTGAAGTTGCACTTATAAAGGGATTAAGTGCACCCTGGACATGCCTGTTTTGCCATTAAGTGCACCCTCACCTCATGTTCAGGCCCGATAAGAGCAACCTTCCCTAGATTTGGGGTTTTTTGAGATCCAGAGTTAGATCTGGCCGACAGTAACCTGTACTTTGGTGAAATTGACTTGGATGTGCCTAGCAGAGGCTTCAACAGTGCTAATAACTGGAAATAAACTAAATTTAAATTGAATTTAGCATGAAATTTGAAAAACTAGGGAAAAACTTAAAAAACTTGAAATTTTAAAAATTTGGCACAAGGATCCTGTGGGATCGACCTAGTATGGTCGCCAATTCTGTAGCAGGGATTACTCCTTGCTATAGGGGCAGGAATGGCTCCCTTCTGTCTATAGGATAGAAGGGTAGGTTCTTGCGTGGATAAATTCTGAAAATAAAAACGGAATGTAAAGGACAGTAAGGAAAACAATGCGAAGCAAAGATGGAAGAGAAACAATGGTGAACCCCTCTGCAAACAAAGGTTAGGGTTTCGCTTCCAAAGACTTGCAAACAATGACTAAAATACAGAAAACCAAAATACCTGTAAAAAAATGTTAAACATAAACCTGCAAATGAAAACATGGGTTAGAAAGTAAAGAAAACTAAGACACAAATGCAAGAAAGACAAGTTATACCTTCTCTATGGGTGGAAATGGGACACCTCATCCTAGCTTATGGAAGCACCTCTCTCGGATGGGGGAGCTATGGCTCAATGGAGATGGAGGAGAGGGAGTGTGGGTGGCTAGAGAGACAAAGGGTCTCAAGGCATCCACGGGCAACATAATAGTATGCAAGGGAGAAGTTTTTTTAGAGTGACCCCCCACCCTCCTTTTATAGCTTTTTTGGGGTTTTAGGGTTTTAAGCCCTTGGTGCGGGCTTTAGCCCCTTTTTTGGGATTTTAGCCCCTTCCACCCTATTTTAGCTCCTTTTAGGGTTTTAGCCCCTTTTTGGGGGCTTTAGCTCCTAGGAGAGTATTTTGGGCTCCTTTTTGGGGTTTTTTAGCCCTTTTCTTCATCCTTAGGCTATTTTGAGGGTGTGGGGGTCAAATGGAGTGATATGAGGGTCATGAGATGGTGTCCTTGGGTGGTGTAGGCCATGTACAGCTGAGTGGGGGATTTTTTGGGTTAACAAGTATCAGCTTTTTACATACTCTTTATTGCATTTATCACATCTTTTGTGGGCTTTCTCAAACAATAGCATGCATGGAATTATGATTCTCAGTCAAATAGTTTCTTGTCTTCACTGGAAGTATGATTACACTTGATTGGGTTGTTTCCTCCAATTAGAAGTAGGAGTAAATAGAAGAATAATATCGCTATATGAGCATGTAGATTCTTTTTAGTATGTTGGTTTGTAGCAGTATTTTGTGATTTCATAGGTATGTGTTCAAGAGTTTGAGAAAGTTGCAGAGATTTTTTAAATGACTCCATCACCCAATGAATAAGGCACAAGGTCTACAGGTTCTTGAAGACACACAAGGAAGAGTTCATCCTGCAGCAAGAGCCAGATGTTATAACTAGATATTGTTCTTAGTTTATCTGTTCTTTTTTTCCTAATTTTCAACCATTGGTTTAAAATGATTTTACATTTTATGTTGATTTTAAGAATTTTTGACATATAGTAATTTTTGTTGGATTTAATGCTTTTAATGGTTGAATTATTTCATTATTTTAGTTTTAAGGTTTGTCTGTTGGGATTATTATTTAATATATATATCTTTAAGCTTTCAAAAACTTATAATAAAAGTTTATTCCAAGTTTTTCTTTATAATCTAACCCTCATTTTTGAGTCCTTTGTCAATTATTTTCATGAGGAGATTCCTGTAGCAGCACTGTTTTCCTTATTTTTGTCATTATCATTGGGAGCATATTACGAGGTGATGGAAATGAATTATGGAAAAAAAAGAGCGTTTTATCCATTACAGACTCATTGACAAAAACCTCTCTCAATTTTTCAACATCTATTATCGTTTGAGAGATTCAAATTCATCTTTGTGGCCTATTTTCAGGGTTTGAATTATTTAATAATTTCTTGTTTTAGTCACAAATTTCCAGAATGTATTCCAAACAGCTGAAGAGAAATTGTTAAAAACAAAGAGATGTTTTTGTTCATAACAAACTCATTTAAAAAACCCTCTTTCATGTTTTGAACAGGTATCATGTATCGAGAGATATGAAGGTGTCTTTGACACCCAAATTTTAAGAAATTCACCAAATTTCCCCAAATCCGATTGTTATTTTTGGGTTAATTGTCTTTAAAGATTTTGATTTATCCTGTAACTAATTGATGTGACTGTTTCAAATTTTGACCTAGAATTTTGTTATGGAACTAATTTACCTTTGTAATGATAAAAGGAAGACAAACATACAGTTTTGGGGTTGGATTTTTCACTCAAGGAGAGGCTTTTAGAGCTTTGATTTCTCAAGCTAGCATTTATAACTCTTATGTAAGTGGATGACTGCTATTGATTATATATAAACTGATAATCCCTTTTAATTGTCATGCTTTTTCATTTCTGATATGGTTGATTTCTCAATCTACAATTTCATTTCATGTTTAAAGGTTAATTCATGTAAATGCTTGTAACCTGTGGGTGGAATTAGTATTTCATTTGTAATGTTTATGGATTATTGGGATGTGTTTAATCCCTAGTTTATCCAACTTGCATGATTCAGTTCTGTATTAGCTTGTGGATGTTTATTTCCTCCTTGTTGATGAAATTTTTTAAAACCAAAACCATAAACCAAAACCCTAAAAACCAATTTTATTCTATTTCATTTTGAGATTGTGTTAGCTTGTTCTTGTGGTAGTCTAGGAACAATTTCTAGCACTAACATCTTTGGTGCTAGATGGATACATAGAATATTAGTAGCTGAGGAAGCTACTTGTCACTCCGATACAGAATTTTTTAGTGCATATAGTACGAAATAGATAGGGAGAATGATGCTCTGCTTCAGAGGGAGTGACTACAGAAGATCTTGAGGTTCGACAAGGTACGACATGATGGACAACTTACTGATGTCTCTAGGATTTACTGAGAGTAAATTGGATTCCAACCTTTACTTCATGGTTGAATGTGTAGGACCAGTAATGCTCCTATTATATGTCGATGACTTATTCCTGACAAAAAAAAGGAAGTCATTAAAGTTGCAAGAAGGAGACTTGTTGCCGAGTTCAAGATGAAGTACTTGGATATGATGCACTACTTTCTAGGCATGGAGGTGCGGTAGAATATGGATGGAATCTCCCTGGGAGAAGGGAAGTATGCATTGAATATCCTTAAGAGGTTCAAGATGATGGACTGCAAGGCCATGACCACACCTATGGAATCGAACCTGAAGCTATTGAGTGTTTCTTCATCAGAGTTGATTGATGCCATGATGTATCATCAGATGGTTTGTTCCTTGATGTACATGATGAATACAAGACCAGATATTTTCTTTGTTGTGAACACATTGAGACATGTTCACCCAATGGCTACAAATCATGCAGTGAGGTACCTGAAGAGTACAGTTGAGTATGGGATCAAGTTGAGGCTAATCCGTAGATTAAGCTGGAGGGTTATGTAGATTCAGATTAGGCAAGCAGTTCCATTGATAGGAAGATCACTTCGAGGTGTTTCTTCAGTATGAGATTAGAGAGGAGCAATGAAGCTCCTGTATGTGATCCAGATCAAGATATCTTGAAAGAGGGAGTTACTTCATATCCGGTGAGACAGGTTTTCTAAGCATAAATCCTGGCGAAGCTCGTAGGTTTCTCAGACATAATCGGTCCTATAGGTTGTCCTCAGATGTAATCGGTCCTGTAGGTTGTCCTCAAATGTAATCAGTCCTGGAAAAGCTCGCAGGTTATCCTTGGACATAATCAGCTCTGATGTGATTCTATGCTAGAAATTTCTAGAGTGAAGTTTGAGTACTTTAAGGAGACACTTGGTGTTCTCCAGATCGAGGTTCCCTCCAAAGGGAAGTGCTGATTCTGTGAGCCTTTCTGACATGGTGGCAGGCTGGGCCTCCCACAGTCAGAAATAAGTTTAGAGCCCTTTTCTAAGATGATAGATGGTGTGTCCTATCATTATGGTAAATATAAGTTCTAAAATCCATTCTCTGGGAGAATGGAGGCACCTAGTCAGTTACTAGGAAATTGATTCAGTCTATTACTGAAGCTTAGCTTAGTGTTGAGAATCCATTCTCTGGGATAATGGAGGCACCTGGTTACTTACCAGTAAATTGATTCAATCTGGGACTGAAGCTCAGCTTAGTGCTGAGAATCCATTCTCTGGGAGAATGGAGGCACCTGGTCATTTAACAGGAAATTGATTCAACATGGGACTGAAGCTCAGCTTAGTGTTGAGAATCCATTCTCTGGGAAAATGGAGGCACCTGGTCAGTTACCAGAAAATTTGATTCAGTCTAGGACTAAAGCTCAGATTAACACTGAGAAGTCATTCTCTAGGAGAATGGAGGCACCTGGTCAGTTACTAGGAAATTGATTCAGTCTGGGAGTGAAGCTCAGCTTAGTGCTGAGAGGCCATTCTCTGGGAGAATGGAGGCACCTGGTCAGTTACCAAGAATTTTTTTCAGTCTGATACTGACACTCAACCTAGAGCTGAGAGCCATTCTTTGATATTGAAAGATGTAAGTGTTGTTCCTTTCTCTATATAGTAGATGGTGTGTCCTTGTATGCTAGTAGATGTAAGTGCTGGGCCTTTATTTGGATTATATATGGTGTTTCCTATCATGCCAGTGGATGTGAGTGATGGGCCTTTCTGACATGGTGGATGTGTTCCTCCCATGGTCAAATGTGAGTGTTAGGCATGCCTTTTTGACATGATGGTGGATGTGTTCCTCTCATGGTTAGATGTAAGTTATGGGCAGGCCTTTCTGACTAGGTCAGATATAACTGCTAAAGAAGATGAAGACCTACCTAGAGGCTAGGCCTACAACTAGCATGAAAAAGGGCTGGCTCTGTAGAACTTCCTATGACGATAAGAATTGAGAGATAGCACTAGTTGATCGATATGGTAGAAGCAGTGATGATGATGATGATCCAGTGATGATCCAGCTTTGATGATGATCCAGTGATGATCCATTTTTGATGATGATCCAGTGATGATCTAGACTCGATGATGATCCAGTGATGATCTAGACTCGATGATGATCCAGTGATGATCCAGACTTTATGCCGATGACTTGACGATGAATATGACTTGATGATGAAGATGAATTGAAGATCAAGATGACTTGATGATGATATAGATGATACAGAGAAGAATACTTATGCTGATAAATTGTGTCGAGAGAATACCTTCCTAGTTAAGAGGGAGTGTTGATGTATTTGTAACTTTGGAATGTATTCACCATGTCATAAAGGCCCATATTATGTATTATACCCCGATGTTTACACCAGGATGTATCTGTAATGTAATTGAGTCATGTCATGCCTCAATGTTCCTATTGAGAGATTCAATAATGTAAACAAATCATGTAAAGTCATTGAGGTTAACCCTCCATTGTAGGCCAGGGAAATAGTCCCAAAAAATTAGTTAAGGTTAACCCTCCTTGTTGATCAAAGGGAAAATTCCCCACAGTTGTGGGGCACTAGGGTTATTAGACTCTCCTAGAGATGTCGGCCCTGGTAAGTAATTGTTAAGTGAGGCTGACATGTTGGAGTGGACATTAATTGAATGAAAGAATATAAATAGAGAGTGAGACTCTCTATTTATCACACACACACTCACTCATTGGGGTGCATGAGTGAGAGAGGAGAATCTCTCTCAAGTGTGAGAGAGAGAAAAGATATGGAGATCATCTTTTATTTCTTTGGGTTTTACTGCTACCATTGGTGCTCATTCTATCTCTAAGGAAGTTATGGGGTTTTCTCCTTTATGGTTTCCCCAAGGAAAATATCTTGTGTCTATTGTCTCTTGTGATTGATTTCTATGCATGTTATTCTCTCAAATAAGATCCTAAGATCATATTTCTTAAATGATAAAAATATAACAACATCCTCCTCATCCTCCCTACTAGTAGAAGCACTGCACTACAAAAGACCTCTTTGAGTCTCCTCTTGAACAAAATCATCACAGACCCTGTCCCATGAAGGTAAGTTCTCCCTAGTCACCAAACCCCATACAAATACAACCCAAGGTTGTGTTACCCCATTCAAGGTTGTCCGCACTAGATCAGGACCAATAACAACGACCCCAACTACTACAATCTCATCTCTCACCTGATAGATCATAGTAATATAAGCCATACAAGCCTCTCCTTTTACCATCTTGATACTCTTCAGATTCTCTCTCAGAACCATCTTCCTATTCTCATTAGAAATATGAAACAATCCGGTCAAAGCACTCCACATATCATGTGCATCATCCTTTGCTAAAATGTGTGGAATAACATGGTATTTAACAGCATCTAGGATAATACTCATGGACTTAATGTCCTTCTTCTCAAAGGAAACCGATTCTACTAGATCAGTAGTAGCATTGGGAATGGCAATGGGGTGAGTTGTAGTATTATTAACTACCTAATCCCACAACTCATTTTCCTTCAACACAAGCAATAGCCGGGCCTTCCATGATCCAGATTTATGCATGAAATAAATTAAAGAACATATATAGAATCATAATCATATACATTTTACAAAGATATTAGAGATACAGTAAACACATATTCTATTAAATGGCGGAAATAGAACATACTGTAATACAATAACTAGAATGGTTGTAGCTATCTTTTAGAAGAGATGTGATTGCTATGCTCGTCTGTGCAAAGATGAATACAAAATGAGGAAAAAAGGGCCTATTTATAATAATAATGATGGTGAGAACCCCAAAAGTCCAAAATGTAACCCTAGAAGATGAACTGTCATAAAGTTTGTGGCCCCAAGGTGGTAAGTTGAATAGTCAACTTCCTGGGGTCATAACTTTTTCATACGATCTCTAATTTTGGCGTTCTATAGCTCATTAGAAAGGTATATCTAAGATTTAAAAATTTTAATCAACCAAATTCTTTTTTATGGCAAATTTTTAGCTCTCTAATCACCAAAAAATGTCATTTATGGCCTCAAAATGACCCCAGAAGTTTGGGACCCGAAAAACCGTAGAAAAATAACTAGGAAACTACCACAATGGACAATTGTTTTGAGCTAGTTGAATAGGTGGGTGGCCACTGATATCCATCTGGATCATTCCATGGGACAAATTTCCCTGCCCCATCTAGCCTATCCTTCATTCTCAATTCGGCGGAATACATTTTTCTCAAAGAACAAGTTTCAACAAAATGGTGCTACTGTCACAAGAGTTTTTATAAATTCTAGAAATGAATTTTTTGTCTACAAAAACTTAGTTTTCTTCCCCACTCATCTCTGATACCATGTAATTTTTTCACAAGTTTCAGCCTTCGGTTAAGAAGTGAAAATATCTCAGTTTATTAACAAACCCAGAAAATGTAAAGGATGGAAATAATCATAAATTTTCAGACTTAAAAACACTGTTGTAACTTCAATCTTTTCATTGACAGAAAATAAATTAAATGCACACCATTCAACACACAGTACTCAGAAATTTTTAGCTAATGGCCCTAGAAAAACCCACAAGGAAAAAACCAGCCAGGGAGAGAGATAATTTATTATTCTTCTAGGAAAATTTCAGACAGTCATCCACAGTCAAAATACAACTTATCTCAACCCAGTAGGCTTCCTCATTTTCTGTGCCAATGATGCCTCGATTTCTATGCAATTTTCTTCTTGAAAAATGTGCCAAAATAAAAACAAAAATAAGTCCATGATTTCTATGCAAGAATACTAAAATTCTGCCCTAAAAAACTGTGCCAAAATAGCCACAAAATCGTACTATACTAACAACATTAAATGCATCCCTATGGCCTCAAAAAATGTGCATGATGCCTTGTGAAACGTGCTTGTACTTCTCCTCATTTTTTGTGCCTAATTTTACCTCAAAATTTGTGCCCATAATACATATTGTACGGATGGTCGTACCCTCCTTGATTTATGTGCCTACAATAAATGAAGGTCATACTCTCCTCGATTTTTGTGCATGCAATAAATGAAGGCCATACTCTCCTTGATATCTATGCACAACAATTAATTTTGTCTCAATTATCATTCCCACTACAATTATTCAGCTGAGTTCCTCGAAACTCGTTCCCTCTCTTTGCTTCTGTCTTTTCTTCAGTCCTCTCTCAAGAATGAATGCATTTTTTTCTTTCCCTTGCTTTTTGACCAAAAACCTAGGTAGGTGAGAGGACATCTAATCCAATGGTTGAGATTAGATTAGATCTAGGTATGATAATAAATTCTCCTATTTAATTCTCATAAAAAATAATTTTACTCACTTAAATTTATCAAAAGTGACTTTAATCTCTAAAGTCACATTAAATGCTTCACTTAACTCATTAAATGCAAGGGTCACTTTATTTCCCCTTTTAAGTGATGAAGGATAAAATCACCTAGGGGAACACTTTCCTAGGTACAAAAATCAACAGGAACAATAGGGGGATTTTTGTGGAAATTAAGCAAAAGTTGTAGAACAATTACGCTCATAAAATTACTAGTCAAACATGCAAAATTCTACAAAAATGACATTGAATATGGAGAATAACACAAACCTCTATTGAATAAGTGTAAATAATCCAACCTCATGAATTAATAGGTTTTCCAAATATATAATTAAATAAATCATTATAAATCATAAGGATTATATTCGAATTGGACAAAAAGAAGGCTTACTAAAATAGTCAAAATCCCCCATAGGTGCATAAATCACTTTCCTAATATGTCAAGATGTTCATGAATTGGATAAGTGAGATGTACCAACTGATAAGTGATGGTAGGAGATCAGATCCATGCTTTTGGATGGATAAAAATAAGGAGGATGAGTTGGGAAAAAAACAAGGCAGTTACTACAAGACTAGCTTTTCCTTTTTTCCTTAAAACTGCTGAAAAGCAAAGCAACTCAAGAAAAAATAGAACTATGAATTTACTATTATGCAATGACTACATATTTTTCAGAATATTTTCCAAGATATTTCTAAAGTTCTCCTTAATCCATTTTTAGCATTTGTTGACTTCTGAGTGCAAGTGGATACCAACTAGCATAGTAAGGAATCTAGGAACAGGACAAAATTGACAAATTAATGTCTCCTAAGTGTAACTATGGGTTTGATTATTCTAACACCCCCCCTTAATCCTCAAATTATGTAAAATATCATAAAAATATATCAAATTATAGGGCCTAGAAACAAATCTTAGTCACTCTTTACATACTGCTTGTCCATACAACTAAGGAAAGAGGAAAAAACCCGAGGGGAAAATCCTCCCTTGAACATGGACATGAATAAATTTTTTGGAAATATTGTTATCAATCATTCTTCACCACATGATCAGAAATCCCCAATAGTGATTTGCAATTACTGGAGGTCTTCTCATAAAACACCTTGGTGAAGATGTCTTCTACTTTCTCTGAATATGTACAGTAGAGTAGAGCAATGGTACCATCATGCACCATCTCCCTGATATAGTGCATATGGATCTCAATGTATTTGGTTCATTGTCCTTGAACTATATCATTGGATATTTCAATGGTGCTTTGATTATCACAATAGATGACAGTGGAATTATCTGATTCAACCCCACACTCTCTAAGTATTCCCTGCAACCAAAAACATTGACTAGTTGCATTCACAACTCCTCTATACTCTGCCTCTATAAATGAGAGTGCAATGGAAAAATTATTTTTACTTGACCAAATGATTGGTCCATATGCAAGCATAAACAAAAATCCTAAAGTATAATTTCTATCAGTGCTATCACCTTCCTAATCGCTGTCATTAAATCCAACTAACTCTAAGTTATATTTTGCTGCATAGAAAATCCCATGAGTTCTTGTTCCTTGAACAAAGTTTAGGATTCTCTTGGATATCCTCCAGTGGATTTCATGAGGCTGATCCATTTTTATGGAAGACACACTTAATGCATAAGATATATCATATTGAGTATGATTTAAATAAAGAAAAAACCCAATCAATTTCCTATACAGTGTATTATTTACCAATGGAGTAGAACTTTCTTCTTCAAGATTAACCTCGTAGAGGAATGGAGTCTTGCTTCGCTTGAAATAATTCATGATAAAATTGTTTAGAATATCTGAGGCATACTTGGACTGATGTACCTTGATCCCGTGGGATGATTGAGAAATTTTGAGTCCCAAGAATTGACTCAACAATCCCAAATCTATCATGGATAAGGCATGGTTCAACGCATCCTTCAAGGAGGAAATCTCTTTCATGGAACTTCCTATCATCAATAGGTCATCCAAATACAAAAAAATAATGATTAAAGAACCATGCATCATATTCAACTATACATTCATATCATACTTGCATCAAACAAAGTTTCATGACAGCAAAAATCCATCAATCTTGGCATACCAAGCCCTAGGGGCTTGCTTTAGCCCATACAATTATTTCTTTAACTTGCACAATGGATCATAAAAAAAACCTTCAGGTTTCTACATATAAATCTATTCTTTCATATATCCACATAGAAAGTCACACTTCACATCCATGTGATGCACCTCCCATTGTCTTGAAGCTGCAATGGCCAAAGCTAGCCTTATGGAGTCCATATTTGACACTGGTGCAAATGTCTCATTGTAATCAATACCTAAAACTTATGAATAGACCTTAGAAACCAATATTTTCTTATATTTCAAATGTGATCCATCAACAACAAATTTGGTTTTATAAACCCACTTACACTTGACTAGCTTTCTCCCTAGGGGGAGATTGACTAGTTCCCATGTGTCATTCTTATGGAGTGAGCTATATTCTTCCTTCATGGATTCTTGAAATATTGGATCATATGATGCATATTCATATGTCTGAGTTTCTGATTCAACCATCAAATATAAATTCTCAGCAAAGAATGGATCTTTTACAGAAAGGACACTCTCAAATTGAGATCTAGTCCTCCTAGTGTCACTAGGATTCCCAGCTAGTTTCCCAGTTGCATGAATGGTACTTTATTCCCATTTTGGTATTGTAGGAATGTTAGGATCTGTAATTAACTCATCATTATTAGACATATGAGAATAATCAAACTCGTTATATTCTTCACTTACATTCAGTGGTGGTGGTGATGAAGAAGACTCTCCAATTTCTGTTGCTGGTATAGGGTCTTCTTCAAAATGAACCCTCATTTCGATGAAATATTTTTGAGTGTTCAATTTGATCATATTATACCCTTTGGAACATTCATAATACCCAAAAAATAGGCATTCTTGACTTTGGGGTTGCAAATCCTTCCTTTTTTCAGTTCGAAATCTAGCCCAAGCCCTTAAGCCAAAAATATTGAAATGGGTCACATCTGGCTTGTTCCCACTCGAAGATTCGAAAGGAGTAATTCCATAAATTTTATTGTGTGGTACCTTGTTCTTGATATATAATTCATATTTTATAGCTTCAGCCCCAAAATGTGGTGGAAAAGTTTTTCACTCCATCATGCAAGTTGCCATTTCCTTGAGTGATGTATTCTTCCTCTCAACAACACCATTTTGCTGAGGTGTGTAGGGAATAGAATGATGCATCTGGATAAATACATATTCACCATAATGGATGATCTCATACTTCACGTAGTTTCCACCATTATCATATATGAGGATCTTAAGTTTCCCCCCAGACTGGTTCTCAACTAAGGCTCGAAAAACCTTAAAGAGGTAAAAAACCTCGGACTTATGCTTTAGGAAGTAAACCCAATAGTACTTGGAAATGTCATCTATGAAAGTTATGACATGTTTGGATTGATTCATGGACATATGAGAGTATTTACCTAAAATGTCACCATGGATTATCTCAATGGGTGCAAAGGTTATCTCATGATTGAATCTCTCATACTTATGCTCTAGGTGTTTTCCTAGGATGCAACCTTGGAAGACTCCTTCAGAAAACTTGATCTTTGGTAACCCTATGACCATGTATTTTTCACTCAAATATGAAAGTACTTGTATTTTATATGGCCAAATATCTCATTCCAAATATTTCTTGCTTCATTACCATGAGTGAGAAGAGCAGAGGGGTTAGAGAAGGGTAGGAAATAAGAAAACTTGTACACTTTTGAACTCTGATCCACAACACCTTTAGATATGACTCTACCATTTGAAATTTCTAATAGTTCAACAACATTGGGAGAGAATAAAAAATTATTAGGATACCCAATGTGGGTCATCTGATACACTGAAAAGAGGCTAGCAACAAGACCTAGGACATAAAAAACATCATTGAAAGAACCATGGGGAATATCAATCCTACCCTTCCCCTTACTATCAATTACAGAGTCATATCCCAAAATAATTTTTGGACCTTTCAAATCACCAAGAGAGGATAATGATGAAGGTAGATGATATTGAAGTGCATGAAATCTCTCCTTGTCATCTAATGAAGGTAGATGATATTGAAGTGCATGAAATCTCTCCTTGTCATCTAAATTTGATCCTCCTTCCCTCTTCTTTACACATTCAGGAAGGGATATGTTGTTCTTCTCCAGGATTTGACTCAACATGTGAATTTTATCCTTCATACAAGAGCTCTCAAGATGATAGCCCTTACTGTAGTACGCAAACTTGCTCATTTCACCTTTATTTTGCCTCTTTTGGAAGTTCTTCTTGGAGCCTTAGGACTCCTCTTGAGACTTGGAATTATCTATCTTTCTTTCTAGTACCTTCTTTGAATTGGATTTCTTATTTCCTTTGGCTTCCAACTTCAAATATCTAGAAACCAATGCTTGGTATTTGGAAGGTTTCATGGTTCTCATTATAACCAATTTATCTTTCCCCTGAGTGAGGGATTCCATGAAGTCAACAAGCTTAGAAATCTTCCAAGATCTTGCTATCAATTTGGGGGCATGGAAGGTTGAAACAAACACAGAGTAGTCAGGATCAAGCTTTGAAAGTATGTCCAAGACTAGTTTCTCATCCTTCTTTTTTATTCCACATTATTTTAATCGCAGAACAAGTGCCTTAAACTACGAAAAGTAGACTTACAAGGATTCAAATCTACTAAGACTCAATGAGATCAACTCATTCGAGTTGATGTCCCCTAATTTCATTTTTCTTTCCAAATTTAGTCTCATTCTTATACCAAACCTCATTTGGTGATTTCAATCCATCAAGATGGAAATGGAGGTCGCTTGAAATACTCAAACACAAGAGACCATAGGCCTCATCCCTCCTATTGTGCCATTTAATATTATTTGTTGTTGCATTGGTCTCAGCCTCAGTTTCCATGGTCACTCTCAAGAGGAACTTACTCCTCAAAAAAATATCCATCTCATCCTTCCATTTGAGAAATATTAATGGAGCCAAGATGATCCTTTGAGATTGATCCATATCTCAGCAACTACACCCTTCAACTAGTATAATGTGATCGCATTCAGTGATGTCAAACCTGAAATAAAAATTTGGAAGGAGAATAATCAAACTACCAAGGCTTTGATACCATGTGGAAATTAATCCTGACATGTAGAACAATTACACTCACAAAACTACTAGTCAAACATGCAAAATTGCACAAAAAGGAGACTGGATATGGAGCATAACACAAAATATATTGAATAAGTGTACATCATCCAAAATCATGAAATAATAGGGTGTAAAAATATATAATTACATTATATATTCAAAAGCATAAGGATTCTATTCGAATTGGAAAAAAAACAGGTTTACTAAACTAATCAAAATCCCCCATAGGTGCATAAATCACTTTCCTAATATGTCAAGATGCTCATGAAGTTGCTGAGTGAGATGTACCAGATGATAAGTGATGGAAAGAGACCATATCCATTCTTTTGGATGGATAAAAATAAGGAGGATGACTTGGCAAAAAAAAAGGCAATTACTCCAAGACTAGCTTTTCCTTTTTGCCTTAAAACTGCTGAAAAGAAATCAACTTTGGAAAAGTAGAAATACACTTTTACTATTTTGAAATGAATCCATAGTTGTCAAAATATTTTCCAGGATCTTTATAAAGTGCTCCTTTATCCATTTTTATCATTTGTTGACTTCTGAGTGCAAGTGTATGCCAACTAGCATAGTAAAAACTCTAGGAATAAGACAAAATTTACAAATTAATTTCACCTAAGTGTAACAATGGGTTTGATTATTCTAACAATTTTGGACAATTCTCAGAGTATAAGGCTAGGAAGTTTGGATTAGAGGATTAAATTCTTCTATGTTTATAGTATTTTGGAGATTTTTCCAAAGTGAATCTGACAAGTAAGACTGAAGTCTTTTTGGATTAATTTGAATGTATTTCAAATTTGACTCAGACTTACACATTAAAAGAGAATTTTCAAAATTTGTTTCCTACTCAAAATATTGAAAGATAATAAATTATTCTTGATTTTGAGAAGATGATCTTTTAACTTGAGAAGTACCTACTTGTTATTTACCATGTCTTCTCCTAATTAAAATTTTTTGTTTTTCCTCACTATATAAAATTTCAGAATCAGGATTACCTCTTGTATGTGTTCTCCTAAAATGCAGGATGTCATCTTCTGGATACCTTCTTGAAATTCAATGTGGAATCGCCAAGGAAAATACACAACCAACCTCAAATGCAAGAAATTTTGCTTGCCTATAGAAATCTCATCTTCTTGAATAACTCTGTCATTATCCCATCACATATTTGAACTCTCGTCCTCGATAACGGTGCCAAGATGTCAGCACTCGTAATTTACCCTTGGTTGTGAAAGGATAATCCCAAGGTAACCACAAAACCAATCTTTAGCAAGAAAGTAGGCTTCTTTCTTCCAGAGAGGGATCTCTCAATAGTTTAACTCACATGCCATAAATATTTTCAAAATAAATATAATTTAACAATGAATGTGGCTGAAACTCATGCTCATTGGGAATGGAGTCATATATGATATCAAATAATAACACTGATGTTACAATGGAATTTAAAACAGAGGCATAGTAGATACTTCTTCATAGTGAAAAAGATGGTTGTCTGGTGATGAAGAAGAATTTAGAAACAATCCATTAATATGGGAATCTAACAAGGATGAATCTGATATTAAATTTAGAAGAACAGTTTTGTGAATACTTGAAATCAAAGGATCAAAGTATATGAGTATGAATTCTAACCCAATACTGACTCATTCAAGTATGAAAAAGATAATAGAATGAAAAGATTAATAGGAAACACATTCACATAAAGAAGGGGAAAGTACATACTGCAAAGTAAATAACAAAAGAATCTCAGTAAGATGTTTGCTCGGCTCTGAGATTTTATTGATCTTTAGAACTCTCTTACAATACTCAGTTTTTCTCATGGGTTCCAACCCTCAATATATTACAACATGTTGCTTAAATACAAAAAATTATCCTTGGGTTGATAACTACTTCTATGCTAAAAATAGGAAACTAACTTCCTTATTACATTTTCCATTCTAACTCCCAACCAAATAACTGCTTCATAAATTTATTACAAAATTTAAAGAAACTAGTATTTAATAACTCTCAAGTTCCTTCACCAGTGCAGCTTGTATTTTGTTTTCCCAAAATTCTCCACTTTCTTCCACTGATCAACACTTGGCATCTCCATACTGGCCATTTCTTTAGCTAATACGCATAGCTCTACATCCTCCACGTATGAAATTGATGAAAACTAAGCACACATAGCTCTAAAAGTGTCAATTATCTCAAATCCTACTAATAATTTTTCAATTACCATTTTTCCTAATAAGGAGTGATGCATGTCTTCAAATTTTCTATGATCCAACCTACAACTGACCAACAAATCTCCTTAGAACTTCTTAATTTGCTGTTGGTGGGCCTTATTTTCCAACTTTTCCTACCTTAATTGATTTTCTATTTTCATTTTGGTGGACTTCATCTTGGATACCTTTAGATTATCCTTAGAAAATCACTATAAATCACTTCTCCAGTCTGTTTGTGCAAGTGAATCATATTTGGGACTAAAATATTCTCTAAATTCAATCTCATTTATGCCACCCTATTTTTATTAGCCACTGATAAGCTTAAAGTATTATGAGCACGATCCTTAACAGTTACTAAAGAAACCTCTTTACTAGATATATTCTTGACATCATCATATAACTTCAGAGAATCATCTAAGGAAGTATCCCTATTATCTCTGTATTTATCATACAATTTAGCCCTATTTTTGAATCTGTCAGTAGATACTTTAGGAGTCTCTGAGAATGCATATTCTTTCACTTGAAAGGCTAGTCCTTTGACCATCATCTTCTTTTTCTTTCCTTTAGTATTAATCACCTCTACTAACTCCCCTTCAGTTTGAGTACTTTTCCTTTTTTATGTTTTTGAACTTCCTTCTTGGTCTATTTTGATTGCATATGAGAAATTTCTTTTATTTGTCATCTCTTAATGAATTTCAATGGGGGTAATAATATCTATTTATACAATAATATCCAATGGATCCTGTTGTGTTAAACTTATATCCTGTACTAGTGATGGATGATCTTTCTACATAGCCTCTTCATCCAACATTAGTGAGAAATAATCCGACTAATTTGGTTTCTCAGCTAAACCCTCAACTTGTTGGTGTTAAAAGGTTTTTTCTTACTTACATGTATTCTTATTAAAATAATATGATGTGGATCATAGTTCACTACAGTAGATGTTTGAAAATTCATCTCTTTAAGCAGAGTTTCCACCACAGTAAATGCAAACTTTATATTTATGATAAAGGGTCCAATCACCCAAGGAAATTTTATCTCTGACGCTTTCCTAAAGCTGATGAAATGTTCATTCCCAACTATCATCTTTTGTCTCTTCAAATCCAAGGAAAAATTACTAGGAGTGAGGAAATATGGAATAATATATGGTTCATGAGTAAATCCATATACTCTAATAATTATATGCTCCTCCAACAAGAATCAATCTCCTATTTTCCTATTTGGTGCAAATTGTAAATCTTCTTTAATTATTCGTAATACCCTGGGTAATTTATTTTGGAAAAATACCTTGTAGACATATTCCATTAACAAATTCATGTACTTGAAGATGTTACTGTTGATTTCATCTATAAGGACCATCTCTAGTAACTGTAAATTCTCCTCATTAAAGAACAAGAACATTCTGACTAAATAAGACTGAAGTCTAAAGTGTTTAGTGTTTTAGAAATTCACTAGCTGAGAGTGAATACTTTAAGCCAGGAATTCATCAAATTTAATGCATAATGATTGGGAAGTATGTGACTTAGACTGACTTGTGTTGATTTTGAATAAAAGTCTCATTAACAACTCAGGAATGTACCTATTAGTATCAATACCTAAAAACCGACTCATTAATAAAATAATCAATTTAGTTTCTTCAATGAATAGGTTAATATCTAAAGGAAAGGACTGGTTCTGAAGAGACACATCTGACCTAAAACAAATGGTGAAAAAGGATTTCTTACGTTCAAGGGATTCTTATTGAAAGGATTGAATTAGGTATTCTTCATTAAAGTATTCTCGGATTAAGGTAAATGAAGAAGGGACTATAAGGGAATCCTGGACAACTAAGACATTAACAAGACACATAATTTTAGTTTTGGACAAATCCATGACCACTCTTTTAGAGGAGGAATAGTTAGACGCACACCACTCAACAAAGTTTGGAAAATTCAGGGTTTGTTCTAGACATAAAAAGTAAAATTGGGACTTTAAAACACCATGTAAATCCATACCATAGTCCTTAAATGATTTGATCTTAGTTTTCAACTAATTAATAGGGCCAATGGAGAATAGCGTATAAAAAATTTCACTATATTTGTCTTCAAATACTTCCTCGATTTTCTGGAACTCCAAAACCTGAGCTTCTATTTCTCCTCCACTGTCCATACTTAAATACTATTTGGTAGGTAAAACATGGCCTAGCTGGTAAACCAATGGGTGGACAAGTATATGTCTGACCTAACTGTGTCCACATAGAACTTTGCTTTTCTTCTCTAATGCACAAAAAAGACAAATAAATTTCAACCACATGCCTTTACCTTTTATAGTATTTTTCATAGTGTAATCCTCTACTATATTCCATGCAAGTATCATAGGAAATTCCTTCTTTGTCTGTAGATCTAGTCCACCTTTACTCTGAGTCGTCGATCTTGATCACTAATTTAACCCTTCCTATTAATATTTCATATGCTAGGATATATCCACTAGTGTTCAATTTAAGAATAATAGCCGGATCATATCCAGAACCACTGATAGAAAGACAATCACAAGATAGACACAATATTTATCCTAGGAAACCCTAAAGGGGAATAAAACCTACCAAAACTTCCAATGTATAATATGTATAAGATATAACCCCAAAACATATATTCTCCTCCTTATGTTCTCTCTCTCTCTCTCTCTCTCTCTCTCTCTCTCTCTCTCTCTCTCTCTCTCTCTCTCTCTNTCATAGATCCTATATTTATACACATTGAGCCAACTAACTTTTACCCTAATCAAGTCAGTCGCACTAAAAATTTTGGGCCAACTTCACCTAGGAAGACTCAAAATAGTATATTATATTATTCATTATGTTACTAATGAGATGACTTACAATGGAGGATTTACCTCATTATTCTATGATGAACAAATACAATAGTAACACCCTGCTAGAGGACTAATAAAATATCGCTTGGGTTACATCAGTAAAATACATTTAGAATATCCTTTGAAGTTACAATATTTAACACTCCCCCTTAACGAGAAGGTTATTCTACTGAAAACATCATCATAGACTATAGGAGAACAGAGAGACAATATGTTTAATAGTACATTGGGGTAGTACATATATACATCATAGGAAGTTTTCACAATCAGTAACTAGAAAAGTTACTCTTCATCTTCTCCATCACATGATCACTTGATCCTTTTGTAGCAACACTTCAACATTTTGATCCTTCATAGAAGCACTTCGATATTTAGATCCTTTTCATTACTTTGGTCCTTTGCTACAACATTTCGATCTTCTTGATCCTTTGTAGCAACACTTCAATCTTCTTGATCCTTTTCAGCAACACTTTGATCTTCTCGATCCTTTGTAACAACACTTTGATCTTTTGCAACGACCTTATTATCTTCTCGATCCTTTGTAGAAACACTTCAATCCTTTCAATCCTTTTGCTATAATACTTTGATCCTTTGCAGCACCACTTCGATCCTTCTTGATCCTTTGCAACTGCACTTCGATCTTCTTGACCCTTCACTGTTGTAATTTGATCTGCTTGATCCTTTTCCTCCACACTACCTAGAGTATAGATGATATCTTTGTGAGATGATCAATCCCTATCACTTTAGGACGTGAGTCAAAGGACAATGAAATCCTTCGTCCTCCTGATCCATGAATTCATTCAGTTGAATCATCTACAACTAAATGTAGATCTTGACCGCACCCATTGTGGGATCTATTGTCCATGAGGACTCATCATAGACCATACATACCACTAAGGTTAGGACCACTCCTAAGTGAGTTTTATACTACCTTACCTACACTTATGTGCATTCATACTCTTCCAAGCAAGAGTATTATCTGTAGAGCAGATCTCAACTGCATACAAAATTTCGGCCCATTATAAAACATCCATACCACTAAGGTTAGGACTAGTCCCAAGTGAGTTTTATACTACATCATCCATGAAGACTCATCATAGAGAATCCATACAACGAAGGTTAGGACCACTCCTGAGCAAGTGTTACTCTATGGTATATACATATGAATGTAGGAATACTCCATATAAGAGTATAGTCTACATAGCAGATCTTGAATGCGTACAAAATGTCAGTCCTATCGTCCATGAGGACTTATCATAGATATTCCATACCAAAAAGGTTAGGACCACTCCCGAGCGAGTCTTATGCTATATTATCCACAACTGAATGTGGGTACTCTCCATGTGAAAGTAACATATGTAGGGTCATCCTTAGCTAGTAAGGACCACTCTCATGCACATATTGTTATACCTGCCATCCTCAAGAGAGGATACTATCATCTACAAATGAATGTTGGAACTTTTCAGCATATGTCATCCATCATCGATGTCAGTATCATGATCACTCCCCCTTTCCTTGGAGGATTCATATTATCAACCTGCTCCCCCTTTGTCCAAGGAGGGTTCATGTCTTTGACTTGATCTTCCTTTTCGAAAAAGGTCCATATATTCATCATCTATAGTTCCATTAGGGTTCCTCCTTGTGAGGTCCTTTCAAACTACACCAATATTGTCATGGAAATATTCAAACTTCACTCGAGATAGAGGCTTGGTCAATACATCAGAAATTTCCTCATCGGTACTCACATACTAGAACTTGATAGCTCCCTTTTTTACCATATCCCTTATAAACATATCATATTTCTATGTGCTTCAATTCTTCATGGAAAACCGAATTCTCTGTCATCTTTATACAATTCTGGTTATCACAAAGAATTACTGTGGTGTCCAACTCCATGTCAAATATTCCTGACATAAGCTTCTCAAGCCATATCGCTTCACAATAAGCAGAGCAAGCTGCAATTTACTCTACTTCCATTGTACTGAGAGGATCGATGGATTATTTATTACTAAACCATGAGATCATGGCAGATCCTAGACAATAACATCCACCTGAGGTTCTCTTCCTGTCTACGGCACTTCCTTCCCAATATGAATCCATATATCCATACAATTTGTAGTCATGATATCTCCCATAGTAAAGTACCAAATCAATCATACCTTTTAGGTACCTCATCACATACTTTGCAGCTATCAGGTGAACCCATCCAGGTTTAACTAGATACTGACTCAAGGTGTTCACAACAAAGCATATATCTGGCCTTGTGTTCATCAGATACATTAATGATCCAATAATATGTGTGTAGTGAATCATGTCCACTAACTATGATGTCTCATTAGACAACAACTTCAAGTTGGTGTCCATGGGTGTGGCCATGGATTCACAATCCAACATATCATATCTTTTCAATATTTCTACTACATACTTTCCCTGGCTCAAAAATATTCCTTCTAGGCTCTTCCACACTTCCAGCCCTAGGAAATAATGCTTCAACCCAAGATCATTCATCTCAAATAATTCAGCTAGCTTCTTCTTAAAAATTGTGATATTTTTCTCATTTCCAATGAGAAATAGATCATCCACATACAGTAATAGTATGAAAAGTTCATCATCCATAATATTCATATAGAGGTTAGGATCATCTTGACTCTTGATCATTCCCAAACTTGTCAATAAATTTTCTATTCTACCATACCAAGCTCTAGGAGCTTTCTTCTGTCCATACAGAGCCTTTTTTAACTTGCATACATGAGCCGTTCTGTCTTCGATTTCAAATCCTTGTGGATGTTTGATGTAAACCTCTTCCTCAATCACACTATTAAGGATGGTTGTCTTTACATCCATCTGGTGTAAGTCCCATTTCATCATGGAGGCAAGTGCCGTGATGGTTCTGATTAAAGTGTACCTTGCTATTGGAGAAAATGTTTCTTCATAGTCGATCCCCTCTTTTTGAAAGAATCCTCTAGCCACAAGTATTGATGTGTACTTTTCAATACTTCGATCAGCATCATGTTTTATCTTGTAGATCCATTTCGAAGATATCACACTCTTTTTTCTAGTTTGGGAACAATTTTCCAAACATCATTCTTCATGATCGACTGGTATTCTTCCATCATTGATTCAACCCATTCTTTATTTTGTGAAAGTTCCTCATAGATGGTAAGTTCTTCATATATAAGGTCACACATCAAAGCTACATAACTGGAATATGGCTTTAGTATTTTGTTGGTTCTTGTGGATCTTTCTGGAGCTCCATATCATTCTACTTCTTGTATGATTTCTCTTACCCAAGAAGGCTTTCTCTTTTGAGAGATATCATAGTAGGGGGATCCCGAGGTTCTAGCATGTTCTAATATTATGATGCTACTATTTCAGGAGAGGGTTCAAATTCTACCGTTATGGGAGGTACATCCTCTTCATGTACTCCTTCAAGATCAGACCTTCTAGACTTCTTAAGTGTTGTCCCTTCATCAAATGTTACATCCCTACTAATTTTGATATGATGGAATCCTAAGATGTATATCCTGAAGGTTTTGGATACTTCACAATATCCAACAAATATTCCCTTCTTTCTAGAAGGATCTAGTTTTCTTCTCTTCTCTTTCAGAATATATATATACTCAGAATCCAAATATAATGAGATGACTCACTTCAGGTTTATTTTCGGTATACATCTCTTGGGGATTCTTGAATCCAAGAGAATTGTGAGATAATTTATTCTTCACATATATGACTGTTCTTGCTTCTTCATCCCATAGGTTCATCAGGAGGTCTTGGTCATGGATCATGGTCTTCACCGCTTCCATGATAGTTCTATTCTTTCTTTCTGTAACACCATTCTATTGGGGATTATAGGGAGTGGTTATTTCCCTCTCAATTCCTGCCTCCTTACAGAATGCTTCAAATTCCTTTGAAGTGTAGTCTCCACCATTATCTGATCCCAATGTCTTGATTCTCTTTTTTTTTCTCTATCAAGGATTTGAATTCCTTGAATTTCCCGAACACTTCACTCTTATTCTTCAAGAAGTGTATCCAATTATTTCTTGAATAATCATCAATAAATGTGACATACTACTCATATCCACTTAATTATATGGAGGGCATATGACCACATACTTCAGAATGAACTAGTTCCAATGTACCTTTGGTCTTTGTTTAACTTTCATAAATGGATTCTTGATGTTCTTTCCTCTTGCACATCCTTTTAAATTTCCCTCATATTCGATATTCAGATCTGGTAACTCTGTTAACACCTTGCTCACATAGGGAAATGATTTGTAGTTGATGTGAGCAAGTCTCCTATGCCACAATTCACTTGAGTTGGTAGTTTCATGGACAAGGGATGTATCTAGATGTCCGTTGAGCTTGTACAATACTCCTTCTTCTTCTCCAATGAATACAACATATTCAAGTGTATTTCCTTTGGACCACATAAGTACTTTTCCATCTATAAAATAAAATATATATCCTTTCTTATCTAGAGAAGATATGAAAAGTAGGTTCGTTTTCAAACTTGGTACATACACTACTTCCTTCATTTTCATGGAAGTTCCAGAGTCAAGCTTGTAGCTTGATTCACCAATACCTTTGATGGGATATTGATAGTCATCTCCCAATGATACCTTATAGGGAGAGTTCTTCTCTTCAACTTTCAAGTCTTAACAGAGTTTTCTTCTTCCCTATTATGTGCTTTGAGGCACCACTATCAATAATCCAGGTGTTACAGACCTAGAGAGTGCAGAGAATAACAAAGATTCTTATACTTCTTCACCTCTACTTTTATTTTGAGGCATTTCTTCTTCTACGTCATCATATTCAGCTGGATGAACATGATGTCTTCTATTGTTGCTATTCTTATTAGGTGATGGAAATTATCTAGCAAGATATCCTATCTTATGAAAGTTGTAACATTGATACTTTGAGCAATCCTTCTTCTTCTTTTGAAACTTTTTTTTGAAGGCTTATGATTACTCTTCTTGAATTTTGATTGTTTTCTTCCTTTAATATGATTGTCTAGAGCCTAATCATCTTATATGAGGAGAGATTCTATATTGGATACTCTAGCTTCTTCTTGTATGCAATCTTCACATACTATGTCAAATTTCATACTCTCTAAACTAGCCCACATAGTCTAAATGAATCAGTCCCAAGGTCTAGTGAGACCATTGAGATCACTAATAACTAGTTCATCCTCATCAAGTGTGTATCCCATAACACTTATACATTGTTCTTTAAATTGAGAGACCCTTGTGAAGTAATCTTGAATAGGATCTCCTTTTCTCATCTTGGTGCCCTTCAGTTGAGCTCTCATATTCATATTTATTTTGATTTTCGTTCCCTCATACATTCTAGAAAGTGTATCATACATTTTATTAGTTTTATTCTTAGATGACACTTGAGGGATCAATTCGTCCTTAATAGAATCAATAATAATCATCATTTCCTTGATTAGGTCTTGTTCATGCTTCTCCTTAGCTTCATTTTCTTTAGGTTCTTCAATTTCATCCTTGATGTACTTCTCAAATCCATTCTGTTTCAGAATGAGACCAATCATGTACTTCCAAGATAGGAAGTTTTCTATTCCTTCCAGCTTGTCCTCAAGCTCAATGCTTGGAGCCATCCTATCCAATAGGTCACTAAAAAATGATTATTTTCAAAATAGGAGGCTTATATTACCAGTATATGCACTTGAGGGAGGTGAGTTGGTTGATCCAACTTCTTTTTGGAGATCCCAAATATTTATTATTAAAAGCCTACTTGTGAGGTTTCAGCACTGCATAGTTTTTGGTTCAGTTTCACTGTAGTTTTCTGGTTTGGTGCCAAACTAGGTTTTGGATTTCCCGTAGATTCAACCACCCAAAAATATTGATCCAGGGCTCAATAGATGCACTCCAGGGAGGTGTAACTTTCTATGCAAGTAGATCTTCCAAATTCCAAATTTTGTAGAAACCATAATTTCTTCTGAAGAGGATGGAGAGGGAGTTTCACCTTGTGAAAGTTGTCCTAATTAGGTTAGCTCTGATACCATGTTAACATTTCATATGATAGACTAGATTCATTAGTGTTCAATTCAAAAATCATATCAGCAACATATCCAAAAGCACTGATAGAAACACAATCACAAGATAGACAATATTTATCTTCGAAAACCCTCAAGGGGAAGAAAACCCAACAAAACTTCCTCTGTATAAGATGTATAAGATATAACCCCAAAAACATGTATTCTCCTCCTTCTATTATGTCTCTCTCTCTCTCTCCTATGTGCTACTCAAGTGAGTAAGTCTATGTTCAAATAAGAATCATAGCTCCTCTATTTATACACATTGAGCCAACTAACTTTTACCCTAATCAAGTCATCCCCACTAAACTGTATGGGATTACTTCACCTAGAAATACTCAAAACAATATATTATATTATTCATTAGGGTACTAATGAACTAACTTACAATGGAGGATTTACCTCATGACTTTATGATGACCAAATAAGATAGTAACAACCCGCTAGAGGAATAAGAAATAATAACATATCCCTTGGGTTACATCACTAAAATACATTTAGGATGTCCTTTGAAGTTACAATATTTCAACACTTACTACCCTAATTCCGCTTCCCTACCCGTCTTTTATCTTCCTTGCACTTTTTAACAGCAGATCCTTTTATCACCATAGATCCACCGAATCTTTCTTTTCCGCCATAGATATTTCCTTACACATAATCTTCTCTTCAATTTTCCGTTGTCCATATAGAATGTAAAGCAATGTACAACTTTGATTAGTGGATCCTCTAACAACCGTTGATCTTATTCATTGCAAATCCAGACCATTGATTGATTTCTTCCTTTATCCATTTTGTTCAAATCCAACTATACATCTAGCATGCATATTCTCCTAGTAGACTCAATTTCAAACATATATATTTACCAGTCATCAATATGAACATTTGATTAATGATACCCTTTAGAACATTCCACTTATATCCCTTATGACTTTATCCATGCATATTCCAACAACAAAATCTCCCTAGACTGTAAATGTATTCACCTTTAATTCTACACCCTTAATAAAAGTGGTCCCTTTAACACATTCCACTAATATTATAATTTAATTCTTCAACACAACTTTCATAAAAATAATCATCTCCCACCATTGATCTTTCCAATCATCAATCTATACAATTAATTAATGTTGGGATTTAACAATTCCGCTAATCCCCGAATTTATTTTCTTCATGCATGTTCCCCCAGCGAAATCCTTATGCACCATATACCCTATTCCTCTTTAAATCCCCATCATAGATCTTCGTGGGCCGTAATATTTTTTCATTGATTGGAAAAGTTTGTTTCTTCACACAAGTTTCACCAGTGGAATCATCTCCCACCATAGATATTTTTTTTACCTTTTTCCTGACCATAGATGTAGGCTACCTTTTAAATATTTCCATTGATTATCAAAATTAATTTTACCTTTCATATCTTAGTGGTGGATTGAATTCCAATCATTGATTTCCCTTCCTGAATATTTGAACCATTTAAGCCTTTCATTCTATACCATGGGTGCTTATTTTTGTCATTTTTGAGCCTATTTCCAAAGCTTAACCCATGATTTTTCTAAGAAAATACGGGTTTTGACTTTAGATTTAGCTTGTTTAAACATCCTTTAAGCACCTTCTAAGCACATGTTTAGTCATATTATCAAAATTTTCTATTCCATATCTTATTTATCCTTAGGCCTACCCCATCCAACTGCTAACCAATATGGTGCTAACACTTCTCCTTTGAAAAATAAATCCTTCAGTATAACCTTGTCTCCAAAAATATGTCCCCATTTCCTCTAGCCCCTTTCCTCTTTTTATTGTCAATTGGGAGGAGAAGCTACGAGGTTAAGGTAGTTGAGGGAGTTGGGGTAGTTTCCAAATCAAACCCAACCACCACATGATTAGCTTATTTTTTATTTTTAACAAGCTTTTATGGAATATACGAGTGCAATGAGCGAAACCTCCACATGATACATGATTTTCCTTAAGGAAAATTGCAGATGCAAATTTGTAGGAATAATGCGCAGGTTGAATGTGAGAAAATAGAGTATAATATGTGCGTTGTCAATATAAAAAATATGCATATATCTAAAATTCATAACCAAAATATTTCTAATATTGGATTAAACATCATGTACTTAAGTTCAAAACATCTTATAGTGATAACGCTCTTCAATCCAACTTGTCATTTTTTGTGATGACATATTGAGTATCATCACCCAGATGGAGAAGTTTCATTTCTAGGTATAACAAATTCCCCATAATTTATGACATCGAACGGTAAGGATGGATGAAATACATTACATATAGAATCTCAGAAGACTCAGAATTCAGGCTACAAAGAAGTACCTAAAACATACAAATCAAGGGAAGTTTACAATATCACCAGTGAGGATGCCATGTTCAATACTGATGAACACTAGATCCTTTACAAGATACATATACATCATATGATATGGGATACAAGGAAACATATGTCTTAAAAATTGGATCACAGCCACACAAGTATAAGAAAATATCTTCAAAGTTGGAGTTGTGTCGCAGATTATGACACGATCTTGCACAACTTAGGTTTTATAGGATGAAAAACCAAGGTCTTCATGCAAATCCATATCAAATAGTACGAATCCTAAGCTAGTGAATAAATTAGTTGAATTCGAACATGGAGGATTCCATTGGAGTATTGGTTAAAGAGGTAGAACAATAATCAATGCAAGGAAAACCCTTAAGATGAAAAGTGGGTCCCAAGTTACTACTAAAAAAAACTCTAGGTCTTCATCACTAGATGGTGATGATAGGAAGTTGTTTGTGAGGATGAATCCATTGATGAATCCTTCAACATATCACATGAGTAAACTATTATATTGGATGAGTTAATATGACATTAATCAATATTAGATATAGTCGGGAAAGGATAAAAATAAATAGACAGAGGTTAAGGATCCTTGAACAATGAACATGACATAGAAGTGACCCAAGGCAGCTTTAGACTTAAAAGAGACAATTGGACCTATCTGCAATGTAGGAGACATTATAATATTCCTCATATACTTGGAACACATGATTAATGGAGTAGTATTGACTCCAAGTACAGGTTGAAAGTGGAAATCCAAAAACTGAGACTTGACTATCAAGTAACCCAAACGGGTGCTTTATTCAAGGATAACAATGAACTTATTGCCAAAAAACTTACAATTTAGGGAGAGTATTTGCTTCCTTTATTTATTGTCAAAATTTAATGAGTCCAAGAAATAAAACTTGTGACCTTCTTCATTGTTAAGCAAGCTTGAAGAAGAGATAGAATAATGCTTGATAAATCACTGTTCCATGGATTTTACAAGCTCGAGTTAGTGAATTCTCGTTGGATTCTTCATAATTTGAGAGTCTAAAAGCAACAAATAAGACTCTAGGGGGTAATTTTTCAAAAATTTAGTCTCCTATGTTTGAAAAAGTATAAAATAATCCAGAGGATAACTCTCTTAATCCAAGAAGAACTAAGGTATTCATTTTCTGTAGTTAGTTGGCAAGGTCCAACAAATGGTTAAACTATCACCGTACCAAAGCTCCTTCAAGAGAAAGCATAAAAATTTGGTCTAGCAAGTGTGAAGGTAATCAATATCACTCGGGTTGTTCCATTTATTCATGAATATGGGAAAACCAATAGTAATCTCGATGCTTTTTTTATTGAGGTTTTAGAAATCATGACAATGGCATAAAGAACGCTCATAATATTTTTCATATTTTAAACTAGGGCATGAAAAATAAAAAGTAAGCTCAACCAGGTTCCTTTTTTGTAAATTGAGACCCCCAAGCCCGAAAAAGAGATAAACCTATACTTAGATATACTCTTCTAGCCACAGTGTACTAGAGTATTCCTTTTTTGTAAGTAGTCCACATGGTCCCGAAAAGGGTTAAACTTATACCAATGTGGATGATCTTGTGACTTCCTTTAACGAGTTTGAAAGAATAAGTAAACTAGACAATCTAGTCATGTTTAAGGAGTCAAACCATATCTTATAGGTTGCTCCATATGATGAGAGCCTAGATAAAAGGGTGGTTAGAAAAAATAAAGAGTATGAGGCTCATATTTTCTCCTATAATACAAGAACTAAGAAGGCTCTTGAGACCTAGGAATGTGCAACATGGTTATTGTAGTGATAGTAAAGGTTCTAACTAGGGCAACTCATGCTAGGTAGGCTCTAATCCATGGAAGAACAACTACCATTGAATAAAATTAGGAGGCTACAAATCGCAGTCCTTGGAGAAAAAAGGAATCCTACAGCTCAACGTGGGATATGGTATAGATGTGAAATGCAATATGACAATATCCTACCCTATATGCTGAGATATAATACACAATTTTCATCCATGACCTAAAAATAATCATCTAACTCTAGGAAAAAGTCAAACAACAATAGTTATAGTATTTAAAATAAAAAAGAAATTATGCGAAGTGGGTAAAAATTAAAACTTATTACCGTAAATAGTAACTTTGGTTAGAAAACAAAGTCATTTGGTTTTTTACCTTGGAGTGGTGAAAAACAACCCTAGATTTCCAAATGCTCAGTACGATCAAACTAGTGGATAAATTTTGAATATCCAAGTTGTAGGTAGATCTTCTCTCTCCTCTCTTCATTTTTATACCATTCATTTCATGTTTTACCTACATTTTTTATGGTTTCGTGAGTTGAAAATATGAAACACGGGATATGCATGTAGCATCCTATTAACTTGCGTATTTGAAAAAAATACATGGGTGGATAGATTAGTACCCACATATTATACATGTTGTGTTAAACAGTAAACACATGTATTCTACAGGGTGTGTAAAAAAAGGTTATTGACCCGCCACCATTGGATTTTTTCAGATATGGTGCTTGAATGGCATGGGAGAGAACATGGGGATCTGGAACGAAAAACCATGCATGATCTTTTGCCCTTAAATTCCCTTTGGTGGTGTGGATTGCTTAAATTCTTCTACACGACCAATATGTGTTCCCAACTAAGATTATTGGAAACAGTGGTGATGTGTTGGGATCCTGACCAAGGTGTGCTTGATCTACAAAGCGAGACATTGGACATCACCACAAAGAATATATATTTCATCATATGTTTGTCACATCATGGGGTGGCCGTGAGCTTAAGTTGTTCCAACCATGGTGGTGATCCATTGAGTGTTCAAGACTACATGAAAACTTATTTTGTACTTGGAGTACAAAAGTTGGGCACTCAAGTTCATATTGGGAAGATTACAAGATTTTTACAGAAGGTTATTGTGTGTACTATCACATGAGTTATTGGTGTATCATCTTTTCATTTGGCCACTCACAACCACATGCACCTAGTTGTGGAATGTATACAAAATTTGGTATTTGATGGGTGTGCAGGCCTTGTTATGAACATGAAAAACATCTCAATCATTATAAGTTGGGAAAAAAAAATAACTTTCGATATCCAAGTATCTCAACTACTTTATTATTTCAGCGTCTTCCAACATTGAGCCTTAAGGTGTCTCTCATGCATCCTCATCAACGTGAGCCTAGGATTACTAGGTGGGGAGATGTCCTAGTGAGATAGGGTGGTGGGGATATTGGGGATTCCTATGATGATGAATTTCAGTCATGGTGTGTTCAGAAGGTGCCAAATTTTGAGTAATTTCCATATGTAGGACTATATTTTTGAGGTGATACAGAGCTCATGATTCCTCCCAAAGAAGCACGGTGAGAGATAAGTATGTTTTTTCTTTTCATATATTTATATTTTATGAAAATTGTTATGCAATAAGTATATACACATATGTATCTTTACGAGCTTAATTCAAAATGTATGATGTAGACATTGGATTGGTATGACTGGATGGGCATCCAAGGAGGACCTTTATATGACTGATCAATGGGGGTGGAGCTGATGCCATGCTCAAGATTATCGAGGGAAAAATTATTCGAATTATACATGGAATTCCTACCCTCCATATGGATAGGATACCGATTGAAATGCAAAATCATGTAGTGGGGGTTCTCCTTGCATGGTTAAGGTTGCTCCGAAAGGTTTCTAGAGATGTTCTTTGTTACCAGGAGGTGGTATCAAAGACAACTAAGGATCCATATTCTCCTTAGGGTTTTAGCATCATGAGGGATTGTGATCCCAATTTTGGTATTTTGTTATGTAATTATGTATGGATATCTAGACTTGGACTCGATCTTATAGACCTATTTAATATATACATATGGTGACTTGTATTGACATGTGCTTCTATTTGTATGTCTAATTATTATATATGTGACAAATTCTAATTGAGAATATTATTTTCATATTCCTCAGTTAATGTATTTTGATGTCTTGAAATGTGTTTGTATATAATTGTTATAGTGGATTTCACCACTCTAGGTGAATCACACTTTGTATGGCCTTCCCCTGTCTCGCTGCAGACTCTTTAGACCCCATGGACTATCTTTTATCCTTTGATGTTTCCTTGATCATCCCTAAAACTATATGAAAAATGATATACGCGGATTTTAACCCAATAACCACATACATACGTGGGTTTGACCCCTATAACCGCGTACATCGGGATGTGTGCATAATCCAAATCCTTTTTGGAGCTTTCCTTGACATGGATCTGACTCATTTGACTCCTGGCCTTCCATATGCCTTGAGATAGCTCGGATTCAACCTTTCATTATCCCTTGTGAAGCTATATAAGGAACCCCTTGGTACATTGAAGGCATATAGAGAGATTGAAAGCAAAGAAACTATAGTCCATTGTTGCCGAAATTTGTACTTGAGTCTGCATCCCTTTGTCCCTTGGAGCACTGGTGTGTTCTTCCCAAGCTTGCCTTTTGCTAGTGAGCTTGCTATCATGAGATGGAGGATTGAGGTGGTGGAGGCCCAAGTGGGGGAGTCAGTTTCTCCGGTTCGCAGACATGCTGTCAGAGGTTGTATCTATCTTGTAATCTCTGATTTATATTAATAAGAACTATCTTTTTCTATCCAATGATGTGTATTTGATTAAATATTGTATCCATTGGAATATGTCAAATGCTTTTACATTATTGATTATATATGCTAGAATAGATCTAACACCATGATATATAGTATGCTTGTATTGTTTACTTGTTGTTGAGGAAGTATAAAATCAATTCAAGCTGAATATTGGAAAGCTTAATGGGGATCTACTTCAACCGTCCAGAATAAGGTACGAGGTCTGATCCTTTAGTGTTATACATTTTATTTCTATTGCATATTGGGAAATATTGACTTCTGGAGTCAAAGCTGTTTGTTGTGGTACCCCAAGCCATAGGAATTTCTCTCCGTAACAATAATGTAATCAAAATCTCTCTCAAGAATTCTAATTATTAAAAATCGACGAAGTAAAGTAGTGTGTATCACATGATAATCACCATTAAGATGAGAAACAACTAATTGGGAATCGAGTCTCACTTAAGACATGAAATACAATATAAGGAATCATCTTGTAGTAGCTCAATGACAGTATTGTAATCATCCATACTGTTAGTGGCAAGGCCAAAACAGGTGCATCCAGAGGAAACTAGTTGTCCTGTGAGGTAAGAGATGACCCAAGTGGCCGAAGCAAGGTTTCAAGTGTGACGACTTGTGCCATCAACAAATCATATAAATCTCTCCATGGAAATTTGAAACAAAACCATATTTACATAAGAAACACTAAAAATATAACCATTTACAAAGTTATCCAAATATATACAAGAAATAGCTTGTAGAATAGGCATAATAATTTTTAGGTAGATCTCGTTTTGGGGCTCCGACAACTTAATCCCATCATAGTCTATCAATTCATATGATTCCTTCTTCAAGACTTGAGATATGGTATACTATGAAAGCCACATTGACTTGAATTTCCCTGTCCGTAACGGTTCATTTCCTTGGTCATAAACTAAAACAAGGTATCCTTCAAAGAAGATCTTAGGTTTAACTTATTTTTCATACTGGATTTTCACCCATTGCTTGTGTGCTTCATTTGTTGTAAGTGCATCTTGTTGTTGGAAATTCTCACCTCTTCCTGACAAGAGTTGTTTCCCTAGGTCTGAATGGTTCATATCTAGAACAAATGATTGATAACAAGGATGGAAGACTTCCCCTAGAGCTTGTAGATATATGGAATGAGTCCTTTAACTATATTGTAGTGTGATGTAGTTATCTTGTGTGGTATTGAACATCCACAGATGTACCTGCACAAACACATAAAAAACATAAGCGAGATCAAAGGTACCAGAAAATGGTCTATAGTTCTATATTAGTGACTAAGGAATCCAATAATAAAATGAATGATTGAAACATAATAAATTTTATGGGAAAGGAACCATATTTTCATTAAAATGAAGAAGAGATATTACAATCATTTTCCTTAGTGTTGTGATGCTCCTTCACATGCTATGTATTGTCCACAAAAGCTCCAAGTTGCTTTTCTATGCTCACCCTAGATTTGGCCAGAACCTCAATACAGCAACACAAATTTTCTCTCTCTCAACCATGGAATATGAGCCACATTTTATAGGCCTTGGGAGGATAGGGATGGCCAATAAAATGGTTGATGTGGTGGAAGGGAGATCCTACTAGGGGGGATCTCGAGTCCAAGTGGTCCACAAGAGTAGGGATGAGGGTGCCACAAAGTATTCCTTTAATAACATTTGGGAATATTCTCTTTTTCATTTTGAAACTATAGCAGTGCCCTTTCACCATGTAGACAGAGTGTTACCAAGGTGGAATCGCTTCTTGACCAAGGGGTAAAGATGGTGGTGTCTCTCATTATCAAGACACAATAGGAATTCCTCAAGGAGGTAACACTCATTGCATTAAAGGAAAAGGTGGTGGTGGACTCAGATATGGAATTATGAGTCAAGGCCAATATCCAACTTCACAGTTTTGGGAATTGAGGGAAATTTCTGATGTTTTGGGCCTCAACACATGATGGTGATGAGATTTATGTGTAACAGAATCCCCCCCAAAGAATGAGGCTAGAGGGATATGATAGACGAGAGCTTTGAAAGAGAAATTTATCACTTCGAGGAAAGAAATTTATTCATCAGAGATCATCATCAACCAGGCTTCTAAGATACATCAATACTTTTGACTTATATCAAAATATCTCCTCATCATGCCTACAGACCAATACAAGGCATATCTAAGAGAGAGATGAATAAACATGGATAATAGAATATAGAGTAGATCCATGTGAAAAATACCCAAACTTGGACATAGCTACCAGACATACAATGTAGATTTATGTCAAATGGACACAAATTTGAGCACAGCTGTAGTAGGGCTTTCACCCTTCCTACAGGAAGGAACGGTACCCTTCCGTCTATAGGACAGAGGGGTAGGGTTCCTGTGAGAATGGAAATATAAAAAAAACAGAAAAATGAAATGAAACAGAACCCTTGCAAACAAGGATAGGGCTAAGCTCCACAACCTTGCATCAAACTATTAGACAACAAAAGGACCTGCAAGCAATCAATAGAAACCTGTAGCACAATGTTAAACAACAAGCCCGCAAACAAATAATTTCATAAAACTGCAATATAACAAAACAAAAACATAAAGAGACAAATATACCTTCTCTGGTTGGAATGGGCCACGATGCCCTAGCTTGGGAGAGCACCTCTCAATGAATGGGGAGCTATGGCTCAATGGAGGAATGGAGGAGAGGGAGGGTGAATGACTTGAGAGGAAAATGGTCTCAAAGCACTCACATGGGCAACATAATGATAGGGAGATGAGAAGTCATTTGAGAGTGACCCCCACCCCTATATTTATACTTTTTCTTGGTATTTTTAGGGTTTTAAGCCCCTGGTTGGGGATTTAGACTGTTTCACCCAATCCTTAGCTCCTTTGGGGGTTTTAAGCTCCTTTGAGGGGGTTTAGACCCTTTTTGAAGGTTTTAGCCCCTATGGGAGCTAGTTTCGCTCTATTTAGGGGTTTTAAGCCCTTTTTCATATTTTTAAGCCTTTTTGAGGATGTGGGGGTCAAATGAGGGTCATGCATGGATTTCCTTGGGTGGTGTAGGTCAAGTAGAGGTTAGTGAGGAATTTTTTGGGTTAACATATTTCCCCCTGATGTGTGAGGGAAGGAGCTCATAGTATGGCCGACGAAAATCATAGGATTTTCTTGGGGAGAGGTGGTGCTTTCTGGGCTGGGGCATGGTGGCTTTTGGTTTTTGTATTATTATGGTTCCCATCAATGGGTGAGATACAAATAATGTGTGACATGTATATGGAAAAGGTAGGCATTCGCATGCTCGTAACGATGTCAAAATAATAATGTGATCTAATCTCTATAATACAAGAGTCGATCGTGTACAACTGTTGTTACAATAACAGTTGCCTCAATGAGAGGTTGAGTACAATACTGATATAAAGAACTACTACATTGGACCCATGGCATTCTCATGGAATGTTATATCTTCATGACTGATGGTCTGCTGGATCTGGAATGGTACATAGTTTACTGACAGAGAGTCAGAGTCTCTATGGTACAAGTACGCTGCATCAATCATAAATCTATATAGAAGCACTATTGGGGCTTCTAAACACTATCTCCAATGCAGCCTGGAAATTACAAGGGACATGAACCTGTTAGGGTCCCTCAAATAGACTCATCAATTATTAGATTTTTATCATTCAAGCTATCATTATGATATTAGGATTTTTAACTGAGAGAATAACATGCACAGCAATAAAACACAAGAGACAAGAGACACAAAGAATTTTCCTCAGGGAAACCATAAAGGAGAAAACCCCACAACTTCCTCAGAGATAGAATCAGCACCAAAACTAAAACCCAAAAACATAAAGATGATCTCCCGATAGAAGTAGTCTCTCTCTCTGATCCCAGTAACTTCTCTCTCACTCATGCGCCCCAATGAGTGAGTGTGTGTGTGATAGATAGAGAGGCTCACTCTCTATTTATATTCTTTTGTTCACTGGAAACCCACTCCAACATGTCAACCTAACTTAACAATTACTTACTAGAGCCAACATCTCTAGGAGTGTCTAATAACCCTAGTTCCCCACAACTTGTGGGGACTTTGCCTCCTCCGACCAACAAGGAGGGTTATCCTTCACACAACGATGGGGATTATTGCCTCGAATTACAATGAATCACCTAGGGTTTACTTCTCTAGGATAGTCTAATAACCCTAGGGCCCCACAACTATGGGGACCTTGACCCTTGACCAATAGGAGGGTTATCCACAATGAATTGGCATGACTTGTTTACATTATAGAACCTCCCAACAGGAACATTGGGGAATTACATGACTCAAATACATTATAGACATATCCTATAATAAACATCGGGGTATAATACATAAGATATAAGGATGAATATAATCCGAAGTTACAAATACATTAACACTCTCTCTTAACTAGGAAGGTATTCTCTCGACACAATTTATCAGCACAAGTCTTCTTCTCTATATCATCTGGATCATCATCAAGTCCACATCATATTCAAGTCATCTTCATCTTCAATTCATCTTTATATTCAAGTCATCTTCATCATCAAATTTGGATCATCACTCGATCTGGATCATCACTAGAACATCATCACTGGATCTGGAGCATCACTCGATCTAGATCATCATCAATGGATATGGATCATCATCATTGGATATGGATCATCACTGGATCTAGATCATCATCACTACTGGATCATCATTGCTGGATCATCCTCACAGGCACTATCTCATGATTATTCTTGTCATAGGAAGGTCTACAGAGCCAACCCTTTTTCATGCTGGTTGTAGGCCTAGCCTCCATGTAGGTCCTCTTCAGCACTTATATTTGACCCTAAGTCAGAATGGCCCACCCAGCATTTACATCTGACTATGAGAGGAACACATCCAACACCATGTTAGAAAGGCACGCCTAGCACTCACATCTGACCATGATAGGAACCAATCCAGTCATGTCAGAAAGGCTCAACACTTACATTCACCAGCATGATAGGAGACACCTACTATCATCTATGAAAAGGCACAACACTCACATTCACCAGCATGATAGGACACACCTACTATCATCTATGAAAAGGATCAGCACTTACAACCACCAGCATGATAGGACACAACTACTATCATTTGTGGAAAGGAACAACACTCACATCCACCAGCATGGTAGGACACACCTACTACCATCTGTGGAAAGGAACAACACTTACAATCACCAGCATGGTAGGACACACCTACTACCATATATGAAAAGGTGTAGCACTCACATCCACTAGCATGATAGGACACACCTCCTATCATCTGTGGAAAGGCTCTGCACTTACATTTGATCATGTGGGAACCAATCCCATAGTCACATCAGAATGGCTCTCAGTCCTAGACTGAGGATTCCTGGTAACTGACCAGGTGCCTCCATTCAAAGAATGGCAACAACCCTTATATATGATCAAGTGCGAACACATCCCTCAATCACATCAGAATGGCCATGCACTCATATCTGGTCATGTGAGAACACATCCCATAGTCATATCAAAATGGACCTCAGTCCTAGAATGAGCTTTCTTGGTAACTGACCAGGTACCTTCATTCAGAGAATGGCAATAGCCCTTATATCTGATCATGTAGGAACCAATCCTATAGTCATATCAGAATGGCTTAGCACTCATATCTGACATGGAAATAACCAATCCTCTCACCATGAAAGAATGGCTTAGCCCTTACATCTGACCATGGAAGGAACCAATCCTCTCACCATGTCAGAATGGCTCACAGACTCATCAATTCCCCTTGGAATGAACCTCGATCTGGAGAACACCAAGCTTCTCCCTGAAGTACTCAAACTTCAATCTGGCTAATGGCTTCATCAACACATCATCTATCCATTCCTCCATCGCAACATAATGGATCTTCCCTGCTCCCCTATGTACCATATCCCTAATATAGTGATACTTGATCTCTATATGCTTCGACTTATCATGGAACACAGGGTTCTTTGACAACTTCACACAACTCTAGTTGTCACAATATATACAAGTAGCATCCAATTGGAGATCAAATAAATTATATAGAAGCTTCCTTAGTCATACTCCCTCACAACTAGCTGAAAAAGTTGCGACATACTTTGCTTTAGCTGTAATCAGTGCCACATAAGACTGCTTCCTGCTAAACCAAGATATCACACCCGATCCCATACTGAAGAAACACCCCGAAGTGTTATTCCTATCGATGGCACTTCCTTCCCAATATGAATCAACATAACCCTCTAGGTTATTCTTCTGACTCACCTCATACTTGAGCCCATAATCAACTATACCCCTCATGTACCTCAGAATATGCTTTGCAGCAATCAAGTGAACATGTCTCTGATCTGTTAAGAACTGGCTCAAGGTGTTCACAGCAAAGCAAATATCTGGTGTCATGTTTGTCAGGTACATCAATGACCTAATCATCTAACAATACATCGTAGCATCAACTGTCTCTGATGAAGCATCACTCAATAGCTTCATATTTGATTCCATAGGTGTGGTCATGGCCTTGTAGTCCATCATCCTAAACCTCTTTAGGATCTCTACTGCATACTTCCCTTGTCTGAGGAATATTCCATCCACATTCTGCAACACCACCATACCTAGAAAATAGTGCATCAACACATAACAGGAGCCTCACTGGTCTTCTGCCTTCAACCTTGAAGTAAAGGTTGGAATCCACTTTACTCTCAGTAAAGCCTAGATTCATCAGTAATCTATCCATCCTATCATACCATGTCGAACCTTAGGATATTCTATAGTCACTCCCTTCGAAGCGGAGCATCATACTCCCTCTGTCTTCCATACTATATGCACCGGAGTGACAAGTAGCTTCCTATGCTACTAATATTCTATGTATCCATCTAGGATCACTGGATACCAAGATCCTCTATCTTGAACTTTTTCAAAAGTTCTTCTCGCACCCATCTATGAGCTTGTCATCCTTTATCAACCTTGTAGAAAAGGTTCAGATCTTCATCAAGCTCCTCATGTATATTGTGTCATCCCATGGGTGTCTTATGAACTCATACAAGGCCTTCTTTCATTTGCACACATTATTATTCCTATCATGTGACTTCACTTCCAATGGCTGCAAATGTCTCTTGATAGTCTATGCCTTCTTTTCATGAGAATCCTCGTGCTACAAATATTACCTTGTATCCCACGATGTTTCCATCTACTACATGATGGAAGTATGAACTTCCCTTCACGTATCAATACTACATCCTAGACATCATTCTTCTTGAACTGGTCTTCCCTTTAATCTTGGTTACTTCTTCATAGCTGGAAGGTTCTACATCAATGATTTCATTGCATTTGTCATACTATTTTTCCTTTTGAACTATCGTCACTTGTTCTTCGGAACAAGTCTCATCCTTCTTTTCTTGTAGGCAATTTTATGCGATCTTTCCTACAAGTCAAATGCATTAGTTGTATGGTTAGAAACATTTCATAAGGTATATAATGAAAAATTATTTTGTGTCAAGATATATGATTATGAAACTATTTTAGCCAATACAACATTCATCCATATCTCACGAAAATTTTTCTAGATGCCTTCCATCTCTACCAGGACAACATTGAGATTGTGCACTAATCCAATATGTCAACAAAGAGGTTTCATTCTAGATAAGTAGCAATGGAGAGTTGTATAGAACCATGAGCTACTTACCCATCACATGTGTATTATTAGTATACTGTCATTAATGTAAACATTCTATCATGCATAATATATCAACTGAATATAAACAAATTCATAACAAAACAATATCATGAAATGACAATTGAATACTTATCTTTATTTGTTTCATGGGTGGACTCCTTCTTGAGCCTTCAGCTTCATCGTCTTCTTCATTCATAATAGCATCATTTCTTATCCAAATTCTAATATGGATAAGAGGTTCTTCAAGAGTTGAGATCTTCATATTCCTCATCATTTGAGGTATCTTCTTTGGATGGTGAGAGCTTGATCTTTAGTTGCTCCCATCTTCTCTTCTCTTATTATGAGTCGAGGTTCTTATTCTTCCCAGAGTCTGCTGAAAGTAATCACTTACTTCTGGCACACATTCCTCGCATGAATGAATCCCATTATCCTAAGAGGCCATTCAAGGTGGCATCACTTTTGCATTCTTCACTTCTTCTTTTACCACTTCAATTTGTTCTTTGATTTGAGAGACCCTTGTAAAGTATGACTGTATGGTCTCTGCATTTTGGATCTTCACATTCTTCAATTGGTTTCTCAAAGTAATATTATGATTTATGTTCTTCCCTTCAAATAGCTTGGTCAACGAATCAAACATCTTCGATGTCTTTAGGGAAGAAACTTGTGGTACAATGTGATCTATCAATGAATCAACAATGATCTTCTTGGCCTTGACCAAGTTCTTCTGGTGTAATGCTTTTATCCTCATCTCCCTCTGGAACTGGAACCTCTCCACTCATGTGAGTGTCCAATTCATTTTCTTCAGAGAGATCATATACTTCCATGCTTGGAATTTGTCAACTTCACCAATATTATCATCGAGCTAATGTGATAGATCACTTGTAAATGAGAACCTCAGATGAAAATAGTAAAAGATTAGATCTTACCGATTTGAGGTGTCCGTCCTCGTTTCGGAGCTGGCTGATCTAGGGTTTGTCAGAGAAACCCCAATTTTCAAAATTTGGAATCTTTCAGATCTGATTGGATAGAAAGATATATCTCTTTGAATTGATCTTTCTAATGTACTCTTCTGAAAATAGTGGAGAGAAGCTCCCGGAATAGGAAGCCCTAGTTTTTGAATTTCTCCTACAAAAAATCCTAATACTATTTATGCGGTATCTCCAAAATTAATACTCCTATGTGTCTAAAATTTGTAGTGAGGTAGGCTCACCTATCCCTATTTCAAATCCATAGGTTTCATCAGAATTGGTTTTACCAATTGGGACTTATGATCATTTTCCCAAGGTGACCTATTACAGGACTATTCAAAACAACGAAGTTGTACGGACTGCCACATGTCACTGTTTCAACTTATGGGTCTGAAACTTGTACCAAAGAAATTAAAGTCCATGCCCTTTCTGGAACATCTTCATAAATTTAATTTGGACCTTTGTATCCCAATATATAGCAATTATCCCCAGGTGTCCTATTTAGGGATGAATTATGGAAGAGGATGGAACCCTAAATTAGAGGTATCGTATCTCCCAAAATATAGCGATTCTGAGGCTGAATTTTGGACACAATGTAAATAAGGACTTTAGCTTCATCCTGTGAAATTTTCAGCTCTTGATCCTTCTCCAATACTAAGATATAGTGAATGTACCAAAACATAGCATTTTTAGTATTTTAGGGTTTTTCTAGCTCGAGGTCAAACTATGGTTTGATTTTCCCGAAGTTATACACAACCAAAAATCTCGATCCAAGTCTCTAAACTTTGATTTTGATCAGGAGACAGATCCTATGCTAGGCTCACTTAAAAATTCCTCTTCTGTAAGAAGCCCTAAATTCCTACACCAAAAACTAAAAATGCTTGGAATCAAATTCCGCTTCGACAGAAAGATGCGCCCTTCAATGGAGAGTCATCCTAGCATACTTTTGCTGATGGATTGTGGAGAGACACCAAAAAATTAAGAAGCCCTAGATTTTGTATCTGCACAATGTCTTCTTCTTAGGTTATCTCTGATACCATGTTAGATTTTTATCATTCAGGCTAGCATTATGATCTTAGGATCTTTAACTGAGAGAATAACATGCACAGCAATAAAACACAAGAGACAAGAGACACAAAGAATTTTTCTAGGGGAAACCATAAAGGAGAAAATCCCACAACTTCCTCAGAGATAGAATCAGCACCAAAAGTAAAATGTAAAAACATAAATATGATCTTCCGACAGTAGTAGTATCTCTCTTTGATCCCAGCAATTCTCTCTCACTCATGTGCCCCAATGAGTGAGTGTGTATGTGATAAATAGAGAGGCTCACTCTCTATTTATATTTTTTTGTTCACTTGAAACCCACTCCAACATGTCAGCCTCACTTAACAATTACTTACTAGAGCAGACATCTCTAGCAGTGTCTAATAACCCTAGTGCCCCACAACTTGTGGGGACTTTGTGTCCTCCGACCAACAAGGAGGGTTATCCTTAACACAATGGTGGGGAATATTGCCCCAACTTACAATGACTCACCTAGGGTCGACTTCTCTAGGATAGTGTAATAACACTAGGGACCAACAACTGTGGGGGATTTAACCCTTGACTAATAGGAGGGTTACCCACAATGACTTGACATGACTTGTTTACATTATAGAACCTCCCGATAGGAACATCGGGGCATGACATGACTCAAATACATTACAGACACATCTCAGAATAAACATCAGGGTACAATAGATAAGATATATGGATGAATACATTCCAAAGTTACAAATATATTAACAGCAATGTGCTAGAGTTAGGTGACATATGAGGTCTGTTAACACCTGTATTTAACAAAAGAAATATAAGACCAAGGGGAGGTAAAATTGTATTGTTTAAATACTTTGGTTTAAATATTATAGTACAAAAGTGACGTAATGGTCTAAAGAGCAGCCAAGTTAGCAAAATCCTAGGCTGTGATCGAAAGGAGGAGCCAATCCATGGCTGACACTCCCTCCACCTTTCAAAACATGCGAGGAGGATAGCAGAAGTTCGGGCCTTTAGCCCCCTGCGCAAAATCAAGGGTTACAAATTGATCCGGGGACGATCTGCGGTTCAGAACAAATCTGCAGGGAGAAAGCGCAAGTTAGTTAAAGAAATGGGAGCTGGCGGAATCACATATATTCCTCTCGATCCGACGGTGGAGGGACGAAATCGGATCACATCGGTGGCTAGGATTGATTCCGCAGCTGGAACATGCACGCGGGATAACCTTCGAGCCACCCAGCGGAACCCATTATTGGCTGCTCAATCCAACGGTTGGAGATCATAGGGTAATAGATCTACGGCTAACAATGATTCCGGGATGGAAAATTGCGCACCGGATAAACTCACATCGCTCAGCGGAATGTGGTATGTGTCACATGATCGGACGGTTGACAAGCGCTGGGCAATCCCATCAATGGCCGGAAAAAATTCCGGAGGAGGAACAGGCGCAGAGTATAATCCCGGATTGCCCGGCGGAATCGGGTACGTGGTGCTTGATCCGACGGCGTGGAGCTGAAGGTAGATCGCATCAACGGCGGAGAGTGATTCCGCTGATCTAAGTTACCCGACGGATAAAGCGAAGGATCCCAGTGGAATTGAGTGGGCGCCACATGATCCAACGGCCCACCCGTAAAGGAAAATCAGATCGACGGTTGTGGATGTGTCCGGGACCCAGAGTTGCATGGTAGTTAAGGTCAAACGGCTCAGTGGAATGTGGGACGTGGCATTTAATCAAATGGTGAGGGGTGGAAGTACGTCACATCGACGGCCACGAGCGACCCCGGAAGGGAAACTTACACGGTGCTTAGCATCAAGATGACCGGCGGAAAAGGACACGTGGTGTACGATCCGAAGGCCAGAAATTTGCACAGAAGAGATCAAAGGTCGGAAATGAGCCCAGAGGATAAAGATGCATGGCTGTTAGAGATAAGTAGTGGTTGCGGAAATAAATGCTTCCCACGTGTCTAGTCGGGGCGGTCCTATAAAGGCATAATTGACCTCTTCTGTGATTATTTTATTGCTCAGCACCCGGCGAAAAGGACCTGTCGATTTGGGCGCTTCCAGTTGTCAGTACCAGACGTGCTCTGAACACACGCCTTCACAGTGAGCCAGGTAGGACCTTGATCCTGTAACTTCTTCACCCAATTATTATTATAAATTGAGAAATGGACCAACAGAGCGAAGCTTCTGTGTCTGGTCGAGTCCCAGATGAAAGGGAAGAATTCTTGGTAGATAGACACAAAGGTGTCTGCGACCCTTTCCTGTCTACAGGAAGTGTGTCTGGCAGCAAAGAAAGGTTATGGTATTATTTTTTGCAGGGAAATGATGTTCTGAATGTGTGCAAGTCCTTTTTATACTTTTTCGCCCTGGATCAAACCCTCCACTTCCCTGAATTTGCCGAATGGTGCACGGTAAATTATTCTCCCTCTCGGAGGGTCATTGTGAGTCAGTCCGCATCTAGGATATTGTGTAAAATTGATGCTTCAGTAGTAAGAGAAAATATTAGTTTACCTGAAAGTTACCCTGGAAACCGTGAGTCTATAAATGAAGCTGTCCTTGCCGAGTTTTTCTGAAGTTGCCCAACCGATGCTCGCTCTCGATTCCTGTCAAGTATCCTGAAGGAAGGTCAGTCCCTGGAAGGCCTTTCCTTACCTTACCCCTTGCACGTTTTCAGAACTGAGGTGCAATTGGTAATGTCTTTGGTTTGTCAGGTGTTAGGTCTAGATGACGATTGTCGTACAGGTGATGTTATCCTTGGTTTCCTATTAAAAGTAAATTCTTTGAGTCCCGAGTCCCAGTCAGTTCCTGTACTTAATTTAGACGAGTATCTTGCCGAAGCAATCCACCTCCAGCTGACTGAATTTCCCAAGGTCCGTTTTTTTAGGTTTCAAACACACTTACTTAACATGTTGATATGTTCCAATGTTACTGAATTGAAGTTCTTGAGTACTCTGTCCTCTTCTGATTTGCCAAAGCAAATCCACCTGATTGAATTTTCCAATTCGATCATGTCCGAAATATACAGGATGCTGTTTGATGGAGAATTGCCCCGGGTCTTCGATGAAATGAAATATTTGATGCAGTCTTCACCCGAAGGTCGGGTGGGAGACTGGTTCCTGTACAAATATTACACTGTTTTGAGAGTGTACGGCTTTACCGGTCAGCCTTATAGGTTTCCTTCCCTTTTAACTCCAAGGATTTTTGCTCTGGATTTTATGAGACAAAGGTTGTTATCAGAGGAGGAGCACTTCGGTGCTTTCCGAAAATATTTGAATGTTAAATTTCCTTTTAAGGTCGGCCCTTTCATTTTTAAAGGAAAAGGTGCCCTGGCATGTATAGAGAGATTGATGGAACCTATGGATTTCGTTAAGGATGTAAATATGAACTAAGACCCCCACCAGGTGATATCATTAAGAAAGCAAGCAAACAGGAACAAACCGTTCGAGCATCAGGCTGTTGAAGGGTTAGCTGAAGCAGCTAATTTGCTCCAGTTCACTGACGAGTCCAAAAATGAGACAGAGGCACATCCTGCATCTCGTTCAGAGATCCAAATCACAGAGGGTGTCAGTGTTGCTGTCAAGAGGATTTTGGCCGAAGCCAAGAGTATGGATATGGAAGAAGAAACATCCCATAAGAAGGCGAGGCTGCTCGTAGCAGGCGAGATCGTGGATGAAGGGGTGTCTGGAGTTTTCAAAAAGGCTGCTTTGGTTCCCCTGAAGACAGTTCAGGTCAGTCAGTTTTCTTTTAAAGATTCAGAAGGTGACGGTAACAATCCAAAGTCCGGCCCCTTGTTTAAATCAAAAGAAGAGCTCAAGACGAGCTACCTAGAAAAGAGGAAGCAATCCCTGGAGGAAACGAGAAATCTGCTCCCGAGGGTAAGGAACCTGCATAGTTCTAAAACATCTCTAGTTTCTGCTAGAGATGCAGAGAAGAATACTTTCAAGATGGCCATTGTGAATGATAAAAGAATGTCTGAAAGAGAAATCCGTCTGGACAAAATTAGTACTCCAGACAAGATACAGTTGCACAAGCAAACCAGCGACATTCTTTATTCAGACCTGTTGCAAGCCATGATGATGATAAATAAGTTGCAAGCATTGGTAGACAAGTTGGAAGTCCAATTGAGACATGAGAAAGTGGAAAACAAAGCAAATGTTGTTCAGGTGAAAAAACTGCAAGCAGATATCGCCAGCTCAGACAATACCCAGGCCGTAAAGAAGTTGTTAGAAGAGAAAGATAATGCCCTACAAGTTTTGAAGAAGAGGTTGAATATGCCAGGCTCAGAACACGTCCAATCAGTAGAATTGCTAGCCCTCCAGGAGGAGAAAGATAAACTCCATCAGGAAATGATGGAATACAAAGGGAAGGCTGGAGAGCTACAAGAGGAGAAGGATAAGTGGAATGCCGAGAAGGAAGAACTACTGTCCCAAATTTCCGTAATGGAGAAAAACCAGACTGTGGAAAAGGAGATTATGGATGAGCTAATAAGCCAAACCCCTGCCGGTGATATCTGGAACATAGTGTTTGATGTTTAGAATTCATATGCTTATGCTCTATTCATCGTTTCAGGTATTATATGATCTTTTCTACTAAAATTGATATGGAATTCGTCTTAGACGCTCTGTATTGATGGGTTGTTCTCTCATTTCTTCTATTTTCATCCTGACAAATGAAATGACTGCAATTATGTGATTATCTTGCCTTTGGAAAATCCCGTGTATGCAATTTGGGAATATTTTTATATGTATATGACTCCGTTGCCCAATGGATATGTGATTGTTTCAACCAAATAAAATTTTAAATATTGTTACCGTTTGATCTTGCAATTTGCAAAGTTCATATTGAGATATCCCTCTCAGGGAGAGAATATCAATATCTTCCCAAAGTGGTTTTGCTGTTACCTTGGGGTGTGCCTTTTACAACCTGGGTACATTCTGAGTGCTAACAAACTGGCGCCATTGCCGGGGACGAAAGTGCATATCTGCCCCGGGAGAACGACAAAGATTAAGAGATATTTCTGTGGGCAAACAGGAGTTTCGGAAACAAAAGGAGGCTGTATATTTGCCCTGGCGACTTCACTGTGAAATTATCCAGAATTCAAGAAGACATACACGAGGTAACTCTGATACCCAAATTCTGAAAAGCTTTGAAGATCCAGAAAGATTGTTTAAAAAGAAGAATAAAGAAAAGCTAGATTCTCCTTTGTTCGGCCCATCATCATCACCAGATTCCCATAATAACCTAGGATGGGAAACTGATATTGCACAAAACCTATTGAGAACCAAGTCTGAATCTGACCTTGCAAACACTGAGTTCAATCCTCATAGGTTTGAGACTTATCTGTTAGATTCCATTTGGGGGAACGTGCAACAAGCCCCTGAAACTTATACACCTGCTTCTGATCATACTCAAACTGTCCCGGTTCCTGTGAACCCGCCTACACCAATGGCCGCTA
>LPNX010696223.1:4757-28476 GCA_001517045.1 Pseudotsuga menziesii
GGACTGTCTATGGGTTGATAAAAGACCATACCATGAACTTTCGATTGATGTTGGAAAGGTGCTCACAACATCCGATTTTACTGAATCTGAAGAAGTGTATATGTTGTGCACCATTTGGAATAATCCTAGGACACATTGTTTGCCAAAAAGGTATATTGGTTGATCCCTCCAAGATTGTGATAATCATTGACCTGTGGGAACCAATGATAGTGAAACAATTGAGGGAAACATTGGGTCACACAGGAAAGTACTAGAATTTTATAAGGAGATACGCAACGATCACTGCATCAATGGATAAATTACTGAAGAAATATGCAAAGTTCGAATGGAATGATAAAGTGCTAGAGAATCCTTGATCTTCTAAAGAAAAAGATGGTCGTAACACCAATATTAGTTTTTCTAGATCGGAAAAAATGATTTCCATGTCCATGTCAATGCTTCATCGGTCACATTAGGAGTAATACTGGCCCAACTGGGAGAAGGATAAATTGACCATCCAATTGTGTTTGAAATTTGAAAGTTGTCTATTTCAGAGAGAAACTACACAACAAAGGAAAGAGAAGGACTGGTGATGGTGTATCCGTTGCAAAAATGTTGCCACTACTTTTTAGGATAGAAATTCAAAATATTTACAAATCATTCAACATTGAATTACTTGGTCAACGAGTCTGTGTTGGGAGGAAATATCTTTCGATGGTTTCTACTATTCCAAGAATTCAATTTTGAGATCATTGTCAAATCAATATGGTTGAATGCAGGACTCGATAACCTATCAAGGATATACTTAGAAGAAGAATGAAGCAAGCATTAAGGATGGACTACCAGATGCATATTTGTTTAGAGTCAGAATGGTCAATGTCCATTACAAACAAATTGTTCAATTTTTTACGATAGGAAAATCCCTTGAGGATTTCACCACTTGCAAGAAGAAACAACTAGTTGTCAGAGTCAATGACTTTCAACTGATCACAAGGCAGCTATACAATATGGGTACTGATGAATTATACATCAATATTTTCATGCGCATGAGTAGGAGAGAGTATTAGTAGAGTCATGAAGATTATTAGCATAGGCACACGATGGGATTGTAATTATAGAGGATGTGCGATTGCTATAAAAATACTCAAATATGGATTATGGTGGCCAACAATACACGACAACACTACTTTTTTTTCCAAAAGTTCTGATGTATGTCAAAAAACAAGGAAAGCATCAAGAAGAGATGATATTTTGTTTGTACTGTGGATAACACTACAACCATTTGACAAGTGGGAATTCAATTTTGTGGGACCTATCAACCCACTAGGAAAGAGAACAAGTGCAAGATATATCATCACTCTGACCAATTATCTAACCAGATGGGTTGAGGTAGCACCAGTAAAGGATTGCATAGCCGCAGCAACAACAAGATTCCTTTTTGACAATGTGGTTACTCGATTTGGATGTCTGAAGATAATGCTAACTGATCAAGGAGCTGATTTTTTCAACTATACATTAAGAGAGATAACTAAGAAATTCTAAATACATCACAAGAGAAGTAATCCATATCACCCATAAGAAAATGGAGCAGTAGAAGCATTCAATAAGGTACTAAAAAATGCACTAACTAAGGTATGCGATACGAATCGGGATGATTGGATATAAAATTTCTCTCCATATTATGGGCCTACATAAAGACATGTAAAAGACTAACAAGACATACACTATCCAAGTTGGTTTATGGACAAGAATATCTAATACTGATGGAATATATTGTCCCTAGTCTACGCATAGTAGTAGTAACAAGAATGAGCAACAAAGGAGCGATTGAAGAAAGGCTGTCATAGTTAGTACACCTTGAAGTTGATCTCTTCACTGCAAGTTTTAATCTGCAAGTAGAGAAGGATAGAGGGAAGGAATGGAATTATCGACATGTAAAGATGAAACACTTTCAGTGCGGAGATATGGTTCTCCTCTATGAGAGAAATTTTTTAAAGCACCTAGGTAAGTTGTAGATGCATTGGATTGGTCCATACATCATACATTCCATTACCGACAGAGGTGTGGCAAAGTTACAAAAGTTAGGTGGTGTAATTTTACCAAAATTTTTGAATGGAATTGGATAAATCCCTATTGGGATATCTAGGAACAACATCAATTCTAAATAACTGCACAAAATTGGGAAAAAAAAGTTTGAAGGAAAGTGTGTCGATAGAACGAAGAGTGTTGTATAGGAGGAATGGTGGCTTTGATAAGGCTCTTTCACCTCCTCCACTCTTGGATATGATCCGAGATATGGGTAGCCTTGTTTTGTTGAAACATAGAAAACAAGTCCGTTCCGAAATCGTATCAAACCGAAAGATGAAAGTGGCTAAGGAAAGCACTAGCCAAGTCCCAGAAACTACTAAAAGCAGCAGAAGGCAATTCGATGTACCATTTTTCTGCAGTTCCTGTTAAGGTCCTCTAGAATAGACTTAACCTCATTGAATCTTAATTCAGCAAATTGGAAGAACACCATAAGTGAAAAGTGGTGGCATGAGCCCCAGGATCTTCACTAGCTTTACCTTCGAACTTAAGGATGTTTGAGGGAAATTTGGTGGGAACAGGTGGACACAAGGGGTCATGCCTCACCGGGTCATTCATCAATTTTGATAAGTCTAGCAAGTTTAAAGTTTCCAGAAAAGGAAGTTTTGGTCTAATCGGGGTACTATATGTGCCAACTTGGGGATTAGAGGGACCTGCCCCCGAATGCCCATGGGTAAAAGTGGGGTTTCCCCCAGCCACCGGTTGCGAAGTGGGAAGGTTTCTTTGAAACGGATTCCATCCGTAGGCCACAGGATTATGTGTGGGAGGTGCATTGTAAGTAGTTCGGGCCATCCCCATAGAATCAGGGGTCTAAAAGACAGGAGCAGGTATCCCTCTGCTAAACAACGAAAAGGGAGAGCTCGTGTATGGGATCGAAATAGGGGTTTGGAAGCTTTTCCCGTAAGAGGTGTTGCTCCCAAACTGCACTCCTACATATGAAGGAGATGGACCTACGTATGGACTAAATGGGGGAATGTGCCCCCCATTCCAAGGAAATCCTTGGACAAAAGCCGAGGATCCTACCGGACCACTCTTGGTAGTGTAATGGAAGGAAGAAGGAATGGTAGGTATACTGGGGATCCCAGTAACCATGTCACCAGAAGTACCTCCTATGTTTGAATGAACTGGTGGTTGAACCACCCGGTTTGCTGGAGTCAAAGGTGTAGAAGGCAAACTAGATCTAGGGGCACTGACTGGGGGAGGTAGTACCCCTTCAACCGAAAGGGTTGAGGTGAAGACAAACGGAATTTCTTCTGTAGAAGACATGACTCTACCTATAGGGACACCTAACAATGGTGAATGAAAAGGTCTAAGCTGAACGATCACATGGTCGTTTAAATCAGTCGAGGGGGTGTTAAAGTTTCTTGCAAACTCATCAGTATGCAATTCTTCTATCTCAACTTTGTCAAAATCAAAGTGGTTATCTATCAGTTCCAGTTCACCAAGAACTTCACTTATCCCTACTTGTTCAAAAGAACCATTAGTGTCTAATCTCCGCCTTTGGGGTAAAGGTGGAGGCTCCAATGTAGTGATAGGAGGAAGGTTTCTCAACCTTCTTGACCTTCTAACAAGTTGGTCCTCCAGAATTAAAAATTTGACTAATCACACCCTAAGGCCAACTAAACATAAGAAAATCCATAGAGCATACACTATAAAGATCCTAAAGTATCAAGCAATCAAACCAGGGTATAAAGATATACTTTCCCGAAGAAAGCTGATGAACGATTACTTGGCGTCCTTGAAGTGGTTCTTAGGCACAAGCGGAGAAATTTCCCACCGCCCTCCTACACTTTCAACAAGGGTTAACTTCCAAGCTCGTTCAAGGTGAACCAAAAATAACCTTCTGGTTTACCTAGGTATGAACCCTAAAAGACAAGAGACTAAAGGCTACCTTGGCAATACCAATAGTCTGGGGGGATAGTTGCAAGCCAAACTCTTACGCATGGGCAGGGTAGCTGAGCATGAAACTTTATCTAGGACAGAATCCCTAAATGCACAAAATTCCTGAGTTACGCTTTGACAAGGATTCAGAGGGATATCTCCTCTGTCCAAGCCTCCATGCGGCCTCATGCTTAACTCCTGTTTGAGAGGAGCTTCCCAGATACAATGATAGAGTCAAGGATTTACCTAAAGAAAAGTCCACTACATCTGAGTTTTATAACTTGTGGGAAGTTTACACTTCCTATCCCAGAAGTCTAGCCTAAGCTAGTAGGTGAAAGGCCCCTAAAAAAAAAACTTACCAGTAAATTTTAATTTATGCGTTTATTTTAGAGGGTTGTTTCTTACTCAAGAGGAAATGGAGTGGTATATTGTATGGTGTTTTGACCCAACAAGAAATAAATGAAATTAAAGGTGTATTCAAAGCAAACTACTACTATAAAACAAACTTCTTTTCATTTTTCAAATATGTTTTGATGAATTGAATGCAACGATAAGAGAAACTAAGCCTATATTTTTGTATATTTTGAGATTATATTTTTAAATTGAAACAAACACTACTTATGAAAAAAATCAATGCAAAAGCTTAACATTTTTTTCTTTTTGCTTTTAAAAATACTCAAAAATATACTATGCATTTACAATGCACTATGCTTGAGTGAATTTGAAATTTATAAACTGTATAAAAGCAACAAACTGAAGCAAACAGGCTGAAAGAACCAACAGACCACCAAGAAAGGAAGGATAGGAACCCTAGCTTGGGTGCAAACAATGACAAAAATCACTGCAGACTTACAAATTCAAGTAACAACCAGCCACTGTTAGAAGACAGACTGGAAAAATAGAGCCCTAAACCCTGATCACTGATCTGGACCAAGACACTTTAACCTAGAACCCAAATAGGCCAAAATACTTTAGGATACAAGCAGTAAATAAATCAAGCAAAAGAGACTCAAGGGATTTCAAAAAGCACAAAGTGTGATCACCTGATGTATTCAAACAAGCTATACAACATTCTTAAAGAAAGTCTTCTAAAAAAATAGGGATTATTCAAAGAAAAGAACAAGCAAAATTTTAACTTAAAAAACCTTAATTTCAGGAAAATTTGCGACTGTCTATAAGAGAAACTCGCGAATGATTCGTGACTGTCTAGTGCAGCAACCCACGAATGCAAGATTGTATTCGCGACTGTTCAGAAGAACAACTCGCGAATGTGTATGATTTTTTTCTCAAAAACAAGAAAAAACCCAAAAGACTTTCAAATACTGAGTCAAGTAAGAACCATGATAAAAAATCACACACACACTTCCAATCAAAGACTGGTCAGGGGAACAGAAATGACCTACAACAGTCTAGGCTTCCCCAGCAGAGTTGCCAGTTCTGTTGTACAGGATTACGCACCTAATAACCATAGGTCTGGGGTTACCAACATACTCAATTAACTTGCAGACAATTGACTTCTAGAGTGCAGTAAGGGAAATAGGAGGGTGAGAAGGACTTACTTGATTAACGAAGGTTGATTCTTTCTTATCCTCTTCTGCTCTTCTTCTTCTCCAAAGTATTCAAGATTGATCCTCTTTCACTTGTCAAAAGAGACTCTTCCAGATACAAGATGATTCATATATATATATATATATATATATATATATATGCAAGTTAGATAAATCATGAACAATATTGAAACATAAACATTTACCAATCCACAATACATGAAACACATATGGAAGAAGGATTCTCTTTATTATCAATAATGGAAAGAGTTCAGATTACAACCCAACGCCTGAGACAAGGACTCCTCTGCAACCAAAGGATTTTGAGTTCCACTGCTCCAAAGACTTCTGTATACAATCCACCAGCATAACTTTTCTCTCCAAGTGTTAGCTCCGAACACCCTCCCCAAGGCCTGTATTTATATGGGTGAAATAAGGCAGTTTTCGAAGGTTGAGGAGGTTATAGCAGTTAAGGAGATTAAGGTAAATGACTTAAATAATCTCCAATCAGTGCATGATTTTATGTTTAAATGTTAAGGGACATATTCATGGGTATGTAGAAGGACAACCCGCGAATTATTCGTGACTTACTATAAAGGCAACCTGCGAATACATCTATGCGCGACTTGCTACACCCAAGACTCGTGAATGATGCACGAGTTGTATATAAGGAGAGTCGCGAATACCACTCAACATAGTAAAATGGAAAAGTAACTAGGTAGATAGATGAGGAATGTATTTCATACCAATCCAAGCTATAGTGTTTTGGGAAAACCTCTATCCATAGATGTCCTTTTGTGTGCCAACATGAGGGATGTCGACACTCGGACGGAGAGGTGCCATTTAGGTGTATAACAAAGAGTGGCGGGAAAATTTGAAACGTGACACAGTTTGGAACTTGTTGATATCATTCGAGGTGCGAAATGGTCAAATCACAGAATAAATGAAACAATTACACCAAACAAACAATGGTGCGAGTTGGAAAGAACCACATTTATTGACCAATGCGGTTATTGTATTTGCATAATTGACGAAGGATTTAGTCAATCAATAAGGGATTTGGAAATGATGCTCCAAATATCTTGCATGAAAGGATTGGGCTATTCTACCCATTGTGCAAGTTGAGAGGAAGCATCAGAGCAAAGAAAAGAAGAGTTAGAGTGAATATAGGTGTAAGAGAAAAGATTAGTGTTCCAAAACCCATGGAGTATATTATTTTCAGCGCAAACATGCAAGAAAATCCAATTGTGAGGGTAGCCATAGTAAAAAAAATGCAAGAGGTTATGTTTGCGGTAGGGAGAATGATTAGGAAGAAAAGGAGAAGAAATAATCTAACCACCCCAAATAGAAAAACCAAGACAATCCAAAGTTTGATGAGGGGGACCGCAGTACTAGAGGGAGAAGCAGGTCCAACAACTACAACGAAAGAGGAAATGCTGACAAGAAGAAAACCACCAGGGTCGACGGTAAAATACATTATTGGGTACACACCACCGAGGATGAAAGGGGCACCAGTAGTATGGCTTCGAAAAACCAACAAGTATACCATCAAGATGCCTACAACGCCCAAAGTTTTCCATGTGATGACAAATATAGTGTTGTGGCTGCAAAAGCTACAGTACAACTACCACGACATCCTGACATTTATGGAATGATTTGAGGGAACCTATGAGGAAAGAGCACATGAAAATGTAGGTCCAATCACAAGAAATCCTACACAATGGGAATTGAGATTACAATGGTACAGTCTATTGTCGATCATCCATATGTTGCATTTTGGAAAATCCACATAAGTTAATGCATGCATGAAGAAGTTGTTGGAATTTTTCCATGGACTTTGTCTAGGATTGGGGACAAATATCCCAATTATAGTCGACTTGATATCCCGAATCACCAGCCTACCAAAGGTGGGGGTTGAACCGTCACAGTAATTCCAAGGAAAGGATAATGACAAGAGGATTGCAATGAATTTGAGAAACAAATATGGTGTAATAAATGATTAAAGGGAATATGTGATTGATACCATTAATGACCAGGCAATTCAAATTGTAGCAAAGTTGCTGATGGTTAGGATAGTGCAGAACAATTACCTAAATTAGTGCACATCAGGGGTTATCGCATCTGCAAAATAGTGCGCATTAAGCATACAGATAAATTGGTCAATTTTAATATTAAATGAGTTGATGGAGGATACTATGCCATGACAAGAAACTTATAATCCATTCACATATTCTTGGTTACTAATACTCCTTGCATTGGTCGAATGGATGGAACTAGAACATTATTAAGGAATGGTGGTTGACATTGTCAACATATGCCAAGGAATAAGGTATAAAAATATGTGGGCACTCAATGACAAGGAATGACAAATGAAAAACAACATTCAGTTCTACTTGTACTTAGACGCCGAAAGGAAGCAGTCAAGGTGTCACGTCTCATAGACCAAGCCATAAGTAAGTACCATAGGATTGCACGATTAGCGATGGGACCCCACGCCATACATATTTAGGCATGGGGATATCCAGAGAAGAAATTGATTATGACATAATAAAAGATAATGGACAAGGATTTGGATGCGATCATAGAGGAATGGCTTGCAGAATGGAAAGTCCCAATAAGAGACAAAGAACTATTGGACCAAGGAAATGGACCACCGACAGATGTCTCAAAACAACAAGATAAGCTGAAGGACTCAGAGGATGAAGAGAATTCACAAGATGGATCCTCTTCTTTAATTCCAATAAAGTAATAGTTAGAGAAACAACAGGAAGAAGCGTGGATGAAACAGAGATTCGAGAAAGGTGAGGGAAGTAGAACCGTAGGGCTCTCTAATGAGAATGTGAACAAATTATTGGTGGAAATCACTACAGCAACCAACAAGAGTTAGGAGAGAGTAACCCAATATGCCATAGGATACTTCCACATGGTGACAAAGTTACTGTAGACACTCATGAATGCAGTGCTTGAAATAAGGATACCACATGAAGGAGCGCTTTAAAGGGTGATCGAAGTGGACTTCAGGACAAAGGTGCAATTGGTTCAGGTATGCCATGAGCAATCACAACATGGGATGATGATGTTGATGCTACACTATGAGGGTATGACCTGATAGGTCTTGAGCAAAACCTTCTCCCGATGTCGATGCTGACACGTATTCATCTCACATCAAGTGAGGAGATCAGAGATTGAGAATCCACAACCCAATATCATCTAGTTAAATGACACAAAGTAAGATTTAACTAGATATTAATGCAAATTGAAATAAAAATTGAACTCAATTTGAAAAGTCATGGTAGTAATTAGTGTAATATAAGTTTCAATAACAACCTATGCAAAGTACTATGTCTGTAATGCCTTAATTAATTCCCATTTTTAAATATATTACTAACATGGAAGTGCACAAATTACTTACCAATGTTGCAAAGCAACTAACAGAAAGACACATGTTTTCTCCATGCAAATTTACTTCAGAGAAAGAAATCATTGAAATTTTTTATTTATACCACATTTACTCTGTATTCCTAGTGTATTGTTCACATGAACAACAAACAACTGGGCACACTCAAGCCAAGACCATTCCCCTCTGCATACTTTTGTGCTTTCTCGAGCAGAGGGCCTGCACTTTATGAAAAAGCTCACCATCATTTGTCGTTAAGCTCTTTTCCAGCCATTTCAGTAAGAAAAGATATCCGATAAAACTTGGTTTCATTCATGATCGTAAAATTATTTAAATGACCGTCCAGTCAGTATAGGTATAACCTTTTCCATCCTAATTGGACTACCAATGGTAAAGAAGTCTCTCATCCCCTCCAGGATGGGTGAGTTCTTCTATGTATACTTTTATGGTTTTTTAGGCATACGAGACTACCAGCGGAAAAGAGCCCCCACTGGAGTTTTCTCCGTGCTTTCAGAATCTCTAAAATTCAAAGCACCATCGAGCACTTACTATCTCGGGCTCGCCAAAAATCCATGAGATCATACCAAAACGATGTCCCTAGACACCAATCCACGGAAAAAAGTTTGGAAGCATCCCCACATTGGGTCGCCTTTGTTTATAGTACTCTGCAATGCATCTTCCTTGGGTCCCATCAGTATCAAAAGTTTCCACCTCCTCCAATTATTTCCCATCTACAATGACATTCTCAGTATTACAACTATGATCCCATTCCCATGAGTGAAGTTTTATTTGTTGCCTGGTTCTCCCTGCCATCATACTCTGAACAAAGGAAGTTTGAGTCTCCCACTCCCCCTCTGCCCTTATTCAGGTTTTCCCTTCCCTCCCCTCCCCCCCAATTCAGTGAGTCAGTCCACATATTGCTTCACATCTTTCGGTTATCCCTCGTGCTCCTGGTCAAGGAAAAATCATTTCCTTTTCTAGATGCAAGTCCCCCTCTATCGATGCCAACACACATATTCGAAAGGATAGACCTAGAGGTCCATGTACCTTGGTTTCATTGACATCACTGATGAGTTCCTTGCACCACTTGAGAGGAGTCCTTAGTGCCTCTTGGGATGGTTGTTTCTCACATGCTCAACTTCAACTCCATCATCTCACCATTGAGATTCACATAGGGTTTGTTCCACATAGTACCTGGATTTCACCTGACTCTAGCACATTGGTGAGTCCACTCGAGGGAACTAAACTGGTTATGTCCCTTATGATGTTCAAGTTGCATTGGAGACAGTGATCAAAATCCCCAGTAGTGCTTTGATATACCTTTATGATTGATGCAACATACTTGTACCACAGTGACTATGACTCTCAATCAGCGAGTCCATACAGCTATGTACCGGATCCAGCAAACCGTCAGTCATGAAGATATAGCATTCCATGAGAATTCCATGGGTCCAATGTACTAGATCAGTATTGTATTCAGCCTCACATGAGAGGCAACCAGCATTGTAACATCACTTGTATATGATCAGCTCTTGTATTTTAGAGCATAGATCAAATGATTCTTTTGACATTTCCATGAGCATGGGAATGCCTGCGTTGTCCATATACATGTCACACATTTATTGTATCTCACCCATTGATGGGAACCAAATTAATACAAAACCAAAAGCCACCATGCCCCAGCCTCGGAAGAACCACCTCTTGACAACAAATCCTATGATGTCTATCAGCCATATGTTGAGATCATGCCCTCACACATCAAGGGGCAATATATTAACCCAAAAATACCCCACACAGCTCTCAATGGCCTACACCACCCAAGGACACCATCTCACAACACTCATTTCACTTCATAAGACCTTCCATGACCTTCCATTTGACCGCCACACCTCCAAAAGAGCCCAAGGATGAAGATAAGGGATAAAAACCCCAAAAAAGAGCCCAAAATAGACCCCTAGGAGATAAAGACCTAAAAAGGGGATAAAATCCTGAAAGGGACTAAATTTAGGGCAGAAGGGGCTAAAGCCCTGACCAAGGGCTTAAAACCCTAAAATCCCTTGGAAAAATGATATAAGGAGGGTGGGGGGTCACTCTCAACACACTCCTCATTTGCATATTGTTATGCTGCTCGTGGATGCTTTGATACCTCTTGCTCTCAAACCACCAACTCTCCCTCTCCTCCATCTCCATTTCTCCATGCCATTTCTCCCCAGCCAAGAGAGAGTTACTCCCATGAGCTAGGGAATGGTGGCCCATTTACACCCAAGTGAGGTATAGATTTTGTTTATGCATGTTTGTTTACTTGTTTTATTTTATAACTCATATTTTCATTTGCAGGTTTTTCCATTAACAATTGTTTGCAGGTTTTCCCCATGATAGTATAGGTTTCTTTTACAGGTTTTGGAGGCAGAACCCTAACCCAATGTGTGCAGAGGGGTTCAACAAAGATCCATCATCTACTCTCTTTTATTTTTCTGCCATTAGCTAGTATATTCAGTTTACTATTGTAGCCATTTTCTTAGAATAGCTTAGGTTTAATTCGCAGCTTTATTTTAGACATTTTTACTTCCGTTTTTTACTATTTTCTAAGGGTAGAAACCTACCCTTGTGCCCTATATGCACAAGGGAGCCATTTTTACCCCTATATTGAGGAGAAATTCTCACTACAGACCCCATATACCACCAAGCTTTCTAGCCACCCATGCCAACTAAGCTGCCATCAGAGATCCCAAAGTTTGAAGGCAAAGCCAGGGAATGTCCCCAAAATCATATAATAATATTCCATCTATGGTGCTCATCTAATAGCATTGTAGATGAATCCATCAGGCTGAGTCTTCTCCAACGTAGCCTTACAGGTGCCACGGCCAAATGGCACATTGAGCTGCCACAAGCCAAGTACCTTGACTTCAACTCCCTAGCCTTCATGTTCCTACAGTATTTCCAACTCTCTATCAGATATGATGAGGTGGTGGAGATCCTACTATCCTGTCACCAGAACACCGCCACTCACATCACTGATCATATCCATGAGTGGTGGTGGAACCACATCTTATGTAAGATCTAACTTGATGACATGATCTTCTTGGATTGGTTCCTCAAGACTTTGCTCCCACCCATCGGAAAGGACATCGCATCTGAACGTCCCTGATCTGAAGAAGAGGACATATTGAAGGCACAACAATTTGACCTCATCTATGCCCAGTTGGGATACTTGTATAATGTCATCCCAAGCGCTCCTTGTATAAGTACCTCCTACTACAATGCACAGGGGGCATCCCACGCAGTGGATGGCATCATAGGGTCAGTCTCCCAACAACCAAAGCCTCAATCGACACCACCTGTCATTGCACCACAACCAAGCAACACTGCTAATGTTGCTTATCAAAACCAAGCTACAGACTATGCTAGAATCATGTCTCAGTCTGGAGCAACAACCTCTTATGCACAACCTGCACCACCGCAGCAGGCTCAGGCGATGGCTTGGCCAACATAACAATATATGGGGAAAATGACCACTTTCATGGAACCACCACCCCCACAAATATACTATGCACCACCAGTGCAATAAGTCCAAGCACCCGCCCCCGCTCCACCCAGTCCACTCACTCCATTGGGAAAAGTCTTCACACAACAAAACCGTCCCAACCAACCTGCCCCCAACAATCAACAAGGGGAAGCTAGAAACAATCAGCCCCACAACCAAGGAAATAACGAACCGTAGGGAGGTGGTCAGCAACAAAACCCTTCCAATAATGCTGTGGCTAACCGGCCACCCCAAAACCCCCCATGGAAAAATGCACCAAGATGCAATGCTCCATTGCGCACAAACCAACCTTGTACACTCTGTGATTCCTATGGGCATTACACATTTGAGTTTCCCCTCATGGCTTGCACTAAGTAGGCCATTCAAACTAACGCGCAACAGTCCACCAACGCCCCCACTCAAGCACAACCCAACCAGGTACCACAAGGACCTCCTCCCATGGTGCTTCAAAACCCCCTACTATTCCAAGGATTGGTGGCAACCGCTCCCCCTTCCTAAGCCAATCCAAATGCTCTGGGGGCACCACCCATGGCCGAAACAAGTGTTCACCACCTGATGACCATGACCACTGAAGAGGTCAACTTACAAACTAGACAAAATCAGTACGATACCAACACTGAACCTGCCAACTCGTCGACAATATCCATGTCTAAGACAACCAACCTACCTCTCCAGTTACCCCTGTTCCCGTGCCCCCCCATACACAGAATTTCCAATAACACCATATCCAGAGCTGCAGTTAGGTATAGCATTGTGGATGATTTGGCCCAAATTCCAATCACCATGTCCTCTCTTGAGGTCCTTAAAATGTGCCCAATGCAACAGAAAGCCTCACTAGCCACTCTAGGGGCAGTAGACCCCCCGATTCCAAGATAATCACATTTGACACAGAAAATGGTGACCACGCATGCCCTCCCCTATTTCCTTCCAAATCTTGGTATCCATCAGGAATTTGGTTGTGCACTGATGCATAGTGGATGAGGGGGCATCCACATGCATCATGTCTACCTTGGTTTGGCAAAATATTGGATCACCGATTCTGCAACCGTCCTCCATGACTCTGCGGGATTATGATGGAAACCCCACTAAAGCCCAAGGAATCCTCCCCCATGTCCCCATCATGTTAGCCAAGAAGACAATCCTGATTGACATCGAAGTCATCAATGCTCAACTGGACTACAACCTCCTTTTTGGGAGGAGTGACATGTATGCCATGCAAGCTGTCACGTCAACTTTCTTTCGCCTCATGATGTTCCCCCATGAAGAGAAGATTGTGATGGTTGACCAGCTCACCTGCCATGATCCGCAAGGGTTAATAGTGCCCGCCAACATTATCCCTACCATCACCACCATTGAGACGCAAGGGGTGACCGCACATGCTAACATCATCCCTGTAACCAATATTGTGGTTGAAAACACACCAACCTCCCCACCGTTGAATGTGGGCCCTGGGTTATTTACCGATCCCACCATGATGGCTCCTTTCCGGTTGGTGTCACCACAACCGACACAAATTCAAACTACAAACTTGTGCATGGTCTCATCAAGCACCATTGCACCCAAACAACAACCTTAGTCGCAGCCCCAACCACAACCACAACATCACCCGCAACAGAAACACTACGTGCAACCGCAACCACAACCTCACCCCAACATGCAACCAGCTGGGAGTTATGTGGGATCATCTCTAGTCCATACAATTCCCTTTCTCATTCCCTCACTTGGTTTCATGAGCAAGCCGGTCATGGCCACCTTAATCCTACCCAACTTTATGTTGGGGATCCCGGCATGGTATCTAGATCCACCAGCTCAACCAGCAATGCCTGAGGTCATGTTAACTCTGGTGCAACCTATTGCGGTTGAGTCCCACCCGCCACTCAGTCTGCATAAGCCAATCGCCGGACCTACACCCACACCACCCCAACCCAAAAGGGCCAGGGGAAAGGACACTAAAGCCACCGTAGAACTATGACAAGTCCCACCTTGTGCCATCCACAAACAATAGGGCCATCCAACTCAGAATTTCCCTCAAATCCCAGTGATCTGTGCGCATCTGGATGCCATGGATATGAATGAAAACATCCCCATGGTTGAACTCCCAACCACGCCACTAGTAAAAAAAAAAGGCATTGAGGACAAACCATGCTTGCACCCTTTGCAGCTTGTATGGACATTACTCTTACCATTGCCAAGACCTGCTAGAATTTTGAATGGCTCTTGATGACCTCCATCACCATTCCCTTGAATCTGAGATCACCTTGATCAAAGAATTTCAGCCACCTCCACCTCCTTTGTTTGACACCATGTCCATTTACATGATGTCTAGTTCCCCTGACTAGCTCATTCCCATCTCCAACAACGACCCATCAGACCTGTCACTTCATTGGTTCAACAACGATGAGGAGATCCTTGAAGCTCCAAATACCTCGGAATACCCATGGGACGACATGCACCATCACTTGTTGTTCCTCTCGGAAGAGCTTGTGGCATAGTCTGACCAAAGATTTCATCCATGGGAAGGTTGATTGGTTCAAGAACCTAATCCCAGCACCCGATGCCTTCGAATAAGGGAACATGGTGAGCATTTTTCCAACCATCAAAATCGACATCTCAACCAACTCTGACATCATTGAAGAAATCATGTTAGGGGCATCTTGCTCCCTGGAAGAGGTTGACGCCTACATCGCACTCTTCCAAGAATTTTGTGGCATCTTTGCCTGGTCATACAATGAAATGACCAACGTAGATCCATCCATCGTGGAACACCACATTGACACATGGCTTGATGTGGCACCCATCCTCCAGAAGAAATGACCCATCCATCCATCCAAAATGGTTGCGGTGAAAGCCGAGATAGAGAAGCTACACACAGTCGGCTTCATTTATCCCATTGCATACACAACTTGGGTTTCGAATCTTGTTCCTGTGAATAAAAAATAGGGTACCATTCACGTTTGCATAGAATTCCGTGATCTTAATGGGGCATGTCCTAAAGACAACTTCCCTACCCCATTCATCGACCAGATCATCGATGCATGTGCCAGACACGAGGCCTTATCCTTCATGGATGGTTTTTTCGACTACAACCAAATCCAAATCCGGAAAGAAGACCGTTGCAAAATGGCATTCACAACCCCATGGGGCACATTCACCTATTGATTCATGCCATTTTTCGTCGAAAATGTTGGAGCCACCTTCTAGTGCACCATGAAACACTGCTTCCGTGATCTCGCTCACATCATGTTGGTTTGTTTTGACAACCTCATCGCATGGTCACAAAGCCACACACAAGACATAGATGACTTGCGACAAGTCCTAATGTGATGTATCCAGTATAGGATCCACTTGAACCCATTCAAGTGTGTTTTCTATGTCCCCACAGGCCATCTCCAAGGATTCATCATGTCACACAAAGGAATGACCGCTGATCCTGGGAAAGTCCAAACGACTTCCCCCCTAACATCACCCCTTGAGTGACAACATTCTAAATTGTATTATAGTCTTTTTGTTTTTTGTTTTACACATTTTTTCTGATTGAGTCTTAGGTATTGTTTCCTCTCATTGCTTTAGATGGAGCACACCTCGGATCAGTATACGATATTCGCAGATGGTACCCGAACCTCGCCTCGGCTGCATGGGTAATCTACTCCCCATTGCATGAGTTGATCCACATCAACGGAATATGCATGGGCACCGCAACCAACAACTAGGCAAGGTATGATGGTGTCAATGGCCTCTTGGCCACCACTCTACAATTAGGAATCCACCATCTCGACATCTTCTTAGACTCCCAGCTACTTGTTTCTCAATTGAACAACCACTATCGAGTTCACGATCCATGCCTCTTTAGAAAGTACCTACACACTAAACACATGATCAGAACATTTGAATCCATCACATTCACACATGTTCCTAGGAACCTCAATAGTGTCGCAGATCAAATGGCTAACCATATTCTAAATTGCCACATCCATAATAGCATATAGGAAATATACAACCATAACATAATGCATAATTATGTCTAAAAATACACACAGTGTAATAATACATCACATAGGCATTTGCATTCCACAACATAATAAAAAGACTCACATAATAAAACCATAAAAGCGCATCCACATTTGTAAAAAATATATATAGATATAAATCCATAAGTCGCATGTCCACAACATGTCTAATACAAAAAGAGAAGCCACATATGCTTTCTCAACAGGATATAAATAAGCGACACAAAAACTCCTAAGTGCACAAATGCACTAGGAATAGCCCCACACGGCTACTAATTTGACTTAGACTCATCATTTGACTCGGCATCATCATCTTCTGAAGAGGACACATCCTCTGCAAGAAGACCACCTCTTGCAGTCCAGCGAAAGTGCTCGCAAGCAACAACCATATTCCTCGTCACACCCGTTAGCTCAAGAGAAAGATTGTGGATAGCAACAATAAAGTTAGTGCTTAGGTGCTGCCAGCCAACATCTCACACTCGAGTAGATACCTCCTCCATGTATGGTAGCAGTCCATCCATGTCCCGCTACTGCTTGCGAGAACTCCTAGAAGGGGTCGTCGTAGAAGCCACCGCAGGAGGTATGGTAACAACCCGCCTCCGATGCCCAGGTGGCGGGCGAGGACCAACATCTGCACACACAAGCAAGGACACCATTAGTCCACATACATCAATATGAAAATCACTAACCAGCTCAACTATACTATGCAAAAAGATGAACATAAAAACATCAAGCATACATACCAGCTGGTCCCCAAGCCTGACCAGGAGGTCGGGGCATCTCAGGATATCCCTGGAAGTCCATACCTACATACAGGTACTCCTTGATCACCACAAGCAGCTGGAGCGACTGCTCCAACAAATCCTCTGTGAAGAAGCAACCCACTCTACCGCCACCCTCACGAATCATCATCTGGCACCACCTATACATCCTCGGCTCCTACGGACCACTATCATCCATATCCCAATGAGGACGAAGTATAGGTACTTTGTCAAAGAATAAAGCACATAGGAACGAGCCAAAGCAAAAACCAACGCCAGTCGTCTTCGACTTGTTCAATTGATGCCAAACAACCTGCAAGTACATCTGGCCCCATGCATAATATGTGCCACCAATGGCATGCTCTACTAGCTGCAGCTGACCACAAGAAATCTTGTGGCTCCATGTGGAACCCAATATGTGCTACAGTAAGGTCCCCACCACCCATGTAGACAAATCCTCGATGTCACACATCAGGATGTAAGAACCACACACATACGCCGTAGTGTAATAGTGCTGCTGACATAGATCCTCTAGTGTCTCCCCGTGAGATAGTATAGGTGTCAAGTCACCAACTACTCCCAATATCAGGAGCCCAGTAATAAAATACACATCCTCCAGCGTAATCTCAATGCGCTTGCCCTGGAAGAGGAACACCTCCTCAGCAATATCCCAAAAACTGATCAGAGTTTGCATCAGGAAACCCAAGCTCCACATAAGCGGAATCCTCATAAAATTTAGCAACCCACAGCGGGATAGTGTATCTCTAAGACCCCCTTCACGTAGTGATGCATCTCTAACTAGATTGTAGTCTCTCTCCCTCCATTTGATCTCCACCATCCTGTACAAAGCAAAAACACTGATGCCAAACATCCCCACCATCAAAAAACCACCCAAAGGAGGCCAGGGTGCACTTATCTGAGAAAAAGGAGCACCCAGGGCACTCAGAATGGCCCAATAGGTGTTCCCAAGGTGCACCTTTCCCTTTTAAATGAGCAACCTGGTGCACAGGAAACCCCAAATAGCCCATGTGGGGCCTCCAAGTGGTCAAATTCAGTAAATAATCCATCAAAATGAAAAGGTTCAATGAGACCTTTTACCTGCAAGTTGCGGCTCATGAAACTATAGATTGGATCAAGAGAAATAAAAAAAATTAATAATTAGGTCCCACCTCTCCAACTCCACAATGAACAGTGATAATGACACTTCACCATGTGGACCCTCCCCTTTTATAGGCCCCATTTGACCTAATTTCTTTCGATCGACATAACAAGACCATAAAGACTCTGTTTGAGATGTCGTTCATGCCATTGGTTTCAGAATTATTCCCTATATCTAGTTATGAGACCATTGTCTCATGTTTAATAAGTCAATTTCGGGACCATTTCCCACAAGTCACTTCGACTCACGAGCCATGACATAATGATGCAAGTGTCTACGGACTGGTACTCGTATCACATTGCTCGACCGCTACTCATGCAAGCTGTCGGGCCGCCACCCATTAAGGATTGTGCTATAATTTTACTTTCTGTATTTATAATTGTCTTTTTTCACTGCACCTTATGAAGACATCTGGACCATCATCCAGAAAATCCGGTTTTTTTCTTCCATGTATTTGACATAGAAGTGTCCTTGGGCCGCCACCTATTAAGAAATGTAATTTTAGCTTTTATTTTGTATTTTAAACACATTGATTCTCCTTTATTTTTACCGCACCTTACGTATACCTTTGGACCACATTCCATAAAACATTTTCTTTTCTTTCACATATTTGGCATATAAGTTCCCTCGGACTTGCACTCACATCGCATGTAGTCAAGTTCGTCCACTGCAACACACACACACACTCTCCTGACCTCTGTCCGAGAGCCACCTTGGTTTGTGTGCCTCTGTCACGATATATCCCATGCATGTATTGGTATGTTTGAGAGCGTTCTGCTCCATCCATACTGGGCGGATGAGCTTTGGACCTCTGTCCACTGTCTCGACATGGGGCACTGCTCGTTCCACCGCAATCGGTTGACCATGTTGGAGTTTTGTTTAAGCTCTTTTCTGACTCCTTAAAACAATGAAAAGATCACCGAGCAAAGATGCTTCCTTTCCCGCTCGCTAAAGTATAGGAAAGGGCATCTACATCCTCTCGTCTACCTCCTTTTGCGGACCATGTAGACCACCTCATGAAAAGGACCTCCTTGGCACACTCAATCCAAGACCATTCCCCTCTACATACTTTTGTGCTTTGTCAGGCAGAGGGGCTGCAATTGACGAAAAATCTCACCATCAGTTGTTGTTAAGCTCTTTTCTAGCCATCTAAACAAGAAAAGATTGTCGAGCAAACTTGGTTTTGTTCATGCTCATAAAATTATTTGAATGACCGTCTAGTCAGTATAGGTTTAACCTTTTCTAGCTTGATTTGACTACCAACGGTAAAGAAGTCTCTCATCCCCTCTAGGATGGGTTAGCTATCCTATGTATACTTTTATCCTTTTTCCAACACAGAAGACTACCAACGAAAAATAGCCCCCACTGGAGTCTTATTCATGCTTTCAAACTCTCTAAAATTGAAAGCACCATCGAGCACTTACCTTCTTGGGCTCACCAAAAATCCATGAGATCGTACCACAACCGTGTCCCTAGAGACCACCCCACAGAAAACAGTTTGGCAGCATCCCCACATTGGGTCACCTTTGTTTAGAGTAATCTGCAATGTTTCTTGCTTGAATCCCATCAGTATTAAAAGTTTCCACCTCCTCCAAGTATTTCCCATCTGCAGCAACATTTCCGGTATTACAGCTATGATCCCCTTCCCTTGAGTTCGTTTCATTTGCTTCCTGGTCTGCCTTGCCGTCATACTCTAAACAAAGGAAGTTTGAGTCTCGCACTCCCTCCCTACCCCTTTTCAGTTTTTCCCTTCCCTCCCCTCCCCCCCCAATTCAATGAGTCATTCTGTATATTGCTTCACATCTTTTGGTTATCCCTCGTGCTCCTGGTCAAGGAAACATCATTTCCTTGACTAGGGGCAAGTATCCCTTTGTCGAAGCCAACACACATATTCTAGAGGATAGACCCAGAGGTCCCTGTACCTTGGTTTCATTAACATCATTGATGAGTCCCTTGGGACACTTGAGAGGAGTCCTTAGTAACTCTCGGGGCGGTTGTTTCTCATGTGCTCGACTTCAACTCCATCATCGCACCATTGAGATTCGTACATGGTTTGTTCCACATAGTACTTGGTTGAAGACCCTGGATGTCACCTGACTCTAGTAGATTGGTGAGGCCACTTGAGGGAACTAAGTAGGTTATGTCCCTTGTGATTTCTGGGTTGCATTGGAGATAGTGTTCAGAAGCCCTAGCAGTGCTTCGATATACCTTTATGATTGATGCAACATACTTGTACCGTAGAGACTCTGACTCTCAATCAACGAGTCCACACAGCTATTCACTAGATCCAGCAGACCATCAATCATGAAGATATACCATTCCATGAGAATGCCATGGGTCCAATGTACTAGATCAGTATTGTATTCAGCCTCACATGAGAGGTGACCATCATTGTAACATCAGTTGTATATGATCGGCTCTTGTATTTTAGAGCATAGATCAAATGATTCTTTTGACATTGTCATGAGCATGGGAATGCCGCCTCGTCCATATACATGTCACACATTTATTGTATCTCACCCATTGATGGGAACCGAATTAATACAAAAAAAAAGCCACCATGTCCCAACCCTGGAAGCACCACCTCTCAACATCAAATCCTATGATGTTTATCAGCCATACGTTGAGCTCTTGTCCTCACACATTAGGGGGCAATCTGTTAACCCGAAAATCCCCCAAACAGCTCTCAATGTCCTACACCACCTAAGGACACCATCTCACAACACTCATTTAACTCTGTAAGACCTTCCATTTGACCCCCACACCTCCAAAAAATCCCAAGGATGAAGAAAAGGGTTAAAAACCCCCAAAAAGAGCGCAAAATAGACCCCCAGAAGCTAAATCCCTAAAAAAGGGGCTAAAACCCTAAGAGGGGCTAAAGTTAGGGCGGAAGGGGCTAAAGGCCCCAAAAAGGGGATAAAGCCCTCACCAAGCGCTTAAAACCCTAAAATCCCTTGGAAAAACTATAAAAGGAGGGTGGGGGTTCAGTCTCAAAAAACTCCTCACTTGCCTATTGTTATGTTGCCCGTGGATGCTTTGAGACCTCTTGCTCTCAAACCACACACTCTCCCTCTCCTCCATCTCCATCTCTTCAAGCCATTGCTTCCCAACCAAGAGAGAGGTTCTCCCATGAGCTAGGGAATGGTGGCCCATTTCCAGCTAAGTGAGGTATAATTTCTTTTCATGGTTGTTTATTTGTTTTGTTTCTTAACCCTCATGTTTATTTGCAGGTTTTTCATTAACATTGTTTGCAGGTTTTCTCCATTTATAGCTTAGGTCTATTTTGCAGGTTTTGGAGACGGAACCCTAACCTACTATGTGCAGAGGGGTTCAATAATGATCCATCTCCTCTTCTTTATTTTATGTCATTAGCTATTAGATCCAGTTTACTATTGCATCCATTTACTTAGATTAGCTTAGTTTAGTTTGTAGTTTTGTTTATGCTATTTTCCCTTTCGTTTTTTACTGTTTTCAAAGGGTAGGAACCTACCCTTGTGCTCTATAGGCACAAGGGAGCCATTCTTGCTCCTGTAGTGAGGAGAAATCTTCAATACATGACCTAGGGTAGCCGGACCATAAACCAGACAGATTCCCCATACCAAACAGTAGTGGGTTAGTTGGGAACATTTACTGGGGAGAATCACTAACTGTTGTTACCTACAATTTTCCAAGCCTCAGCATAATTCCCAATAATGCCGCGGAAAACCAACCAGCCCAAAATCCTCCATGAACAACTGCACCGAGACGCAACACCCCATTGCATACAAACCAACCATGCACACTCTATGAGGTCTACGGGCACTACACATTTGGGTGTCCCTTCATGGGTCATGCTAAGCAGGCCATTCCGAATGAGGTTCAACATGCCACCAACACAATGGACCAAGCCCAACCCAACCCAACACCACAAGGACCTCCTCCTATGGTGCTTCAAAACCCATCACCAGTCCAAGGATTGGTGGCAATCACACCCCCTCCCCAACTGAATCCCTATGCTCTAGGGGCACCTGCCACGATAGAAAGGGGTGTCCACCACTTGCTAGCTATGACAATTGAAGAGGTCAATATACAAACTAGATGAAATCAATATGGAACCAACACCAAACCTACTGACACATCAGCGACATCAATGTCTAAAATAGTCAATGCACCTCTTCAGTTACCCCCGTTCTTGCACCCCCCATACATCGGGTTTCTAATAACGCCATGGCTAGAGCTGCTGTCAGCTGAAACATCATGGATGATTTGGCCCAAACACCAGTCACCATGTCTACTCTTGAGGTACTCAAAACATGCCCAGCACAGAGGAAAGCCTTACTAGCCTTCGTTGGAGCTGTAGACCCCTCTGACTCCAAGTTTATCACATTCGACACGGAGAATGGAGAACCATGAATGCCATCAACCATTGCCTTTCAAATCTCGGTGTCTATCTGGAATTTGGTTGTGCAGCGATGCATAGTGGATGAGAAGGCATCCACATGCGTTATATCTACCCTAGTCTGGCATAAACTTGGATCCCCAATTCTGCAACCATCCTCCACAACTCTGTAGGCTTATGATGGCCATCCCACTAAAGCCCAAGGAATTCTCCCCCATGTCCCCATCACATTAGCCAAGAAGAAAATTCTGATTGACATAGAGGTTATCAACACTTAGTTGGATTATAACCTTCTCCTCGAAAGAAGTTATATGTATGCCATGAGAGCCATAGCATTAACTATCTTCTGTCTCATGATGTTCCCTGATGAAGGGAAAATCATAACAGTTGACCAACTGACTTATCACGATCCACAAGGGCTAATGGCCCCCACCAACATTATCCCTACAATCAACACCATTGATCTGCAAGGGATGACCACACAAGCCAATGTTATCCCTACGGTCAACACCATGGTTGAAAACATACCATCCTCCCCATTGTTGAATGTGGGACCTGGGTTGTTTGTCGATACCACCATGACAGCTCCTTTCCCATTAGTTTCACCACCACCGACACCAAACAATACTACGAACTTGTGCATGCTCTCATATAGCACCGCTGCACCCAAACAACAACCGCATCCGTAGCCCCAACTGAAACCATAACACCATCCGTAGCCGCAACATCAACAACAGCCGCAATATCATCCGCAGCAACAACATTAGACACAGCTGCAACCACAACCTCACCCCCACATACAACGATTAGGGAGTTATCTAGGCTCCTCCCCAGTCCATACAATTCCCTTCCTTTTTCCCCCACCTAGTGTCATGATAAAACCAATAATGGCCACCCTAAACCTACCTAGATTTACATTGGGAATTCCTATGTGGTATCTTGATCCACCAGCTAAACCATCAATGCCCCAGGTAGTCTTAA
>LPNX010696247.1:4607-43049 GCA_001517045.1 Pseudotsuga menziesii
AAGTATAACAAGGTCTTGCGCAGCTTGGGCAATAGCAAAAATAACAATGCTAATGTCAGTCCCAAGGTCTTCAATCCAAACCACCCAAAAAAGGTATGAATCCTAACCATGCGAATAAAGGAGCTGAAGTCGAACATGGAGGAAGCCGTTTGATTACCGGTCAATAATGAGAACCGTTAACAAACGCGAGGGAAACCACCATTAATGAAAATGGTCCCCAAGGTACCTAGTACATTCTAACAAGTGTGATTACAAAGGCTTGAAGTCGAACACTTGAAGAATCCATCGAGTAGGAGACATTAAGGTATTCCCAACTACCCAATAGTGAGGGAAATTTCCATTGAGGACAATAATTCCCAAGGTACTATCATAAAACTCTAAATCTCGTCCCCAGAGCAAGATGTGTTGCAGTCGATAGGAAGAGATCCGTTGGAAGGAAGGCATTAAGGCATCCTTCATCATCCAACATGAGGTAAGTCAAAGACTAATTGGATTTGGAAATGGTACTGAATTTCACAAAAAGGACCACTGAAGACATGATGCAATGAACTGATACTAGGGAAATGGCCGACACAAAAGGTCAAGGCAACTGCAGAATGGCCAACAAAGGTTTATTCCTTGAACAGTGAGAACGACACAAAAGCGACTTAGGCATATTTTGACACAAAATAGGACCAACGAAACAAATCTGCAATGTAGGAGACATTGACAGATTCCCCATATAATTGGAAAAAAGACCAACTGGAGGAGTAAGAAAACTCTGAATCAGGATAAGGTCAAAAGATTAGGACCCAACTATTGATAGAATCAAAACTGGTGCTTTGTTCAAGGAAACAAGACTTGCTGCCATGATGTAAAAAGACATGGAAATAAACCTTCCCCTTCCCTTCTTTCTTGTAAAGGTTTAACGAGTCCAAGAAAGCAAACTCGGGACCATCTTCATTTTTTGACAAGCTTGAAGAAAAGAAAGAAGAATGCTTGATAAGGCACTGATTTGTGGATTTTACGAGCCCGAACTAGTACATGCTCAACGATGTTTTCATAGTTTAGAGAGTCTGAAAACTCCAAAGAAGACTCCAGGGGGGTCCTTTTTCGTACAATTTAGTCTCCTGAGGCCAAAAAAGTATAAAACAAACCAAAGAATAACTCTCTTAACTTTCGAAGAAGAAAAGGTGCACCTTTTTTGTAATTAGTCAGGAAGGTCCGAAAAAGGTTAAATTACCACCTACCCAACGCTCCTTCAAAAGCAGCATATAAAGCCTGAGTTTTACGAGTGTGAAGGAAGGCAAGATCACTCGGAAAGATCCATTTGGTTACGAGAAATGGAGCTTACAACAATAAACTCGATGCTTTGTTCTTTAGGGTTTAACGAGCATGACAAAGACATAAAGTACGCTCGAAATCTTTTTCATGTTTTGGTCCAGAGCACGAAAAAGAGAAAACTAAGCTCATACCGGGGGTTCCTTTTCTGTAAGTTTAGTCCCTCAGGTTCGGAAAAGAGATCAACCTATGCCTAAGAATACTATTCTCAATTCAATAGAAAAGAGAGTGATCCTTTCTCATACTAATCCACATGGTCCGAGAAAGAGATAACCTACCACCAATGTGGATGCCCATTCACATATTCTTAACAAGCCTGAACAGACAAGTTTACTCGGTAGTCAAGTCTATTTTGAGGAGTCAAAATTGGGCCTAAAGAAACTCATAATCTTTCCCGTGAAGTTTTAACGAGTCTGGAAAATTCAACTCGTGTCCTCCTTACTGTTTTTAACGAGCTCGAAGGAGAGCAGAAAGAACGCTCTAAATGCGAGGAGACGAGTGTCATAGACAGGCGGAACTAGTTCCAAGCGCAAGGAACAAACCTATGCATAATGCAAGAAAAGTGAGCAAGATAAGGACACTCAGAAAACATCTCCTAGAGGTAAAGGGTGTCAAGTTGAAAAAGGAAAAATGATACGAGGCTAAGCGGCGATGAGAACAAAGATGAGGGCTTATACAACGAGCTAAAAGCGTGGAAGCTGGCATCAGGCTCATAAATGCGAGCAAGGCATATGCAAATGCAATTACAGCTTGAACAACTAGGTGAGGCCCATAAACAGTTGTGAATCCAACTAATAATCCTGTCTCCAAGAAACAACAACATCAGAAGAAACAATCCGATGCGGGTCACTTTGGCAGAAACACTTGTGACTTCGCTATCTTCTACAAAAGGAAAAGTCAAGGCAGAATCAACCAAAGAAGATTCTATAGGACCAAGGCTCGAGGGTTTATAATCAATGAGATCAACCTCAAAAGAGAAGCGAAAATCAAGAAGGGAGATAGAGTCTACAGGAACAAACTCGATATCACAGGAGTTGAGAAATTTTTAAGAAAAAATCAAACTCATCAGGATCACTGACTTGCTTTTCAAATGAAGAATCAAAAGACTCAACAAAAACCAACATAAGAAAAAGGGAAGGCTTACTAAGCAAATCAGGGTTAGACTTAATCACAACTGACAAAGAAGGTCAGACTGTATCAAAGACTTCAGGAAGACTTCATCCGAAGGGAGGAAATCATCCGAGATAGGACACATATCTGAACTTTCAACTGGATGGACAGAGTGGAGAGAAGGCTCTACAATCTGTATAGGATAACTCACCCGATCAACTGCTGGGACCAAGTCCTAAGAAGGTAAGCATGAAAACAGAGGCTGCCTCTCAGTAGTAATTGAACACAAAGGACAAGAAGCCGCATAGTTTACCTGTGGTGGGGGAGTGTCTACAGAAACACTGGGAATCAATAAAGGAAAGAATTGGTCTCTAGTTGGGTTAGGAGATGGATCAAGAAAATCCAACTGATCTATAGTGACAATTTCTTCGCCATGATTAAAGTACATCACATGAAAGAATGTTGACACCATAGCTTGCATGGCATAGACATAATCACATCCAAGGAGCATATTGAAGTCCACGGGGTATTCTATCACCATGAAGTCAACTAAGACGGTCTTCCCACCCAAAGTAACAGGAGTTTGAGCAATAATTCCCAAGGCTAAACAAGTTCTTCTATCAAACGCCAGTAACTGACTAGCAGTCGACACAAGGCTGGGAGATCCCATACCTCGCCAAGCACGAGCAGACAAAATACTAACTGAGGCTCCTTCATCAATAATGCAACGAGCAATTGTATAGGGTTCAACTTTGACCTTTATTTGGAAAGGTGCAACAGAAGGAAGGCGCGGCTCAACTATGCTATCCCAATCAAAGGAAGCAATCTGAGAGCTTGGTGGGGTTTGATCCGAAACAAGTTCAGCGTCCCCCTGTTCAGTAAGATCTGAACTGGCAGTGAAGAAAATGTGACTAGTAGACACTTCACTCTCCAAAGGAAGAGTGGGATTGATCGATACTGGGATCGATTCAACCGCTTGGTGAAAATCACTCTCCAAAGGGAGAGTGGGATTGACCAAAGATGACATTGGTTCAATCACATGAGGAGCACTCTCTGAAAGAAGAGTGGGATCGACCAAATCTGAGATTTGTTTGACCACTTGATCAACCAAAGGTTGATTAGGATGTTGAGAAACTATAGGGTGTTTAGAATAAGGAAATCCATGAGTATTGGACCACACTCTTCGCACCTTTGGGATAGTAGGGCACAGATGAGTAAGATGATCTCCCTTGCATAGCACACAAGGGAACTTAAGATGATGCTTCGAACGACTAGTTTTCTCAACGCTATCAGCATGACTAGCAATGGCTGACAGTTTGCTCTCAACATGACTAGCAGAGGATGAGAGTTTTCCCCCAGCATGAACAACAGAGGCTGGGTGACAAGGTCCAACCTCACTAAGAGAGGCTGGTTGTTGAGAGACTCCATAATGTTCAAAAATGGGATGACCATGGATCCAAACTCTCCGCACCTCCTCAATAGAAGGGCTTTTATAAGTAAGGTGGTATCCCTCACAAAGCTTACAAGGAAACTTGAGCTTATGTTTTGAACAGGTAGACTTGTCAACAGTGTCAACATGACTCGCAGTGGTTGACGGGTTGTCCTCAGCTTGAAACACAGAGGCTGAAAGATTGCCCCCAGCGTGCCTGGAAGAGGCTGAGAGACTAGGTCCAACTTGACTTGCAGAGGTAGGACGGGCACCATCAACGTGAACAACAGAGGTTGAATGGTTAGGATCAACATGCCTTGCAGCAGTTGAGTGTGTGCCCCCAGCTTGAGCAACAGAGGCTGGGTGGACAGATCCAACTTGAACAAGAGAGGTTGGATGGGGAGGTTCAACTTGAAAACCAGAGGTTGAACGAGTGCACTCAGTGTGAACACCAGAGGCTGAGTGACAGGATCTGACATGACCTGGAAAGTTTGGAAGGATCCCACCAGCGTGAACACCAGAGGCTGGATGGATGGATCCAACTTGAACAACAGAGGCTGGATGGATGGATCCAACTTGAACAACAGAGGTTGGATGGGAAGGTTCAACTTGAAAACCAGCGGTTGAACGGATGCACTCAACTTGAACACCAAAGGTTGAGTGACAGGATCCGACATGACCTGAAAATGTTGGAAGGATCCCACCAGCGTGAACACCAGAGGCTGGATGGATGGATCAAACTTCAACAACAGAGGTTGCATGCGAAGGTTCAACTTGAAAACCAGAGGTTGAACGGGTGCACTCAACGTGAACACTAGAGGTTGAGTGACTAGATCCAACATGACCTGCAGAGGTTGGATGGGTGCCCCCAGCCTGAACAACCGAGGCTGGGTGGTGAGGTTCAACTTGACTTGCAGAGGTTGAACGGGTGCCCCCTTGCTTATGTGCTTTCTTCCTATTCCTCCTTCTTTTACTCCTTTTAGACTGTCGGTTACTAGTATCAGTACTTTCACCGCATGAGGTAGAAGGAGGAGGAGAACTAACTACAGGTGAAGGGGAGACAGTGTTTTGATGCCCTTGATATAAGGTTCTTACTTGAGAAGCATCAGGAGAATTCAGGATAGTTGGAGTGGAAAACAACCACACCGGTAGCCCTATGGTGAACCCTGAAAGATTCAAGGTGGCCATCAAGGGAACACCAACATTCCCTGTGAGAGGAATAGGACAAGGAGCTCCCATCAAAGGGATCTCTTGGTTGGTGTTCAAAGGGGTGCTAGCCATAGATTCAAAACAAGAGACAAAGTCTGAGGTTGATGATCAACCAAAATTACAAAGAAGACACCTAAAGGCCCACTAAGTACAGACAAACCACACAGCACTCACTAAAAAGATCCTAGAGTCTCAAGCAATCTAAACAGGCTATAAAGATATACCTTCCAGAAGAAGGCTGATGAATAGTTACTTGGCGTCCTTGAGGGGTTCTCAGGTACAAGCAGAGGAATCACCCACCACCCTCCTGCACTTTCCACAAGGGTTACCTTCCAAGTCCGTCCGAGGTGAACCAGAAATAACCTTCCGGTTTACCTACGTATGAGCCTTAAAAGACAAGAGACTAAAGGCTACCTTGATAATACCTACTGTCTGGGGGGACAGTTGCAAGCCGAACTCGTACGCATGGGCAGGGTAGCTGAGCCTAAAATTCTGCCTAGACAGAATGCCCAGATGTGCAAAAGTCCTGGGTTATGTTTTGACAAGGATTTGGGGGGTTATCCCCTCTGTCCAAGCCTCCACGTGGCCTCGTGCTTAACTCCCGTTTGAGAGGAGCTTCCCAGATACAGCGGTAGAACCAAGGATTTACCTAGTGAAAGGTCCACTACGTCTGAGTTTATAGCTTGCGGGAAATTTACACTCCCTAGCCCACAAGCCTAGCCTAAGCTAGTAGGTGGAAGGCCCTAAAAATAAAAACTTACTAATAAATTTTAAATTTATGCGTTAATTTTAAGGGCTTTTTACTCAGAGGGTAAATGGCATGAAACCGATGCGGTGTTTTGACTCAAAAAATGAAAACAAAATGACTAAGCAAAGAGAAATGAGATGCAAAGAAGCAAATAGCTATTCTCTTTATATTTTCAAATAACTTGAAAGCCAAAAAAGATCAAATCTTTTTATATTTTTTAAATTTTTCAAAAACAATGCTATGCTATGCAATCTAGACTAAAACCTAATCTATATGCATATAAAGCAAATACATGTTTTTGTCTTTTTCTTTTATAAATGCAAAAGAAAAAATAGCCTATCAACTAATGCAAGCAATTACTGGAAGCAAAGTAAATAGGCAACTACTTTATACCTCAAAAACAAACCCTAGGTTTCCCTAAAGTTGAATATAAACCTCTTTTAAAAGGAAAGCTTACAAAAGTAAACAAGCCAACACTTTGGAATGAAAAGACTAAGCACAAAAGACTGACGTAAACAAAGGTCAAGATGTCCCAAGAGTCAATCTAAACCTACAAACAAAGGCTGCTCAGTACCTTGTCCACAAGGTCAAACCAAAAAAGAGGTAGGAGGAAAAGCAGCAAAAAGAAGTTCTTTTTAATTTTCTTTTATAAAATGCAAAAGAAAAACTACCTACAGAGAAAAGCATGCAGATAAAAAGAACAAAGCAAAAGGAACTTTGCTATGCAACCACCCAACAAACTCTAGAACCAACTAAAGTCAGCATAAACCCTACTTGGAAGAAAGGCTTGTATAAGAGACAAGACAACTATTTTGGCATGGTGAAGTAGACCAACCAAAGAAGGAGGAAAACAACATCCATAAGCTTCTGAAATCAAACAAAATCCACTGACAGAGGCTGATCAGAAACAAAAGGCCAAAAAGCAAACCAAGCGAAGGAGACAGGTGAAAGAGCAAAGAGTAAATCCTAATGCTATAAAGGGGCTTACCACATAGATAAAGAACAACAAAAAGAATGACACAAACTACCTGGATTCATGCACCCGCAGAAGACCTTAATAGACCCACCATGCACCTGAAATGCACTGTGCTTTGAGTAAACTTGGATCTAATAAAGCAAACAAGCAAGAATTACTACAAGCAAAAAGACTCAAAGGCTTTTGAAAAAGCAGGTAGGGTGATCACCAAAAGTCTTCATACAAGCTACACAGCATTCATAAAGAGACACCACTCACAAACAGGGATTACCTGAAAAAGGGAACAAGCAAAAACTTGACTTAAAAAATCCTAACTTCCAGGTATATACCTGACTGTCTATAAGGGCAGGTCGCGAATGACACGTGACTGTTCAGTAGAACAACCCGTGCATGCAAACTTCTATTTGCGACTATTCAGAAGAACAACCCGCGAATAGGTGTAAAAATCACAATCAAGGGTAGAAAACTGCCTTAGGAAGGCAGGGGAGAGGGTGCAATCAGACTTAAAAATGTTCCTAAGTGGAAAGAACGACCTGAAACAATGCAAAAGTTGAAAGAAATCAAGAGAAAAACCCCAAACAGACAAGGCTAGTCCCCAGCGGAGTCGCCAGTTCTGTTGTAAAGGAAAGTGTCCTATGGCTAGGGTTTAAGGGGCCATCAACGTACTAGGGTTGAAAGAGAGATGCACAATGTTCAGCAAGTATATAACAGCAAGTTTCAGAGATGAGAAAGGTCCATACCTGATAAACCGAAGGCTGGTCCAAGCTTTCTCTTCAATCCTCTTCTTGCTCCTCTCGCTCCAAGAGACCTGCAAAACAAGTTATACCTTCCTCAAACCATTATGACCATATATAAAGCAATGATAATCAAATAAACATGAACTAACATCATCATATGATCATAAACAGAGATTCAATTACACATTGAACAATGATTTGGGAAGAAGAAGGACATCACATCTTTATTAATCTTGAAAACAAGTACAAATATACCTTCTCTTCAAGTTTGGCACCTCACGAAACCTTGATCTGGTTCTACTGCTTCTCTTCTCCAAAGAACTCAGCCTCCAAGCTCTGCAACACAAGGGGAAGACCTCTAGGGAAAAGTATGGGCAAAGAGAGTCCCAATTCCTCCAGCATAACAATGCATAAATTCAAAAGTCCTTTCATGGCCTTTCCTACCTATATTTATTTTGTGTGAAATAAGGTAGTTCGAAGGTTAGAGAAGTTACAGCAGTTAAGGAAATCCAGTTACATGACATAACTAATCTCCAGTTAATGCATGTTTTAATATTTAAATGTTAAGAAACACACTCGCAGGTCTGCAGTAGAGCAACCCGCGAATGATGCGCGACTATATACAAGGGCAACCCGCAAATACAAGGATTCACGACCTGCTACAAGGGAGACTCGCGAGTGATGCTACAAGGGAGACTCGCGAGTGATGCGCGAGTTGTCAATAGAGAGAGTCGCGCATACATCCTAACATCGCAAATGGCAAAGTAACTGGCTAGATAAAGGTATAAATTTATTCCATAATAAGCCAAGCTATAGTGTTCTAGGCAAACCTCAATCCATAAGTGTCCTTTTGTGTGCCAACATAAGGAAAGTTGACACTCGGACAGAGAGGTGCCATTTTGGTGTATAACACACCTCCCTCGTCTAGATAGACCTGTGATAAAGTATATGTCTTCCACCTCTTTGGTGAGAGACATCCCATCAATCCGGAAGGACTCCGAGTCTAGATCCCAATAGTCTACCAGCATCTATAGCAGTCTTGGTTTGGCCCTCAAACCACCAAGACACCAAAACTTGTAGAGTCCACATGCACGAAGAGCTTGTTGAGCCATTACGTCAGCCCTTACTGCTTCCTCTACTTCACCATGCTCACGCTCTCTCCACTCTAGCACCATCTTGCAAGAGAAATTACCAAATTTCCCATTAGTTTCTTAGAAAATGACATGTGCGGCCTCATATGCGACTGTTTTGCAAACAGCCGCGTATGTACACGGTTTCTAGCCCCTTTTCCACGTATAGAGAGCCCTATATGTGGAAAAAGCTTCGATATCCGCATGGGTTGCAGTGCTCATGTTGAGATGGCCTAAAAACTTCATTTAACCATGAAAAATTACAAAAATTATATCAAAATGCAAGCTGAGAGCATGAGTAAATACTTGGAAGAAACGGTTGTGAATTCTGCCGGCTGGATCTCCTGGAATTTGCAGTTGAAAATCAGAGCTCCAATGGGTAAAAGTTTCAAATGATTTATATTTTTTACTATTTATAGAAAAAATTTCAAATATTTGAAAATTTTTACCCCCTTTCTATAGTTTCAACATTTTCTAACCATTTTTGACCTAATGTGTGATGTAGAAGACCCTTTTCAGTGCCGTTTCAGCCATTGGATTGACCCGTTCATGCCGATCTCAGGTATCATGTCTAAACTGGCATATAGGTTAGGTTCACCACCATTTGCATTTTGCATGACCTTATGTCCATATCACTATGACCTTAGGTACGAACCCACTCTATTATGTCACGGAACCTTCTTGCTGCTTTAGAAGTGGCATGATGTGAGTGGTAGAGCTTCACCTTACATGGGTACCCTAGTTAATGCCTTATTTGCATTTGGTGCCCATGCCGACATTTTCTCCTTTATGGTGTGGGAGTCCATTGTATAGTACTGCCATGAAATTTCCCAAGAGCCTCATACTCCTCTTGATCTTATGCTGGCCTATTTCCCTCGGGACTCCCCTATGTCAAGTTGTGAATGCATTATCATGAGCTTTTCCTGCCTTTTTGAGCTTTATGCCGGCTCCCCTAACATTGTGTTTCATCCATATATCCCAAGCTTGTCTCATGTCTAGCCATGCAGAGCCATTTTTATATCCTTCGTAGCTTGATTTCCCTTTTTACCGGGAGGGGATTTTCCCCTGAGTGTCGATATCCTACACATGTATCCTTGCATTGAGCATAGGTATGTTCCACTGCTTGGAACTAGTTTGTTTTCCCTTATGACACTCATCTCCTCCTAGTTTGTAACTATAAATCTAGTTTATTCTTTTTTCAAGATTTTCAAATAACTGAAAAAGTCCAAAAAAAATCAAAAAACCAAAAAGCCGGACAAGGAAATATGTTATCTTTGGTAGCTATTGAGTCGTGTTGCCTTTGAACAGAGCACTGTATATCACATCCATTGGTTGGGTTATAGTTTTACTTTAGGAGCTGTACTCGTTTATCTGAGTTTATCTCCACTGACTGGTTAAGCTTCCAGTCCCTATGGAGCCTCTGTTGATGCCTCCTGTGTCACAGAGATGTCCCAGTTTGTATATCGAGTCTATGCTTCCTTCATTCAGTCACCATACACCGTTATGCTCTTGTTCGAAGGAAGTTGAAACCTGTGTCAGCCATTCCTCAGTTATCTTGACTTTGCATGTCGGCCATTCCCGGTACAGTTACTAGTTCATGCACCTTACAATCGAGTCCTTCCACATTATACAGCTTTGCTAAGTACCTCATGTTGGATGATGGGGGATGCCTTAATGCCCTCCTTCCAACGGATTTCATCCCATCGACTTCAGATCATTTATTCTGGGATTGGAATCTAGAGTCCTTTTGAGTGCCTTGAGACTTGCAGTCATCAGTGCCAGGTTCTCTCACCATCGACAGTTTCTTGGGAATACATCAATGTCCCCTAATCGATGGATCCTCTCAAGTGTTCGAACTCAACACATTTATTCACACTTGTTATTTTGCACTCTAGTACCTTGATTCCCATTTTCATTATTGGTGGGTGATATCGCATCTGTTAACGGTATACATTAATGACCGGTAATCAGACGATGGACTAATATGTTCGACCTTGACACCTCTATTCACATAGTAGGACATGTGCTTGTAGCGTTTTGTGTAGAAGACTTTCTAGATTGGTGGCATCTCTTATATGCTACCTCCTTGATCGTGCCAGTGTTCATGAGATTTCAGCTCTCGTGACTTGATACTAGTATATGTCAGACATTTCCAGCCACTATGGAGATCTTGATATATTATATATCTTCAGCCATCTTAGAGATTAGGGTCCTTTGTATATCTTCATCATGGAAATTCTGATCTATGTATATTGTACGTGGTGATGACCACATATGTGATATCATGTATTACGCATATTCATGGCCATTGTACTCTTATGTATCTGGGACTGCTATATGTACTTGCAGTTATATGCAGAGTTATATTATTATACTATGCTAATTGGTGGCTAGTCTTCCATTTGGGATCCTTCATCACTCCACTTCTGGGATGGACTTATAATGTATTTCTTCCATCGTATGACCCCTCTGACCTCACACATTAGGGGGCATCTGTTATAGCGGATTTCACCACTCTAGGTGAATCACACTTTGTATGGCCTTCCCCTATCCCGCTGCAGACTCTTTAGACCCCATGGACCATTTTTTGTCCTTTGATGTTTCCTTGATCATCCCTTAAAACATATGAAAAATGATATACACGGATTTTAACCTGATAACCGCGTACATACGCGGGTTTGACCCATATAACCGCGTACATCGGGATGTGTGCATAATCCAAATCCTTTTGGAGTTTTCCTTGACATGGATCTGACTCATTTGACTCCTAGCCTTCCATATGCCTTGAGATTGCTCGGATTCAACATTTCAATATCCCTTTGAGAGATATATAAGGAACCCCTTGGTACATTGAAGGCAAGAAGAGAGAATTGAGAGAAAAGAAACTATAGTCCATTGTTGTCGGAATTTATACTTGAGTCTGCATCCCTTTGTCCCTTGGAGCACTTCTGTGTTCTTCACAAGCTTTCCTTTTACTAGTGAGCTTTCTATCGAGAGATGGAGGATTGAAGTGGTGGAGGCCCAAGTGGGGGATTCAGTTTCTCCGGTTCGCAGACGTGCCGTCAGAGGTTGTATCTATCTTGTAATCTCTGATTTATATTAATAGAAATATCTTTTCCGGTCCAATGATGTGTATTTGAATGAATATTTTATCCATGGGAATATGTCAAATTCTTTTACATTATTGATTATATATGCTAGAATATATCTAACACCATGATATATAGTATGCTTGTATTGTTTACTTGTTGTTGAGGAAGTAATATATCAATTCAAGCTGAAGATTGGAAAGCTCAACGGGGATCTACTTCAACTGTCCAGAATAAGGTACGAGGTCTAATCCTTTAGTGTTAGACATTTATTTCTATTGCATATTGGGAAAGATTGATTTCTGGAGTCAAGCTGTCTGTTGTGGTACCCCAAGCCATAGGAATTTCTCTCCATAACAATCTTCACAAAGGTTATAACTCTGTTGATGTCTATCTTCTTGAATCCTAAGAAGTATATTCGGTAGGCCTTTGATGTATCATTGTATCCTATGAATATACCCTTCCTACCAGAAGGATCAAGCTTGATCCTCTTCTCCTTTGGGATATGTATGTACACCATGAAACCAAATATTCTAAGATGAATTACTTCTGGTTTCTCTCCTAAGAAAGATTCTTCCGTATTTTTTTTGTCGATACTTAATGAGGAGTATGGTTCTGTACATACACAATTTTCCTTGTTGCTTCTACCCAAAGGTGCATAGGAAGATCTTGGTCATGTAGCATTTCTTTCACTTCTTCCATTATGGTTCAATTCTTTCGTTCTGCAACCCCATTCTACTGAGGATTGTATCAAGTGCTCAACTCTCTCTTAATCCTAGACTCTCTGTAGATTTCCTTGAATTATTCCAAGGTGAATGATCCTCCATTGTCTTACCGTAGATCCTTGATATTCCTTTCAGTTTGGTTCTTGACCAAGGCTTTATATTACTTTAACTTAGTGAATACTTCATTTTTTGCTTTCAAGAAATATATCCAAGTCTTACGTGATAATTAATCTATACAGGAAACATAGTACACATAACCTCTAAATGAGATAAAAGACATGGGTATGCATACATCCGAGTGTATTATCTCCAGTATTCCTTTATCCTTGCATTCACTACTGGTAAATGTATTCTTTCCTTGTGCACATCCTTTGCAAATTCCTTCATGCTTTTCCTAGATATCTAGAAGTCCAAATACTACTTTACTTGCCATCGGTAGTGCTCTATAGTGAACATGTGCAAGTCTTTGGTGTCATAGTTCACTTGGTTCTATTGACTCATGAACCAATGCTTGTTTAGGATGTCCATTTAGCTTGTACAAACCTATGTCTTCTTCTCCAGTCACTGTTGCATCATCTATTTCCTTTCCCTCCCCAAGTTTCACCATGATAGGCGACTCATGCTCAAACATATAGACGAATGATTATTTGTGTAAGATTTTGGAATACACAACATCACAACAAAATTTATAAGTCATGTGACATTCTAGTCTATATCTAGATATAAAAAACAATCTCACTTAGAATTATTTGCACAAAGAAATAGCAATAATAGAGAAGAAATATTGAATAGAACACTATTACGAAGAGAAACTTTCTATGGCTTGGGGTAGAACAAAACAGTATGAATGACACCCAAAATCAATCCATTCCAATATGAAAGAGAAATAAATGCATATGACACTAAGGGATATGAAGCATACCTTATTCCAGATGGTTGATGTAGATCTCCGTTAATATTTTCCAACACACTTGTATTCACAATTCGCTCTCAACAACAACAAACACGAAAAGCATGCTACATATCAAAGTGTTAGGTCTAATCTAGCATATATAAACCATCATGTATAAGAAAATATAACTACATACATGGACAAAATATTCATAGTTAAACACATGAAATAGAAGAGAAATGGATATTTCTATTAATAATAAAGAGAGATAGAACAGTGACAAACTCTGTCAGTACCTCATCGAAAGAGAGAAATCGAGTCCTCCACCTAGGCCTTTACCACTTCAGTCCTCCATCTCAATGGAAAGCTTACAAGGAAATGTCAAGCTTGGGAAGAGAAACAATGTGTGCTCCAAAGGGACAAAGGGATGTAGACTAAAGCATAAACAAGTGAGGCAACAATGAACTATAATTTCCTTTCTCTCCAAGATTCTCCTTCTTTAATGCATCCAAGAGGCTCAATATATTTCCCTCCAACAAACAATGGATGGTCGAGTCTGAGCATTTTCTAGGCATATGGAAGGCCAAGAGTCAAGTTATTCGGGGCCCAATGAGGAAAAATCCAAAATATTTTTTATGCACATTTCCTGATGTACACGGGTATTGGCTAAAATGTTGCGTGTACACGTGGGTATTGGATTAAAAGTCGTGTATACAAATAAATAAGTGTTTTTAAGGAATTTCTTGGATCATCAAAGTATAACTTGAGAAACGGGGGTTGAAGGAGTCTGCAGAGGGACATGGAAGGCCATAAATGTGTGATCTACCAAGTGTGGTAAAATCAGCTATAACAGATGCCCCCTAATGTGTGAGGTCATATGGATAACATGATGGATGAAATACATTATATCCATCCCATAAGTGGAGTAATGAATACCCAGATGGAAGAACCATCCACTCATCAGTACAATACAATGAGAAATATCAACATGTGACTACAAATATACATGTAGTAGTTCCAGATACATAAGAGTACAATGGCCATGAATAGGCATGATATACAAATTTCATGTGTGGTCATCACCACGTACAATATACAATTAATAATATCTCCATAATGAATGAAGATATTTGATAATATACTGGAATCTGATCATGAGAGATGACATCTCATGAAAACTGACACGATCAAAGAGGTAGAATAAGTGTGATTCCACCAAGCTCGTAGGTGTTCCGCACAAACAACTATGAGTATATTTTCCATCACACGAATAAAGGTGTTGAGGTTGAACATGATGGTCCATAGTCTGATTATCTGTCATTGATTTATACCGTTAACAGACACAAGATATCCCACCGATAATGATAATGGGAATCAAGGTACAGAGTGCAATATAACAAGTGTGAATATATTTGTTGAGGTCAAGCACTTGAAAGAATCCATCGATCAATGGACATTGATGTATTCCCAAAATTGTCGATGGAGAGAGGACCTTCCACTGATGACCGCAAGTCTCAAGGCACTCAATGGACTCTAGATTGCTATTCCAGAATAAATGATCTGAATGGAATCCATTGGAAGGAGAGAATTAAGGCATCCCCCATCAACCAACACGAGGTACTCAGCAATGCTGGATAATTTGGAAGAACTTGGATAGATAGGATGTGCACAAGTTCTTCCAAAAAAAACTTCCTTATGTTTTTTTTTTATTTTTTTGGAATTTTTCAGATTAGAAAGCTTGAAAAAGAATAAAAGTGCTTATAGTATACAGCTAGGAGGATATGAGTGTCACGTGCAAGAAAAATAGTTCCAAGCAGTGGAACATACCTATGCTCAATGCAAGGAATCATGTGCAGGATGAGGACACTCGAGGGAAGGTCTCCTCCCGATAAGGGATGATAAAGCTGCAAAGGATATATGAAAGGCTTTGCTTGGCTAGGATTGAGATGAGCTCAGATTACATGGCTTATAACTCTAAAGCGGGGATCCAACATAAATCTCAATAAGGAAAGCATAACGCATGGAAGGCAATTACAACTTGATATACAAGGGAGTCCCTGCGGGAGATGTCCAGCATAAAGTTCAAGAGGGATATGAAGCTCTTGCTCAAGGACATTGGAGGACTATAAGGGAATCACATACCTAATTGAGGACTCACGGCATGGGTACTAAATGGAAAAGCATGATCTAACTAGGGCATCCATGAATAGGAAGGCTCTACCACTTACATAATGCCACTTCTACTAGTAGTGTGATGGTTTTGTAACATTGGGAAGTGGGTTCGTACCTATATTCAAGGAGACATGGTCATAAGGCAATGCATAATGCAAGTGGATGTGTGGTCCTAACCTATATTCTAGTTCGAAAATATACCTGTCATGGGAACAAAAGGGTCAAAGCCTCAGAGAGAGTGTACAAAAAATGGACCCTACATGACAATAATATTAGTCCAAAATAGCTAGAAACAATCAGTAAAGAGTCCAAACTATAGGATATAGGGAGGATTTATCATGACAGCTACATTCAAAGGAAACAGTGTGGTGGATGATGGGACATAAGAAGGAATGTAAGCTATAGACCCAATGTTCACGTATCCACTACCACGCCCGTGAGGGTGAACACTGGTGTTAAAACAGGAAGAAAGGAGTGAAAATCCTCCAAAAATTGAGTAGAGGGTGGAATATGACCACTCCTAAATCCATAAGCAAGGTAAGGGGTTTTGGTGCCCCCCAGTCGAACATCATGGTCTTCTCTAGGAGTGGGTGACAATATACTAGTAGTGATATCAAGCATGTCTAACATAAAAGGACCCAAACTCAAGAGAACATAAATATACTCAAGTGACCTCGATCCCTAAATCCAATTAGTGCACAAATATCACACTCCTAAGAAAATCTAATCCAAGTGCAAGCAAGCCAAGAGGGAGGATAAATGAGCTCTCAAATATAGTAGGTATGTCTCTCCTTGGAGAGGCTTGAAACTCCCATACACTACAAGCAGAGGTGTGTAACCAATTATAGTGTCCCTTAGCTTCAACGTGTAAAGTGACTATGTTGTGTGATCCCTACCTAGCCAGGACACTCATAGAATAACCTCTGCAAGTACCCCCTGTGATACCTAGGTAAGGAAACTAAGGTCACCCCAATATAACCAATTCTCAGGTAGATAGTTGCAAGCAGGATATACCATATGGGAAGGGTAACAAATCCTGAAGATCAAAATCAACAAAGGTACCTCAAAACCCCCCAGATACAAATAAGATCCTGGAAATATATTCGACGCTACATAGAGAGTGGCAAGGGGAAATCCCCACCACAAATGTGTATGTTTCCTCGAGCTTAACTCCTATGTAAGAGGATCCTCCTGAGAACACTAATTATACCAAGGATTTCACTCTCTCACTTGGAAAGACACCTACTGTGTTTTGTCTAGTAGTCTTGGAGAAATTTACTCACGCAACCTATTCAAAGACTCTAAAACCTAAGATTGTTGATTTACCCTATCAAAGAAAAAATGTGTAATTCATTTTAAATTAAGTTTTGATTTTAAGGATGTGATTACTCAGAGGAAATGACCGTGCAACCAATCATGTTATGATTGAGCAATGAAAGTAAATATGCACACCTAACAAACACTTCCAAGTGTAATTTTTTCTTTAAATATGAAAATGGGGTATGCCACTACATGAAATGCACAAAAAATCATTTGTTTCCAAATTCCAATTCAATCCTTCATATATGAAAGCCTAAACACAACTCTCATCCAAGCAATCCAATACAAGTACGTCCTTAAATCCATATGTGAGATGAAAGTAAGAATGCAACTATATAATTATTTTGTATTTTCAATATAAAAGAATGAAAATGTAATAAAATTCATTAAAATAATCAGTCTCTACAAAAAGATTCAAACAAAAGACAAGAAAGACAGCGATATAAAAATACTAATGCACTAATGGAAAAACAAAAAAGGAGATAAATGACTAGGACTACTTTCAAAGAAAAATCAATGAAAAAGTGGTATCTAGTAACAAAAGAAGCAATCAACAGACAACATCAGTACCCAAGAATACCTATCCACACTCACAACCCACCCAATAAATTCCCACATAAAAAAATCAACCAAAAGGTAGGATGTGCGTGACTTCTCAAATAACAGTGGCGTATGTACACGACTTTTAGGAAAAAACCTATGTATACAAAGAAGAAAGTGGAAAAAAGCAGGCCAAGGGTAAAAACACTCTAGGGGAGTGTCAATGGATGAACATACTACTAAATGCGACACAAAACGTAAAGAAACAAAGAGCAAGTCAAGCACATTGTTCCCCCAATCCCCAAAGAAAAAAGAGGAACCTCCCAAGTGGACTCGCCAATTCTGTTACGGAGAGAAACTTCCTATGGCTTGGGTAAACCACAAGAGATTGAATGACACCAGAAATAAATCCATTCCAATATGCAAGAGAAATAAATGCATCTAACACTAAGGGATATGAAGCGTACCTTATTATGGATGGTTGATGTAGATCCCCGTTGAGCTTTTCCAACATGCTTGTATTCACAATTCGCTCTCAACAACAACAAACAAGACAAGCATGTTATATATCAAAGTGTTAGTCCTACTCTAGAATATATAAACCATCATGTATAAGAATATATAACTAAAACCATGGAAAAAATATTCATAGTTAAACACATGAAAGGGAAAAGAAATGGATATTTCTATTAATATTAAACAGAGATAGAACAGTGACAAACTTTATCGGCACCTCATCGAAAGAGAGAAATCGAGTCCTCCACCTGGACCTCCACCACTTCAATCCTCCATCTCAATGGCAAGCTTACAAGGAAATGGCAAGCTTGGGAAGAGCAGCAATGTGTACTCCAAAGGGACAAAGGGATGTAGACACAAGCATAAACAAGTGAGGCAACAATGAACTATAGTTTCCTTGCTCTCCAAGATTCTCCTCCTTTGATGCATACAAGAGGATCAATATATTTCCCTCCACTAGACAATGGAGGTTCGATTTTGAGCATTTCCTAGGCATATGGAAGGCAAAGAGTCAAGTTATTCGGGACTCAATGAGGAAAACTCCAAAAAAAAAATTATGCACATTTCCTAATCTACGCGGGTATTGGATAAAAAGTTGCATGTACGCATGGGTATTGGATTAAAAGTTGTGTATACAAATAAACAAGTGTTTTTTAAGGACTTTCTTGGATCATAAAAGTATAACTTGAGCAAGGTGGGTCCAAGGAGTCTGCAGAAGGACATGGAAGGCCATAAAGGTGTGATCTACCAAGTGTGGTAAAATTAGCTATAACAAACACTATAGTAAAAATCACTCCAGTGGGATTTTTTCCACTATGTTTATTGAGCGAAAAACCCAGTACAATATATATGCATTATTAAATGCAATACATTGAGAAAATACCATGGGCTACCAAATACCATGGGTCCAATAAACCATATGAGTATCTCACTTTATTGTTAGCTTATCTTTACTAATTCCCCCAATATATGACATTGTTCCAAGTGTAACTCCAAGAAGTGGCCATAATGAGGTGAAATTAACCTAGATGGACTAGGAAGTGGTTAGGCTAGTCAACAAGTGTGAAAGGAACCATCATGAGGGCGCTAGAGGTGGTTTAGTGGCTTGGTTTTGGACCATTAATGAGCGAATTGATCAAATCCTCAAGAAGGTGCACCCAGTCTCCTTAAAATAGGGAAATGCAATAACTAACCCATAAATGAAGCATAGAGTGGTGTTTTGACTCCATAAAATAACAAAAGGAGTGGGTAATTTGACAAACAAGCTTTTATGGCATAATCACTAGTCTATGTGGCTCAAATGTGGAAAAACTAGGATTCAAGGCACTACACTAGAAACTAGAACCATTTCACATGGAAAAACTTACACTAAACACTCGAAACCTTATCAAAATATTATTAACCAAGGTTTAGATGGGAAATATGTTCCAACACCGCCCCTTAAGACAAAAAAATTTTGAGCAATTATCAAGGGCCCAGGAAACAAGGTTTATAGTCACCCTTTACATTATTGATCCATATGAACTTAGGAAAGAGGCAAAACCAGATGGGGAAAATCCTCCCAAAAAAATGGACATGAAAGAGAAACCAAAAAATGTATACACTCCAAACTAAATGACTATGTCTGGGGGAATCTTTTTCATGGGAAGAAGTGGGTCATGCTCCCAAAATTGTATACACTCCAAACTAAATGACTATGTCTGGGGGAATATTTTTCATGGGAAGAAGTGGGTCATGCTCCCAAAAAATGTGCTTGATTTATTCAACAATGGAAGCAAGAAAATATGGAAGCCATTTGAACTTCCATGCCGAACCAACCAGGGTGATGTTGTGAGGGAAAGTGTTCCTACCACTGGGGGTTAAGAGGCGACCAACATACTAGGGGTATAAATACAAGTGCATGAAGTTTTGTAAGTAAATATAAATAAGATTCAAAGATAAGAAAGGATCATACCTTATTCAGTGAAGGCTTATCCAAGCTTTCCTTTATCCCTCCTCCTGCTCCTCAATCCAAGAGACCTGCAAAACAATATTCAACCTTCCTCAAACCAATTTGATTACATGAAAGAAGATTATATTCAATAAAATATGAAGCCCTACTATGATAAGCATCAACATCTAATCATAAACAGAGATGTAACATACATCACACACTGATTTGGAAAGGGAAGATCATCAAATCTTTATTGATAGTGGAAAAAGTACAAAGTTTACCTTCTCCTCATGCAAGTCGCCTAGTGAAACCTTTGATCTGGTTCTCCTGCTTCTCTTCTCCAAGAATTTTAACCTCCAAGCTCGGCAACATAGGAATATGGTATCTAGAGAAAAGGTAGGGGGGATGAGAGTTCCAACTTATCCATTATAACAATGAAAATGACAAGTCCACTTTCATGGACCCATCTCCCTCTCCTATATACTTTTATAAAGAGTAAGGGTCGAATAGGGATCAATTACAACTGAAATATCAGTTCCAAAACCACCCAAACCACCTTCGATTCAATATTTTTACATTTTTTAATATTTTTCTATCCATTTCAAGGTAAAATCGTGGGTTTGCTTCACAAAAAGGAAAAGTGAACATGGTAAACTCGCAGGTTTTACTAGGAATACTCATAAGTGGGTAAAAAACATCAATATTTAGGGTATGTCCAAGCATTTCCAGGGTTGGTGTCTTCTGGAAAGTTTTACTTGTTCTGATACTTTTCCAATGGTCCAAAGATAAGGTTAAATGGAGTTACATAACTCTAGATATTTCTCCTTCAATAGAGGTTTTTTTTCATTGACTGGCAGTGACTTTTCATGAAGTGTCATCATGGAAGTGTCGACATGTGATGAAAACATTTGAAATTTGTCACATGAAGAGAGGTGTAATTTTAGAAAATAATATATGCCCCCTAATGTATGAGGTTAGAGGGGAATATGATAGCTGAAATACATTATAAAAAAGGAAACAGTTGAGATGAGAAGTCGAAGAGGTAGAGAATACAAGATCATAGGCTCAAACAGAGGTACCTGAAAGAGAGATAAATGTTAGACAAAACTGATCTTGAGGACATACATGTCCATATACAAATGATCGCCATAAAGATATAGGAGGATCCAACATGTATATAACTGATGTAGCTATCATGGTCGCACAATATGCAAAACCGTGCATATAAAATCTAAATGACTCATGGCCACAAATGAACAAGGTGGACCCATGCTCAATAATCGATCATAGAAACAAGAATACAAGGTGGATATATGTCTCAGCAATGTCATATGAAGTGTGACAAGGTATTGTGCAACTCGAGAAATAACAAAGATGACAATGCTACTTTCATCCCAAGGTCTTCAATCCAAACCGCCCAAAGGTATGAATATTAACCATGTGAATAAAGGAACTGGATTTGAATATGTAGGAAACTGTTTGATTAGCGTTCATTAATGAGGACCATTAACAAACGCGAGGGAAACCACCATTAATGAAAATAGTCCCCAAGGTACCTAGTAAATTCTAACAAATGTGAATCAATGGTCTTGAAGTCAAACTCCTAAAGAATCCATCAATTAAGAGACATTAAGGTATTCCCACTACCCAATAGCGAGGGAAATTTGCATCGATGATTGCAATCCCCAAGGTACTGTCATAAACTCTAAATCTCATTCCCAGAGCGAGATGTGTTGAATTTGATAGGAAGAGATCCATTGGAAGGAAGGTGTTAAGGCATCCTATATCATCCAACATGAGGTAAATAAATGACTAATTGGATCTAGAACTGGTATAAAGTTTTGCAACAAGGACCGTCGAAGAGTGGATGTAATGAACTGATACCAGGGAGTGGCTGACACAAAAGGTCAAAGCAAATGTAGAATGGCCGACAAAGGTTTATCCTTGAACAGTGAGCACAACACAAAAGTGACTCGAGCATATTTTTGACACTAAGTGATCCAGGTATTTCCCAGGTTCATGTTGGGGACAACAATTGACTGAATGAGTCGAGCACTGTTATGGAAGAAGCTTTGAAAAAGAACAAGTAAAGAAGGAGATACACTATATCAATGGAAAGTATGCACACAGACAATATGCAAGAATTTGAACCAATTTCTATATTACTTCTTCATGAAATATTGTTGATTGTTACAATAATGTACATGTTTATAGAGAATGTTGAGATGCTTGGGTGACTACCCATTACGTTCAGTTACAATAAGTTCTAATGGTTCATAATTTTAACCATCGCAGATGAATGGAAGAACAAGAGTCAATATGTCGATGTTCGACAGTCATTGATATGGATAAGGCATGTGAAGGTGATGTGTGTTGAGCTCAAAACCTGTCGAGGTTTTCAAGGTTGGTTATGTCAAGGTTTGGACTCGTCGAAGCAAATGTTGAACCTGTCAAAGCAATTGAAGTATTCAAAGTAGTCAATGTTCTAGTCTTTGTCGAAGTGCCAGTCTTTGTCAAAGTTTGACAACATGCCAACTTCTGGTTGGATCACCAAGGAACCAAAAACACAAATATGCAATGTAGGGGACATTAACAGATTCTCCATATAATTGGAAAAGTGACCAACTAGAGGATTAAAAACTCTAAGATCAGGTTTAATATTAAGGCCAAAAACTAGAAAGCAACTGTTTATAGACTCAAAATTGGTGCTTTGTTCAAGGAGACAAGACTTGATGCCATGATATAAAAGACATTTGAATGAACTTCCCTTTCCCTCTTTCATGTAAAGGTTTAACGAGTCCAAGAAAGAAAAATTGGAACCTTCTTCATTGTTGGAAATCTCAAATAAGAGAGAATAATTATTGGTAGAGCACTGATTCGTGTATTTTTCGAGCCCAAATTAGTGGATGCTCGGCGGTGTTTTCACAATTTGAGAATCTGAAAGAGCCAAAGAATACTCTAGGGGGGGGAATTTTTCGTAAGGTTAGTCTCCAAAGTACAAAAAATTATAAAACAATCCAGAGGAGAACTCTCTTGGCTCAAGCAAACCAAGGCATGCCTTTTTCTTAGTTAGACGACAAGGTTCAAAAAAGGGGTAAACTATGAAAAAATCAATGCTCCTTCAGAAGCAATCAGAACGCTTTAGTTTTAACGAGTGTGAAGGAAAGCAATATCACTCAATGCTTTTGTCCTAGGATTTAAGCGAGCATGACAAAGGCATAAAGAACACTCATAATATTTTTCATGTTTAGGCCCGGAGCATGAAAAAGAGAAAAGTAAGCTCGAACAGGTTCTTTTTCCGTAAGTTTACTCCTCCAGGCCTCGAAAAGAGATAAATCTATACCTGAATATACTCTTCTAGCTTCTAAAGAAAATAGAATATTCTTTTTTCTTAATTGTTACGGAGAGAAATTCCTATGGCTTGGGGTACCAGAACAGGCAGCTTGACTCCATAAATCAATCCTTTCCAATATGCAAGAGAAATCAAGTATCTAACACTAAAGAATCAAAACTCGTGCCTTATTCTGGATGGTTGAAGTAGATCCCCATTGAGCTTTCCAACTTCAGCTTGAATTGATGAATCACTTCCTCAACCATAAGTAAACAAGACAAGCATACTATATATATTGGTGTTAGATCTACACTAGCATATATAATCAACAACGTATAAGCATTTGAAATCATCCATGGATAAAATATTCATTCAAACATACATTATTGGATAGGAATAGATATTTCTATTAATATAAAATCAGAGATTACGATGAATACAACCTCTGTCAACACATCTGCGAATCGAAGAAACTGAATCCCCTACTTGGGCCTCCACCACCTCAATCCTCCATCTCTCGATATCAAGCGAAAGGAAAACTTGGGAAGAATAATAAAGTGTTCCAAGGGACAAAGGGCTGCAGACTCAAGCACAAGTTTCGGCAACAATGGACTATAGTTTCTTTGCTCTCAATTCTCTTATGCCTTCAATGTATCTAGAGGGTTCCTTATATAGCTTTTCAATGGGGTAATGAAAGGTCGAATCCGAGTGATCTCAAGGCATATGGAAGGCCAGGAGACAAGTGAGTTAGATCCATGTTAAGGAAAACTCCAAAAGGATTTGAATTTTTGTACACATCCTGATGTACATGGTTTTAGAGGTCAAACCCACGTATATACGCGATAAAGGGTTTAAAAGTTGCGTATATCAATTTTCACATGTTTTTAGGGATGGTCTAGGAAACATCAAAGGACAAAAAATGGTCCAAGGGGTTTAAGGAGTTTGTAGAGGGACGGGGAAAGGCCATACAAGTGTGATTCACCTGGTGTGGTAAAATATGCTATAACAGATGCACCCTAATGTGTGAGGTCAGAGGGGTCATACGATGGAAAAAATACATTATAAGTCCATCTCAAAAGTGGAGTGATGAAGAATTTTGAATGGAAGACCAACCACCCATTCAGCATAGTACAATGATACAACTCTGCATATAACTACAAATACATATGGCAGTCCTGGATACATAAGAGTACAATGGCCATGAAATGGCATGATACAAAATATGACATAAGTGGTCATTGCCACGTACAATATACATAGATTAGAATCTCCATGATGAATATATACAAAGGATCATGATCTCCATAATACCTGGAAATGTCTGACACACACTGGAATCAAGTCACGAGAGCTGAAATCTCATGAACACTGGCACGATCAAGGAGGTAGCATATAAGAGATGCCACCAATCTGGAAGGTCTTCTACATAAACCGCTTTGAGTACAAGTCCTACTATGTGAATAGAGGTGTCGAGGTCGAACATAGTATTCCATCGTCTGATTACTGGTCATTGATGTATACCGTTAACAGACGCAGGATCACCCACCGATAATGATAATGGGAATCAAGGTACTAGAGTGCAAACTAACAAGTGTGAATAGGTGTGTTGAGGTCAAACACTTGAGAGGATCCATCGATCAGGGGACATTGATGTATTCCCAAAAATTGTCCATGGTGAGAGAACCTGCCACTGATGACTGCAAGTCTCAAGGCACTCAAAAATGACTCTAGATTCCAATCCCAGAATAAATGATCTGAAGTCAATGGGATGAAATCCGTTGGAAGGAGGGAATTAAGGCATCCCCCATCATCCAACACGAGGTACTCAGCAAAGCTATATAATGTGGAAGGACTCGATCATAAGGTGCATGAACCAGTAACTGTACCGAGAATGACCAACATGCAAAGTCAAGATAATTGAGGAATGGTCGAATTAGGTTTCAACTTCCTTCGAACAAGAGCATAATGGTGAATGGTGACTGAATAAAGGCAGCATAGACTCGACATAAAAAACTAGGACATCTTTGCGACATAGGAGGCATCAACAGAGGATCCATAGGGATTGGAAGCTTAACCAGTCAGTGGAGATAAACTCAGATAAACGAGTATAGCTCCTAAATTCAAACTATAAACCCAACCAATGGATGTGATAAACAGTGCTTTGTTTGAAGGAGACACGACTTGACAGCTACCAAAGATAACATCTTTCCTTGTCCGGATTTTTTGTTTTTTAATTTTTTTGGACTTTTTCAAATATTTAGAAAGCTTGAAAAAGAATAAAATTGCTTTATAGTTACATACTAGGAGGAGATGAGTGTCATAATGGGAAAACAAACTATTTCCAAGCAGTGGAACATACCTATGCTCAATGCAAGGATACATGTGTAGGATAGCGACACTCAGGGGGAAATTCCCCTCCTAGTAAAAATAGGGAATCAAGCTGAAAATGATATATAAAATGGCTCTGCATGGCTAGACATGAGACAAGCTCGGGCAATATGGCTGAAACTCAATGTCAGGGAAGCCAGCGTAAGGCTCAATAAGGCAGACAAAGCTCATGATAATGCAATTACAACTTGACATAAGGGAGTCCTGAGGGAAATAGGCCAGCAAAAGATCATGAGGAGTATGAGGCTCTTGCGAAATTTCATGGCAATACTATACAAAGGACTCCCAGACCTAAGAGAGGACTCACAGCATGGGTACCAAATGAAAAGGGGAGCTAACTAGGACACCCATGTATAGGAAAGCTCTACCAATCACATAATATCACTTCTAATAGCAGCATGAAGGTTCCATGATACCATGGAATGGGTTCATGCCTAAGGTTAAGATGGAATGGTCATAAGGCAATGCATAAGTTCAAATGGATGTGATATCCTAACCTATATGCCAATTCAAACATAATACCTGTGATAGGAATGAACAGGTCGAAACCTCAGAGAGAGTGTACAAAAACTGGACCCTACATGACAACCATATTAGTCCAAAACAACCCAAAATAGTCAATAAAGAATCCAAACTATAGGATATAGGGAGGAAAGATCATGAAAAATGCACCCAAGGGAAACAATGCGGTGAATGATGGGACATAAAAAGGAAAATAAGGTGTAGATCCAATGTTCACGCATCCACTACCACCCCCATGAGGGTGACCACCAATGTAAAGACCGAGCGAACGGAGTAAAAATCCTCCACAAATGGAGTAGAGGATGGAATATGACCATTCCCAAATCTATGAGCACAATAAGGGGCTGTGATGTTCCCAAGTCTGACACCAGGGTCCGTACTAGGACCAAGGACGGGAAATTGGATACCAGACATGCTGAAAATAAAAGGACCCAAACTCAAGAGAGCATAAATATACTCAAGTAACCACGATCCCAAAGGCCAACTAGCGCACAAAGAGCACACTCCTAAGAAAATCTACAACCAAAATACAAGCAAACTAATGGGAGGATATGTGAGCTCCCAAATGCAGCAGGTATGTCTCACCTAGGAGAGGCTCGAAACTCCCATACACTACAAGCGGAGGTATGTAACCAATTATAGTGGCCCTCAACTTCAACGCATAAAGCGACTATGTTGTCTGACCTCTACCTGGCCAGGACACCCACAAAATAACCTCTGCAAGTACCCCCTATGATACCTAGGTAAGGCAACTAAGGTCACCTCAATATAAGCAATGCTCAAGCGGACAGTCGCAGGTGGGATCGACCGTATGGGCAGGGTAGCAAAGCCTGAAACTCTCGAAGGAACCCCTAGATATGAATACAATCCTGGAAATATCTCTGGTGCTACTTAGTTACAACCAGGGGTCATCCCAATCATAACCGCTCACACTACCTCGTGCTTAACTCCCGTGTAAGAGGAGCATCCTGAGAACACTAATTATACCAAGGAATTTCACACTCTCACCTTGATAGACACATACATATTTTGTTTAGTGGTGTTGGAGAATTTACTCACAATGAACTATTCCAAGACCATAAAACCTAATCTTGTTGGTGCACCCTATAAAAGAAAAGAGTGTAATTCATTTTATTATGCGTTTATTTTAATTGGTTGTGATTACTCAAAGGGAAATGGTCATGCAACTAATGACATTATGACTCAGCAATGAAATAAATATGCACACCATAAAAAACAATGCTAAGTGCAATCTTTTTCAAATGAAAAATAAAGTATGCCACTACATGAGATGCATAAAAAACCATTCCTTTGATGTCAATGCAATCCTTCCTATATGAAAGCCTAAACAAAACTCTCATCCAAGCAATCCAATGCAAGTACCTCCTCAAATCCATATCTAAGATGCAACTAAGAGTGCAAATACTTTGTATTTTTCAATATAAAAGAATGAAAAATGAATAAAAGTTATCTAAAACTCTCAGTCTCTGCAGCAAGTATAAAACACAAGCCCAGCAAGACATCGAGACAAAAAAGAGTAATGTACTAATGGAAAAACAAAAAGGATAAATGACTAAAACTACTTTCAAAGAAAAATCAATGAAAAAGCGGTCTCTCGTCGCAAAAGAAGCATCCAAGAGACAACATCAGACCCAAGGAAGACCCAACCACACTCACAACCCACCCAAGAACTTCCCACAACATCAAACTCACCAAAAGGGAGGATGTATGGGACTGTTTAAAGAAAAACTACATATATACGCGACTTTTGGCCAAAAAGATGCATGTATACATGGATTTTGGCCAAAAACCTACGTGTATACGTGACTTTTGGCCAAAAATCCACGTATGTACATGACTTTTGGCCAAAAACCTGCGTATACAGAGAAGACAGTGGTAAAAAGCAGGCCAATAGTCAAACCAATAAAGGGGAATATCAATGGATGAACATACTATAAAATGCAACACATAAACAATGAGAAACAAAGAGCAAGTCAATAATATCAAGCACATTGTGCCCCCAAAACCCTAAAGAAAAACAAGGAACATCCTTAGCAAAGTCACCAATTCTATTACAGAGAGAAATTCCTATGGCTTGGGGTACCACAACAGATAGCTTGACTCCAGAAATCAATCCTTTCCAATATGTAATAGAAATCAAGTATCTAACACTAAAGGATCAAAACTTGTACCTTATTTTGGACAGTTGAAGTAGATCCCCATTAAGCTTTCCAACTTCAGCTTAAATTGATGAATCACTTCCTCAACACTAAGTAAACAAGACAAGCATACTATATATATTGGTGTTAGATCTACTCTAGCATATATAATCAACAATGTATAAGAATTTGAAATCATCCATGGATAAAATATTCATTCAAACATACATTATTGGACAGGAAAAGATATTTCTATTAATATAAAATCAGAGATTACAATGAATACAACCTCTGTCGGCATGTCTGCGAATCGGAGAAACCGAGTCTCCCACTTGGGCCTCCACCACCTCAATCCTCCATCTCTCAATAGCAAGCTCACAAGCGAAAGGCAAGCTTGGGAAGAACACAAAAGTGCTCCAAGGGACAAAGGGATGCAAACTCAAGCACACGTTTCGACAACAATGGACTATAGTTTCTTTTCTCTCAATTCTCTTATGCCTTCAATGTATCCAGTGATCCCTTATATATCTTTTCAATGGGGTAATGAAAGGTCTAATTCGAGCGATCTCAAGGCATATGGAAGGCCAGGAGACAAGTGAGCCAGATCCATGTCAAGAAAAACTCCAAAAGGATTTGGATTTTTGTACACATCCCGATGTACATGGTTTTAGAGGTCAAACCTGTGTATATACACGATAAAGGGTTTAAAAGTCGCGTATAGCAATTTTCACATGTTTTTAGGGATGGTCTAGGAAACATCAAAGGACAAAAAATGGTCCAAGGGCTCTAAGGAGTCTGTAGAGGGATAGGGGAAGGCCATACAAGTGTGATTCACCTGGTGTGGTAAAATATGCTATAACACTAAGTAATCCACATGGGCCCAAAAAAGGGGTAAACTTATACCTATGTGTATGTTAACATCGTTTAACGAGTTTGAAGGGACAATCCAACTTGATAATCTATTCATGTTTAAGGAGTCAGATCAGAGATCAAAGGTAACTCCATACCTTTCTTGTAAATTTTTAACGAGCTTAGAAAATTCAACTCGTGGCCTCTTTACTATTTTTAACAATCTCTAATGAGAGCAGAAAGAATGCTCTAAATGCAAGGAGACGAGTGTTAGAGGCATGTAGAAATAACTCCAAGCGCAAGGAACAGACCTAAGCATAGTGCAAGGAAAGTGATAAAGATAAGGATGCTCGAGGGACGTCTCCTCCAGGTAAAAGGTGTCAGGTTGCAGTGGAAAAATTAAACAAAGCTGAGCAATCATGAGAGCATAGATGAGGGCTTATACAACTAGCTAAAAGAGTGGAATTCAAAATCAAGATCATAAGTGAAATAAGGGTACATGAAAATCTAGTTACAACTTGAACAACAAGGTGAGGCTAGTAAGAATTGTGAATCCAACTAAGAATCATGTATCCTAGAAACAAAAGTATCAAGATCGTATTCAAAAGAAGAGGCTTGATACATGTCAATTTGGTAGAAACACTATCAACTTTGTTATCTTCTACAAAAGGTATGGTCAATGAAGAATCAACTGAGGAAGACTCTATATTTCCAATTCCCAAGGATTTATAAGCAATAAGATCAACCTCAAGAGGAAAGCAAAATTTGACAAGGGTGACAAAGTCTACAGGAACAAACTCAGTATCACAGGAGTTGAAAAATATACAAGAAGAATCATACTCATCAGGATCACTGACTTGTTGTTCAAGGGGAGAGTCCAAAGACTCGACAATGAAATCATAGGGGGGTCGATCAAAAGAAGGATCATACTCACTAAAAAAATCAAGGCTGGACATAACTACAACTGAGTCAACATCCATGAGAAGGTGAGATTGTATCAAATATTTTAGGAAGATCTCATCCGAGGGAAGGAGACCATCCCAGATTGGACACATGTCTAAACATTCAAATGGATGAATAGGGTGGAGAGAAGGATCCAAATTCCCCATTAGAGAGACCACCCGGTCAACTTCTAGGACTGATTCTCAAGAAGGTAAGCATGAAAGAAGAGGCTTCTTCTCAGTAACAATTGAACACAAGGGATATGAAACCACATAACTCACCTGTGGCGAGGTAGCCTCTACTGGAACACTAGGAATTGTTGGAGGAGCTAGTAGGTTAGATGATTAGACTAGTTAGTGTTGTAATAAACAAAGGAAATACTTTGTCTCTAGTTGGGTTAGGAGAGGGATCAAGAAAATTCAACTGACTGACGATAAAAATGATTTCATTATGAGGAAAGTACATCACACAAAAGAGCATTGACACCACAACTTACATAGCATAAACATAATCACACCCGAGGAGCATATTAAATTCCAAGGGGTCCTCTATCACCATAAAATCAACTAAGATGGTCTTCCCACCCAAAGTAACAAATGTTTGAGTAAGAATTTCCAAATATTGACTAGTTCTTCTATTAAAATCTAGTAACTGACTATCAGTCGACATAAGGCTGGAAGATCCCATGCCTCTCCAAGAACGTGCATATAAAATACTAACAGTAGCTCCTTCGTCCACAATACAATGAGCAATTGTATAGTGTCCAATTTGGACCTTAATATGAAAAGGTTCATTGGAAGGAAGGCATGGCTCAACTAGGCTATCCCAGTTAAAGGAAGTAATATGAGGGCTTGGCACGGGTTCATTCAAAGCGAAGTTAGTGCCCCCTTTCCTAGAGGGTTCTAGGCTGGTAGTGAAGAAAATTTGACTAGAAGATGATTCACTCTCCAAAGGAAGAGTGGGATTGATTGAAAATGGCATCGACTCAACCGCTTGATGAAGGTCACTCTCTGAAGGGAGAGGGTTGATTGAAGATTTCATTGATTCAATCACTTGATAGAGTTCACTCTCCAAAGGAAGAGTGGGGTTAACCAAAGATCACATTGGTTCAACCACTTTGTCAACCGAATGTTGAATAGGTTGTTGAGAAACCACATGTTGTTCAAGAAGAGGATATCCTTGAGACTCGAACCACACTCTTCATACTTCTTCAATAGAAATGCACTGATGAGTAATATTATCTCCCTCACAAAGATTACAAGGGAACTTAGGATTGTGTTTTGAACAATTAGTTTTCTCAATGGTGTCAACTTGACTTGCATTAGCTGATTGATTCCCCCCAGCATGAAATCCAGACGCTAAGAGACTGGGTCCAACCTGACTAGAAAAGGTTGGTTGTTTTCCCTCAGCATGACTTCTAGAGGCTAGGTGGTGAAGATCAACTTGTCTTGCAGAGGTTGAGTGTGTGCCCCCAGCTTGACTTCCAAAGGCTGGGTGGTTAAGATAAACTTGAATTACAGAGGTTGAGTGTGTGCCCCCAACATGACTTGGTGGTTGGGTCCAACATGACCTGCAGAGGTTGGATGTGTTCTCCCAACATGATTTCCAAAGGCTAGGTGGTTCGATTCAACTAGACCTAAAGAGGTTGAATGAGTGCCCCTGACATGACTTAGAGAGGCTGTGTGGTTAATATCAGCTTGACTTGTAGAGGTTGAGTGTTTTAATTATCCAACATGACCTACATAGGTTGGATGTGTGCCCCCAGCATGAATTCTAGAGGCTGGGTGATTGTGTCCAACATGACATGTACAAGTTGGATGTGTTCCACTAGCATGACCTCCAGAGGCTGAGTGGTTGGGTCCAAAATGACTTACAGAGGTTGGATGGGTTTAGTTCCACTAGAATGACCCATAGAGGCTAATTGGTTGGGTCCAACATGACTTACAGAGGTTGCACAGGTCCCCCCTTGCTTTCATTTCTTCTTCCTATTCTTCCTTTTTGTTATCTCTTCAATAAATTAATTTTCAATAGATCAAACTCGGACAATTTATTTTTGCATAGTGATGAATATTTCAGGGCATATTATGAAATATGTTTGGGTGATTAACAAAATTGGAATGCCTTGTGTTTTGTTTTTCCAAAAAAATTGAAATTTTAGCTTTCGGTGGCTTAGGAAAACTTTTCAACAATTCATTAGCCACCAAAAAGCCCAGTTTTTGGTAGCTAACAATTTGGACTAAGGACTACGTTAACCACCAAAATCCATCCCAGCTTTCGGCAGCTTAACAATTTGGTCCAGGAAGACATTAACCACTGAAAGCTCATTAACTACATTTTTGGATAAATTTTGAAAAGGGTATCTTCCAGTGGCTTAGGTGAACATACCAACGGTTCATTAGCCACCGAAAATCCTAGCTTTCGGTAGCTTACAAATTAGACCCAAGATTTCCTTAACCGCTGAAAGCACCAAAAGAGGAAAACAGTTAGCATATCCATTGAAATCAAACATCGTCAACATGAGGAACATCATGATCAAGCACTTAACCGCCGAAAATACTGGGGACTGCAGAAAATCATGTGTTGGTGACTAAAAGGTCGTTATTAAACTGAAGTGACTGATAGAGACTAAAACCCTAGCCTACCCTCCATCTTTCCCATGACTATAGTGGAACCACCACGAAACATCAAGTCCCAGTTAAAAATTATTGTTGTACTTGTTATCTCGTGGTTCTCACCAGAGTTTATCGTTGTCTTACTCAAGTACCAACCGACTGATTAATCCCTCAAAATCAGCACCATATCCTCAGTACACTCCACATTTCTCTGCATGGATCCTTACTGCTCCAGACCATACCTGAAACTAGCGCGCTAACATCCTTCACAGAATTCAAATTTTGATTTTTGCAGGTACTAGAAGCACTATCCAGAGATGAAGAAAGGAGGAGGGCCTTCCCTCAGATAGGAGTTAGGTGACATTAGCTATCTTGAGTCACATCCAGAAGTATGCCAATTCTTCAAAGATGCAGGATGATACAGGTTCTGTGAGAAAATCCATGGTTCCCACCAGCAAGTGGAAGAATCCTTTGCCCTTTCTTTTGATGGCTCTAAGGCATTAGTAGGCAAGGAAGAGTTCCAGGTTGATGAAACCCTCATAGCAGAAGTAGGAGAACTCCCAAGGACTGGGGAGAAATGGTTCAAGACCACCATTACTAAGGATGTGGAATTCAAGTCCTACTTAAATCCTGAACACAAGAATGTAGTATGGAAGAAAAGCATCCCATCCACCTGGCTTGAGGAGAAGTGGCAGCGGTTATTGAAAGCAATCCTAGTTTATATAACCCGTGAAGGCATGTATAACAGGGTGATGATATACCACTTTAAATTGATGAACCATTTTATAGGCATAAGCCCTTTAAACATACCTTTCTACCTCCACAAGAGCCTAACCAAGATGTCCCACCAGGTCAAGGCCCAGCCCACAAAAATCGTAGGGAGGTTATCTCACCATGGCCTAAAAAAACTCATTGTCCAAGAATTGCTGCAAAGAAGAAACATAGCATGGAAATATTTCTTCTTTTGGAATGAGTTTGAAACAAGCTTACAACCAGAAGACAAAGGAAAGTGCCCTTCAAAGAAATCCACCACTCCCAGGAGTGGCAAGAGGAAGAGGAGGGATATCTCACCAGTGATAGTGGATCAGCCCTCTCCAACTTCTAAAACCAATCAAGCCAAAAGAAATTTGGACTTTAGTGGAAAGGAGAAGGAGGCCCTAGCACAAAGTGAAAATATACTTAACCTACCCTACTCGAACTCAGAAGAAGAAAAGGAGTAGGAAGTTGAACTAACAAAGCAGGTTGCAGCAGAACATGAGGAGTTTCCCTCACCAACACCAAGGGAAGGTCAAGAGGAACCAATTGTAGAGAATTCCTCAAGCAAACCTAGGTCTGAGAGAATCAACTAGCCATTAGGGAAAATACATGAACTAGAGGTCTTAGACAGAGAGATCAAAAGAAATAATGCAATATTAACCAAGAAGAATATTGAGTTGCACAATTCTCTTCTAGAAATGAGAGGGATGTATGTCCTGCTGAAAAGGAGAAATCTAAGATTAATGAAGGACAACTCTAGGATCTATAGAATGATTAGACTATCAAGGTTGCAGAAGAAAAACTCAAACCCTATCTCTGACGCTCATCTTGCGTTGGAAACCCTAGCAGAGGCAGTGATGAGCCTTCAAGATCTAGAGGCAACCCATGATGTTGTTGTTGTTCCAAATCCTATGCAATTTGAAGAAGTACCAGAAGGTCAACAGTAAAGCTGTAAAAATATGATTAAAAGGCTAATTAAAATTTTGAAAAAATAGAGCTTTCAGTGGCTTAGGTGAATGCTGCAGCTATTCATTAGCCACCGAAAGTACAGCTTTCGGGAGCTTACAGACCCAATATTATGTTTCCTTAACCACCGAAAGCACAAAAGGGTGCAGAAAGATATGTTTACACACAGAACCAGTTTTAGTGGATACAAACACCTCAGGGGTGAATTATAAAATTGAAAATTGATGAAAAGGAACCAATGGAGGGGGTCTGTTCCAGTTTTTAGGGTGCCATCAAGGTGAAAAGGGTCACAAACTGTTTGGGTACACAGGGTACTCCCAAAAGACCGAACACCTTCAGATACCGCTTCACACAAATAGATCACAGATCAACACACCGATGTTTGTCACGTGTTTAAAACCCTCGAGAGGGAAACAGTCCATGGCCCCAGCCAAATAGCTACTTTGAGCAATTTATTATGCAAAAGAAAGAAAGTTACATGAGCTTCTCATAATCGATCAACTAGCCAAGTACCCTCTATGCTCTTTAAATAGAGATCATAGAACAATCAGGTGTTAAGCCATGGATCAATCATTAGGTATGATCTAAAAGAAGTTGAACCGTCAGATCATTCTATGTCTAGAACATATCGTGACCATCGGATTAGAATATTTACAAATGCATACTAATGCATACTAAAGAAACACACTTTTACCTAACAGATATATTACACAAGTTAATCTTAACTAACTCCTAAGTGTCTAAATATCCTAACATCCCCCCTTAAGAACAACTTGGGATAGGATTGAAGGATTTACAAAAGTGACACTATTAGGAGAAGGAAGGAGGCATTAGAGCCTATCCCCCCTTAAGGACACATTCCTGAACTCCTAACATAGACTGAATACTAGATAGATGTCATCTTATCTATGTGTTGATGAGTTGAATTGCAAGTATTTTTCCTTGTTATGATTATCCATTCATATGTGATTGCTTTATATATGAATCTACCAGCATAGTAAGTTCTTCATATATTCACCCTATTATCAACCCTCTGAACATTGGTGGTTAGAAGCTTTATCTTTTGATTGAGTTTTATGCATGTCTTGAGTGTGTGAGGTCCTTTAGGTCATCTGACTTGATCCATTTAGAAAAACCATTAAAAATTTTTAAGTTACTAGGCATCCTCGAGCTGCAACCTAAAGGAGTTTCTTGGAGTGCTAACAAATTGGCGTCATTTCTGGGGAGAGGAGATTGAAGTTTGGCTTCCCTGGGAGATGACATAGATCCTACTTTGATGATATACAATGTCTGGACACTATTCTAGTTGTAATTATCTATCTGGAGACTCCATTGGAATAAGGTGGCTTCAGGAAGACCAAGTACCAAAGAAAACCCTCAAGGGTCACCAGCAACACCTGTTTCAGATCCAGAAGAGATTCTAATAAGTGTTAGGGATTCACTAAGATAGACCTCTAGAGCTACAAGGGGAGCCACATCAAGTATTTCTAGAGGTATTTCGGCTATATCAAATAGACCTCCATTTCAATCTTCTTCTGCTGAAACATATAATTATCAGGAATTTATAATTGAATCAGAAAATTTTAAGGTTGATGAATCTTCAAGCACTGCTTCTTGTATAGATCCAATCCCTAGTGACTCCACTAAGATAAATCCACCCCGAATACTCTCTCAACTACCACCCCCCTAGCAGTATATTCTTCTGTCCTTTCCATACCCATTTCCAATATGGCTTCCCCTCTGACCAAAATGGAAAGGATCCTTGTTGCCAGATACGCCCCTCTGAATTTGCCTAATCCCCTGTTTTCTATGCCTACTGAATATTATCTCAAATACATGCCTAATTTTACTGGAGAGGGAGATTTCATAGCTGAAGAATACCTCGAGGCATTCTACAGTTATGCTGATAACATAAACATTGAACAAGAGGATGTGTGGACTAGGTTTTTTATGCAAAGTCTAGATGGTCAGGCTAGGAAATGGTTCAAAGAGTTTCTTGTTGGATCAATAGAAGGAATTGAAGCCCTAGATGACATATTTTTGAAGCATTGGGGAGAGAGAAGAGACCACCTTTACTATATCACTAAGTTTAGAAATCTGAGGAGAGAGAATGGTGAGTCTGTTTCCAACTTCACCAAAGTATTTAACAAAATTTTTAGCAAGATCCCTGCTGAAATCAAGCCAACTGATACCTAAGCCAAAATCACCTATGCTAATGCCTTTGATTTTGAGTTCTACCTTCTTCTTAGAAAAAGGTGTTGGGGTTCGGACCTTGAAGGTCCTTAGTTTTGGCAACTCCACGGTTTTGGTGCGAAGCTTGTAAGCGGAGTTGCGGCACAAAATAGTCTTAGGAACTTCGGGGTTGAGTCGAAGCCCCTCTTTTTGTAAATGACCCATGGTTATTACCCATGGTTAGTACTCATGGTTTGGTCCCATGGCTTAATCCCATGTTATTGTAATAGTGCACTTGTATAAATAGGCACTTATGTAAAGGAGTCAAGGGGTTTTTTGATGATTGATGTTATGATGATAATTTGATGCGAAGAAGCTAAGATATAATTTTAGGGTTTAAGGTTAAGTCCCAGCTGAGTGCGTGGACGACCTCTGTAGCTATGTGCGCAGAGGGTTTTGGAAGAAAGGTTCTGTAGCTAAGTGCGTAGAAGATCTACAGCTGAGTGTGCAAATCAGAACTATGGTTTTGTAAAGAGTTGAATATAAACGCAGTTCTGTGGACGTAGCCCCTACACTGGGGGTGAACCACATATATCTCGTGTTGTGGTGGTTCTTGTTATTTTGTTTCTGTTAGGTTTTATGCATTTGATAAGTAAATGAATGATATAGTAAGATAAAGTGCTAAGTATTAACTTCGTTGTGAATTCCCAGTTAAGAGTTAAGCAAGAAACTGTCTTTTTATATAAACTGCGAAGCTATTTACGTAAATGTCAAAGATCTGTATTGCATAAATATTTGTTGTTAAGACTAAAAGTACAGTAATATCTCTCTTTTGCCTACAGAAACCTGATTCTGCGGCACCCCATAGCTGTTTCGAGTGAGACTGCAACCTGTTCGTAGGTTGTTTCCGAAAGATCCAACACTGTGGGTATGTTTGTTGGTGCGAAGATAAAAGGATAAGAACTCGGGTCTGCCCTAAGCCCCAACAAATTGGTTCCGTTGCTGGCTGAGCCAGTATCTGCTTTAAGAGGGATTTACATCGCAACAAATTGGTTCCTGAAGGGATCTACGTTGTACCTGAAGGGATATGTTTTGGAGGCCCTTAGTAAAAGAAATCAATGACTGGGTTGAAGATACCTATCTGAAATTTGTTGAACAAGAAAATAAATATCCTCATTGTAGCTTAGACGACTTTTTGCAAAGGTACATTTTTTCTGATATTTATGAAATTTTCTTTGGTAGTATCCACATAGAATTGCACCAGTGGTTATCCAGGTTGACAGAGAGAAAGAAAAACTTCAAAGAAGATTAGTCTCCTGACTAGACCCCAGAAAGACTTGAGCTGTTGAAAAATATGAGCAACACGGTATCAAGAGTTGTTGACTTCTGGATAACGCGAACCCTTGAAGCATTTGTGACGGAGTTCGCCATTGACACACATACTTACTTCAGCGAAGCTGAATGACAGTTTTTTAAAGGACCAAGGGGTAAGTACCTGAATTCATTAAATTTGAAAATTAAAATGCTCTTGGCTGAGAAAGGCATATTGCTTATCGAATCAGATTGCTAGATTTATTGCTACTAACCTATGTTTGGAAGCGAAAGTGCCTGCGATGAGCAAAGTGGTTTGCTTCACAATGGAAAAAGATACAAGAGAACTTTTGGATCCTATACCCTAGGCCAGAATACCGATTATACCTCATTAAGTACTGAATAATTTGAATCTGAAGAAACCCTTTTTGTTAGAAACCCTCCCATAACTCCGCAGCGAAGATCTGTCATCCCTGAGAACCTGTCGTAGTCTGAAAGTAACCCTAACCCTAATAGTCCTGTCGCAGGTTAGTCTACCTCAAAAATTTCCCTTCCTCCTGTTACCAGTTTCCCCCTCCTTCTCCCCCT
>LPNX010696247.1:43153-65485 GCA_001517045.1 Pseudotsuga menziesii
AAGATGTTTGGACTACTAAGAATATTATGGACCAAAATACAAGAAGAGCGCAGCTGGTCACCTCTTTCAGAGACCGAGCTTTGACCTGGTTTATGAATTTTTCTAGTACTCAGAACTATATCTTGGATGATATTAAAAAACCAATGATCAAAGAATTCAAGAAGCCTAAATCAGAGTCATAGTGTATAACTAAACTGAAAGAAATTTAGCAAAGGCGAGGTGAATCAGTTTGGGACTTTGATCAGAGGTTCAAGGTTCTACTGGATCAAGTTAGTTTCACTATTGGACCAGAACAACATAAATAATGGTTCATTGCAGCACTATTGCCTCATATCAGGACTCCACTTATGCAACAGAAGGTTGTTGATCAGCAAGAGGCGTTGGAAATTGCTATGAAGCTTGAAACAGCTCCTGTTGGGGATAATTCTAGAATAGCCCAGATACAGGCGCAATTAGCAAAAATGGATTTGGAGCTTCGCAACATGAAAAAAGGGAAAGCTATTCGCAAAGAGGTTTGGTGTACACGATGTAATATAGAAGGTCATGACAAAGAATAGTATCCTGCATTAAGAAATTTCTTGAATACTGGTGCACCGAACCCGTTTAATCCTAATGTCCTATATTGTGAGATCTATAGAACAACTGGCCAGCATCGACCTGAAGATTGCTACCTGCTACAGAGATATGTTCAAGTACCTAAGAATCCCTACTGCAAGTTCTATAAGTCAGTTGGACACAATGAAGACGAATGTCGCAGCTTTAACCTCATGAGAGAGCGAACCTATGATGCTTATAGGGTACAACCCGATGCACAAGGCAATGATGGATATGGTTACCATGGTGGATGAGGTAACTTCAGAGGTCATGGTCATGGTGGTATTCCTGGAAGAGGTAGAGACCAGGTTATTTGCTATAACTGTAATCAGGTAGGACATGTATCTAGAGACTATCGAAACCCAACTACGACATGTCGATATTGCAGAGTAGTCGATCATGTGATTGAGCAATGCCCTCAGCTGATAGCCAAAATACAAGAAAGAAATGGAACTCCTACTCAGAATGTTCAGATGATTGCCATAGAGAAAAGACCTATCCCATCTTTTAACGTTGTTACAAGGAGTGGAGCTACGACGCAGGTGCAAAGTAAGGTTAACCAGCCTGATGAGGCTTGGGTCCGTAAGACCCCAGAGAAAATTCTAGCCTTCGATGTTGGAAGAGAAAAAGGAACATTTATGGAAGCTAAAAAAGACTTTGATGATCTGAGAACATCAGTAGCAACTACACAACATCATCAACAGCAGTTACAGTTCCAAGAAGCTTCGCTGGATCAAGTAAGTACACTAACATCATTTTTACATAGTTGTATGAAGCTATTAAGAAATCAGAATGCTTTGAATGAGTTACAGAAAGTTATTGCATCTTGCAAACCTCAGCGAAGCTCTGATAGAGGAAAAACTGTTAATAGAGTTAGAAGGACTGGAAGAGAAATGAGATTGCATGCTCAGATAGGAGATTATGACATGTCTGATATCATTTTAGACCTGGGATCAGAAGTGAATGTCCTAAATAAGCAGACATGGGAACAAATGGGAAAAACTGCACTTGAATGGTCCCCTATACAGCTGATATTAGCCAATCAGCAGAAGATTGTGCCCTTGGGAAGATTCCCTAGTGTACCAATGGATATTGATGGAGTTAGTACCCTAGCATATTTTGAAGTCATTGAAATAATTGATGATAGCAACCCCTATCCAGCCTTGCTAGGAATTGAATGGGAAATAGACAATTATGCATTAATCAACCTTAAGAATAGACAGATGAATTTTGAAGGGAAAGGCTTGAGATTCATAGTACCATTGGACCCTTCTCAAGGAGAAAGGTATGCAGAGCCAGTCAGAGATGAAGATCAGGACGTTTTGGATCATATCTACAACATCACAGCTAAATAAGAAGACTATGTTAACCCTACTACTTAAGGTATAATGGATTGGCAGTGTGACAGTTCTTGCATGACTGATTCAGATGAAGGCTTAAAGAATTGGCAGTGTGACAGTTCTTGCATGACTGATTCAGATGAAGGCTTAAAGAATTGGCAGAATAGACTTTATGAGCTACATGGACATCAATATGCAAGAATTACCAAGTCAATCAAATGGCTCGGCTCATAGACAAGAACCTTACCTACTTTTGATGGCTTGACAAACCCAGAAGATTTATTGTACAATTCTCAGAGCAAGTACTAGATTCACATAAAATGGAGACTCTAGATTTAGTATTTAGAGCCACAGCTGCCAGATGGTGGAATGGTCATAAAAATTATATTCATAGTTGGGGAGCTTGTCAAAATTTTCTTCTCCTAATATTCATGGATCAACCTCAGGAGGTACGAAGCAAATTTAATGGTAATACTAGCCCCCAGGAACATTTAGAGCAGTGTTATAAAGCATGGAAGCATGTCACTCATGAAGAATGGGTACATAGGTTTGTACACACTTTGGAACCTGCAGCAAAGAACTGGTATGCGGAGGTAGAGCTTCGCCATGGTACTGTAAGTTGGCTTAGTCTTATTGATAGTTTTGAGGTCACATTTTATATTAATGAGGTTTTCCCTGCTTTGGACGTAGCTATTAGGTTGGTCCATACTAATGTGTTTGATGATAAAGAAATAGCCGAGTACCCACCTGATTGGAAGGAACAAGAAGCTAATGCAGTAGAATGCTATAACCTCACCATTGATGAAGACAATGATCCTCGCAACATTAATATTCCTGAGTCAGAAGGACATTGCAAAGTACATGGACCAGCAGTTGAATCACCTGAAGTAACTCAGCCCTTGAAAACAAGGAAAGTAAACATTGGATCAGAATAAATGCCTAAGTACGCTACCATTGGAGATTATTGGGATGAAGAAATGGTAAGCAAAGTGACTGAACTTCTCCATGAGTATCAGGACTTATTTTCAATGAAGTTCTCAGAAATGAAAGGTATCCTTGGTGATATAGGAGTGATAAAAATCCCTTTGAAAGCTGATGTGAAGCCTGTGAAGCAATTCCCTTATAGGCTGAATCCTAAGTATAAAGAAAAATTTAGGATGGAGCTAGATAAGATGCTCGCTGCAGGAATCATTGAGGTTGTCGAAGAAATTCTGTCGTAGTGTCAGGATGTGTCGAGGGTCTGTATTGTGTCGAAGGTTCTTAGTGTGGTGAAGCTGAATTTAGTGGTTGTGCCAAAGACAAAAGATGTGTCGAAGCTTTAAATGCGACCATTGGAAAAAATTAGATTTAGAGGTGCCAGTGCGTTAACTGCATTAACTGCCTGTCATGATGAGATTTTGGGAAATCTAGCGCCGTTTGGACAAGATCTACCACTGCTCTGTCATATTTGGTGTATTCAATGCATATTTATGGAAAATTTGGTCATTGGATTCTATAAGAAGACACCCAAGCCTGCGAATTTTGCATTACGCATTTTCTTGAGTTTTACAGTTCAGTCCATGTCAGCTGATCGCGAAGTCCAGGAATTGTTGAGAGAATTTGAACAGAGGGATCTGTAGAACCTTATGAGCAACCCACCTATTTCTGCACCTCACGAAGAGACTCCCCCAGCACCGAATCAACCAATGCAGACACGATCTACTAGGAATAAGTTTAAGCTAGAAGTTTTCTCTAAGCGGAACAAAGACAGACACAAGCCATCAAGAAAGGAACCGGAGGATCCCGAGATGAATCCTTCTGGTTCGGTAGAGCTCCCACCTGAAGGTTTTGAAGACTTCGGTGAGGATGAGAATTTTGCATCACAGCGTCCACCATATATTCCGCTTGTTTGACCAGGAGTCCAGCCAACTCGGCGGACGGCCAAGTTCACATTACGCACCCCTTCACTACGACAGGGTGTGCAATTGGTTGGAATGATGACAAGGAAAATAGACCGGCTCAAGTACGCAGACCACGACACGAATGATCGTGGGAAGTTTCCACAGTTCGCACCTGGAACATACTTGCACTCTGTCCATTATCCGAAGACTAGAATGACGTTACTGGAAGTGAAACAGTGGGCTGCTGGCTTGGAGAAAGCTGGCTTGCTGAAGATGCTGAATGTCCCCCACTTTGGTCGCAGCACGTAGGTTACCATGGTGGTCAAGCAGTTATTGGCGTTGGTGCATGATGAGCACCTATGGATAGGAGACCAGAGAATTCCTATTAATGGAGAGCTAGTTCATAGGATCACAGGCTTTCCAAAGGAAGGGCCTGATCCTGCGATCGAATTCGTGGGAAACCATGAAGACATGAAGCTCGCACAGCACATGAAGGACCGCTTCGGCCTAACAAAAGGAAAGCGAGGGTATAAAACCTAGACAATTAACCACCAGAACATTTCCTTTGCCGCAGAGCTCTTAGCATGCAAACTAATGCGGAAGTGTAGACTGAATGAAGTACCTGCCCCGATTGTTAGTATTGCTGCGAACTGTGCCGAAGGCTATAGTTACAAATGGGCAGAGTACATTACAAGATAATTCCTTAAAGATGTCCATGATGTGCAGGAGAAAGGTAGACCCTTCCATTACTCATGGTTGTTAGTGCTTATTGCATTGGTAGGATGGAGAGAACCTACCGAGGCACAGTTTGTTGATGTGCCTCCATAGATGCCTAGCGCAGTAAGGTACGCATCTCTTTGGGTGTCACAAGACAAAGCCTTACAGCAGATGACGAACTATGTGTTCACCTTCTATGCAATGAACATTTCGTATGAGATCTTGAAGACACCGCGGCTCAGTAATGAGCTATTTTCTTAGTATGCAGGAGTGGCCAATTTCAGGGCTGACATGCATCATGTCTTCATCCAGGCCCGTGCAGATAACAAGAAAAAATGGTCGAAGTTTCCATACATGGTGAACCAGGAGGACATCCTCGCAGTAGTTCAGTAGTGGCCAGCTGAATGGATGAAGGATGCAGGAACCAGGCCCAACATACCAGTCCCCCTAGTAACAAATGTGGGCGCAGGTCCTAGTCAGCCGCCGTAGAGTGACCCACCAGAAGAAAGCGAAGAACAAATTGAATCGTAGCAGAGCGGAGATGACCATGGTGGCGATGAAGGAACGGATGAAGAAGAAGAAGAATCGATCAAAACCATCTCCGACCCCAATCGCCCAGATAAGCACAAGTCGCCAGAGGCATAGGAAGTGACTAAACCTCAGCCCAGAAAGAAAGCCAAGGCGTCAAAGGGGAAAAATATCGTCGAAGAGCCCACCGTGATGATGGAAGAGCTTGATCGGGCTCTGTCGAAGTCAACAAAAGTACTATCCAGCAAGTGGGCAGATTTTGCATCTACATATCTTGATGTGCTCGCTAGCATAGCACAGCGAATTACAGAGCTGAAGGAGTTAGCAAAAAGATCAGCGACTGGTGATGCAGCAAGCAGTGCCCCAGTAGGTGTGCAGCCAGATACAAGACAATTGCCAGCCAGAGATAACAGAGGACAAGTACCAAGTGCAGCCATTATAATAACTGACACAGCATCTTGATCATAGATGAGCATGACAGTTGGGATAGATTACACCAAGTTGTCTATGCCAAAGCTGCATCTTTGTCAATTGGCAATCATGAAGGAGATCCAAGAACGAGACAGCTACTCACAAATGCAGTTAAAGAATAGCACGAAGCAGAGTTAGAGCCTTGCAGCACAGTTGGAAGAAGCCGAACAGAAGAAGAGAGAAGCAGAAAACAAGCAGGCTACACTAGCACGAGCATTGGATGAGGCATGTCGAAGTCTCCCTGACTTTGACATGCAAGCTAAAGAAGAACCAGAGCAAAGAATCATCAAGCTGAAATACTATGCACAACAGTCTTGAAGCCTAATCGAGAAGATGAAAGCAGAACATGAGGCTCATATTTTGGAGCTTCAACTTCATATCATTCCTGAGAGTCCACAGAGATATTCAGGCCTCAGCAATGAAGATCTCAGATCTTGTGAGAAATGCATCAAAGATGCTAGAAGAAAGCGTCGAGGCCTGGAAAAACTTACAGGATAACCCAGAAGTCGAAAAGCTGCAAGAAACCATCAAGCAGTGACAGATAGAGCTGGATACAGTCAAAGCAGAAATCAAGACATTGCCTCCTATGCAGAAGATGCTTAAGGTAAAGCAGAGCAATGAGCTCCAGCAAGAAATTGAGGCGTGCAGAAGGAAAGAAACACTGTTGGTGAACTTTGTGCAGCCCCTTATTAATGAGGCCTTGGAGTTAAGCACTGTTGCGGACAACCAGCTTAAAGTCCTGAAGGAGTATGATGCATTTGCATAGGAAAAGGCCAGCGAAGCATCTACAACAACATTACAGGAGATAGTAGAGAAGGAGTAAGCAGCCAAAGATATCATGTCCAGCCTCAACAAGCAGTTTACTATCTTCCCCAACAAGATTCTCCCTCCAAAAAAGTAGTAGAGTGTCTCGGGACGAGACATTGGAGAGTCTTAGGGGCCTGTTGGGGTTCGGACCTTGAAGGTCCTTAGTTTTGGTAACTCTGCGGTTTTGGTGTGAAGCTTGTAAGTGGAGTTGCGGCACAAAATAGTCTTAGGGGCTTCGGGGTTGAGTTGAAGGCCCTCTTTTTGTAAATGACCCATGGTTAGTACCCATGGTTAGCACTCATGGTTTTGTCCCATGGTTTAAGCCCATGGTATTGTAATAGTGCACTTGTATAAATAGGCACTTATGTAAAGGAGTCAAGGGGTTTTTTGATGATTGATGTTATGATGATAATTTGATGCGAAGAAGCTAAGATCTAATTTTTGGGTTTAAGGTTAAGTCCCAGCTGAGTGTGTGGATGACCTCTGTAGCTGTGTGTGCAGAGGGTTTGTAAGAAAGGTTAAGTCCTAGCTGAGTGCGTGGATGACCTCTGCAGCTATGTGCATAGAGGGTTTTGGAAGAAAGGTTCTGCAACTAAGTGCATAGAATATCTGTAGTTGAGTGCACAGATCAAAACTATGGTTTTGTAAAGAGTTGAATATAAATGCAGTTCTGTGGACGTAGCCCCTACACTGGGGGTGAACCACGTATATCTTGTGTTGTGGTGGTTCTTGTTATTTTGTTTCTGTTATGTTTTATGCATTTGATAAGTAGATGAATGATATAGTAAGATAAAGTGCTAAGTATTAACTTCGCTATGAATTCCTAGTTAAGGGTTAAGCAAGAAACTGTCTTTTTATATAAACTGCGAAGCTATTTACGTAAATGTCGAAGATATGTATTGCATAAATATTTGTTGTTAAAACTAAAGGTACAGTAATATCCCTCTTTTGCCTACAGAAACTTGATTCTGCAACACCCCATAGCTGTTTTAGGTGAGACTGCAACCTGTTCGCAGGTTGTTGCCGAAAGGGCCAACACTATGGGTTTGTTTGTTGGTGCGAAGATAAAAGGATAAGAACCCGAGTCTGCCCTAAGCACCAACAAAAGGAGATCAGCTTCCCTGTCACTCATGCAATATGTTGCTCTTGAAGTTGAGCCCAATATCGTTGCCTCTCAGAACTATAAGGGAAAAGTGGATAGGAAGAAGAAACCAATAGATCCTCTTAGGGCTTCCTCATTAGAGAATAAAATTGAGAAAATGGCCAAAATGTTGGATAGTTCGACAGTTGAAATATCTAGGCTGAAAGACTGAGGGAAAATACCTGTGAGGGGTAAAGGGCCAAATGATTTTGCTCCCATTAGCCCTAATTTTGTCCCTTATAAAAGAAATAACCCACCAGTTCAGATCCTTAAAAGGGATAGGAATCAAGTTGAGGATCAAAGGATCATACCTCCTTTTCAAAATGCTATATTAGAAGAAGAACCAGAGTTCACTCAAGAAGAAAAAGAGGCAGAAGACAATATCAACTATATGGAAGATGAAGTTGATCTCTCTTTCCTGACACAAGAAGACTATGAGGAAGCCCTCATGAACGAGTAGATCATGGAAGAATCTTTATATCAAGAAGATGATCAGGAAGGTTATAATTTGAGATCCATAATTGTTTCTCCTATGAAGAAGGGTCATGCCCCCACAAAGAAGCTTGCTCCTCCTACTAAAAAGATTGTTGCTCCTGCAAAGAAGATGACTATTCCTCCAAAACAGTAGTAAATTCCATTACAGCCATCATCCCATGATCCTATTCAGCTCAAATCCACACCACAAGAGGTAAGATCTTCTAACAAATTATCCTATGCTTTCAAGCTTGAGTTAGAAATTCAGAAGTTAAAAATCCCTTTTCCCTTGATAGAGCTGATGAAGAATGATGCCTTCAAGTCATCCATACTAAAATTTCTTCAGCCAAGGACTTCCATAGATGCTGACTTTGTGAACTTGCAAGATGATAATCCCATAGTAATCCTAGGTCCTATGATTGAAGAGTTGGATGAGTCTTGCCCACCTTTCTACATATCTTTGAACATCCATGATAAAATCCTTCACAATTGTTTGCTAGACTCAGGAGCTTCCCATAACCTAATGCCAAAAGTAGTGATGGATGAGCTTGGCCTCAACATTACAAAACCCTACCATGATCTGTTCTCATTTGACTCAAGGAAGGTCAAATTCCTAGGACTCATCAAAGACCTTTTCATAAACCTCTCCCAGTGGCCTTCAAAAAGTATAGTGATGGACATAGTAGTGGCTGACATCCCACCTAAGTTTCACCTCCTTTTGTCTCACTCATGGAGTAAAAGGCTGGGTGGTACCCTTTAGATGGACCTTACATATGCTACAATCCCAATGTTTGGAGGGGAGACCAAGAGACTCTACAGGGAGAACCAATTCACCTACATCATCAGTAATGCCATGAACTCTATAAACCATCCCATATATGCAGTAGACATAGACTTTGGGGCATGTATCCTGTAGATAGATGATTCCTAGACAACACCCATACATCTCACAAAGCCTACCGATCAACCACCTGAGGAGGTAACCACCTCTATTTGGAGCATGTTTTTTTATGGGGCCAGTACTCAAGCCTCAGCAGGTGTAGGTGTAGTTCTGATTTATCCATCAAAAGAGACTATCCATCTGTCTTATAAACTTGATTTCAAGACTACTAACAATATAGCATAATATGAAGCATTGTTGTTAGGAGTGAATGCTGCCAAGGAAATGGGGATCATGTTCCTGGAGATCTTTGGAGATGCAGATCTTATCATACAACAAGTCAACAACACTTTTCAGGTTAAGAATGTCAGACTGAAGGCTTACAGAGATGAGGTGTAGAAACTCAGGGACTCTTTCATGTTTTTTGACCTCTCATACATCCCTAGAGCTATGAACCATCTAGTTTATTCCCTTGTTGTCTCTGGAAGTACGTTTGTTCCCCCTTTGCCTCCTAAACTGAGCTATGATATCCAAGTTAAGTATAGGACATCCTACCTGATAATGTGAAATTTTGGAAGGTCTTTGAGAATGATGATGACCTTAGTAAATTCCTCCATATAGTAGATGAATTTTCTGATATGCATATTGATCAAGAAAACCTAAATATGGAAGAATCTCAGAGGCTCGAGTTAAAAGATAAAGTAGGTAATCAGAACATTGTTCAGTTTCCTAGTAATTATATACCTCGGGGTCTGGTACCTTTGGAAGAGATATTTGATCATAATGATGCCCCTTTTAAACCTATCAAAAAGGAGAAAGATCCTGATGTCCAAGGGAAAACATAGGTAGCCAGAGTCATCCAAAGTCCATAAATATGTCTACTGAGTTGACTGCTGATCAGAGGTCAAAATTTTGTAGTCTTATGAAAGAGTTTGCTGGTATCTTTGCCTGGGAATACAGTGACCTGAAAACCTATGACACTAGTATCATCCAACATAGGATTCCCCTGGAGAAGGACACCATCCCTTTCAAACAGAAGCTGAGATCCAACAGTCCTCTCCTACTACCTATGATTGAAAAAGAAATCCAAAAGCTCCTTAAATCCAGAATCATAACTCCCCTAAGGTATTCCAAATGGATTGCAAATTTAGTGGTGGTAAGGAAGAAGAATGGGGAGATTAGGTTATGTGTGGATTTAAGAAACCTGAACAAATGCTCCAAGAAAGACAATTATCCATTACCCAAGATGGAAAATTAGTTGCAAAGAGTATCAGGGGTTAGTGTCATGTCATTCCTAGATGGTTTCTCTGGATACAACCAAGTTGCTGTGCACCCTAATGACCAATAAAAATATACGTTTGCCACTCCCTGGGGCACCTTCATGTATGCCAAAATTCCATTTAGGATGATGAATGCTGGGGCCACTTTCTAGAGGGCCATGGACATAGTTTTTGTGGGGTTGAAACAAAAATTTATTCTCATAAATCTTGAAACCTCAATGTTTACTCCAACAGCCATTAAGAGCATTTGCAGTACTTGAAGAGGGTGTTTCTAAAATGTAGAAAATTTGGGATATCTCTAAACCCGAAGAAGTCTCAATTTGCACTCAGTGAGGGAAAAATCCTAGGTCACATAGTTTCAGCTGGAGGTGTGAAGATTGATCCTATTCGAGTTGAAGCAATTCAAAATCTGTCCATACCTAGGTCAAAAAGGGATATTCAGTCATTCCTAGGTAAAATAAATTTCGTCAGGAGGTTTATCCCAAACTTTTCTGAGTTGGTAAAACACATAACCTCTATGTTGAGTAAGGAAGATGAAATCAAATGGATAGAGCAAGCTAGAAGCTCTTTTGAAGACATCAAGAATCCTATCATGGAAGATCGCACTCTGATTAGTCCAGACTACACCAAGGGTTTCTACATTTTCTCCTTTGCATCTTATGACACAGTGGCAGTAGTTCTGTTACAGAAAAATGATGAGGGCCTTGATCACCCTATTTCCTTTTTTAGCAAAAAATTAAGGGATGCTGAATTGAAGTATGATCCTATTTAGAAGCAGGCCTATGCTCTAATCAAGTCGCTAAAAGCTTTCAGAATTTACATTTTGCACGCAAAGGTCCTGGCTTATGTCCTTTCAGCTGCTGTGAAGGATGTTTTGACACAGCCTGATATTGATGGAAAGAGAGCCAAGTGGGTGGAAAAGCTGATTGAGTTTGACATAGAAGTAAATCCCACCAAGCTGGTGAAAGGAATAGACCTAGCGAAGCTTATGGCAGAACAAAATTATGATCTACTAGGCATGAATCTCATTGGCATAAGCTCAACCAACTTGCAAACTGAGGCAGTAGCAGAAACAGTTGAGGAGAAGCATGATAGTTAACAAGTATCTAAGAACTTGTCCTCATGTGATTGGTACTAAAGTATTGTTCATTTCTTGAAAAATTTGGAAGTTCCCCTTCGACTTAGTCTAAATCAAGCATGAGCTCTTAAGCTTAAGTTTGTTAAATTTTGTGTAATTGATAATCTCTTGTATTCAAGAGATATTTTTGGTGTTAATTTGCTGAGATGCTTAGATAAAGAAGAGTCAGTTCAGGTCATGCATCAGTTTCATTCAAGCACATGTGGAGGCCATCATTACTGGAAAACCACATCCCATAATATTTTGAGGGCTAGGTATTATTGGCCTATTATTTTATCTAATGTGTATACCTTTGTGAGATCCTGTGACAAGTGCCAAAGATTCATAGGAAAGCAACAACTTAGATATTTTCCCCTTAGACCTATTGTAGTGAATGGTCCTTTCCAGCAGTGGGGTCTTGATTTCATATGTTAGATTAATCCTTCATCAAGTGGTCAGCACAAATGGATCCTAGTAGCCACAGACTATTTCCTCAAGTGGATAGAGGTAGACCCTACAAGGAATTCCACTCACCAGGTCATCATGAGGTTTTTATATGAGGACATATTTATCATGCTTGGCTGCCCAGTAAGGCTAGTGATTGATAATGAACCAACTTTCAAAGATAGGGCATTGGTTAACATGTGTGATTCAATGGGAATTCAATTGGTTCATTCCACTTCCTATTACCCTCAAGGAAATGGCCTTGCTGAGTCATCCAATAAAATCCTAGTTAGAATCATCTAAAAACTATTGGATAATAATCAAAGGAGATGGGATTCCAAGCTAAAGTTTGCTTTATGGGATGATAGAGTGACTGACAAGAGATCCATAGCTACTTCTCCTTTCAAGTTGGTTTATGGTACTGAGGCCATTTTTCCCATTCAGTTGGTTCTGCCAGTTGCAAAATTCTTTCAAGAGGAATAGGATGAGCCAAATGGCGTGGTGAGGAGGATGATTTATTTGGTGGAGTTGCTGCAAGTCAAGGAACAAATAATGGAAAAGTCAGAAGCTCATCAAAAGAAGATCAAGATTATTTTTAACAAAAGGCCAAAAGTGGATAACTTTCAGGTTGGAGATTGGGTTCTCAAATGGGATACTGTCAGGCAAGACAAGGGAAAGCATGGAAAGTTCGACTCTCTATGGATAGGCCCTTTTGTGATAGCTCAAGTGCACCAAAACAACACCTTCAAATTGCAAAATCTGGAAGGAGAGGAGGTTTTTGATGGCCCAGTAAATGGACGATTTCTGAAACTCTATTTCATCTAAGGCTTTAAGGCCTTTTTATTGTAAAATATTATTTAGTTGATTGTTTTTGTTTTTTACAAAATAAACTACATGCCCAATGGAACAGTATAAGATAGGGTTAATTCTTATTTTTCAGGAAAGCCATTTTGGTCTGGGGTTCTTGGGACCTCACAGGGAAGTTCCCATCCCCGAGTAGGAGCCAGATGTTATCTCCTAAATAAATTAATTTTCAGTAGATCAAACTCAGACAATTTATTTTTGCATAGTGATGAATATTTTAGGGCATGTTATGAAATATGTTTGGGTGATTAACAAAATTGGAATTCCTTGTGTTCTTTTTTTCCAAAAAAATTGAAAGTTTAGCTTTCGGTGGCTTAGGCGAACTTTTCAACAGTTCATTAGCCACTGAAAATCCCAACTTTCGACAGCTAACAATTTGGACCAAGGACTACGTTAACCACCGAAATCCTGTTGACTTCATTTTTAATAAGATTTTGGAAAAAGAGCTTTCGATGGCTTAGGCTAACTTTTCAATAGTTCATTAGCCACCAAAAGGCCCATCTTTCGGAAGCTTAACAATTTGGTGATCTAGGAAGACATTAACCACTGAAAGCTCATTAGCTATGTTTTTGGATAAATTTTGAAATGGGCAACTTCTAGAAGCTTAGGAAAATGTACCAATGGTTCATTAGCCATTGAAAAGACTAGCTTTCAGTAGCTTACAAATTAGACCCAATATTTCCTTAATCGCTGCAAGCGCCAAAAGAGGAAAACGGTTAGCATACCCATTGAAATCAAAGACCGTCAGCATGAGGAATGTCCTGATCAAACACTTCACCACTGAAAAGACTGGGGACTGCAGAAAATAATGAGTTGGTGAATAAAAGGTCATTATTAAACTGTAGTGACTGATAGAGACTAAAACCCCATCCTATCCTCCATCTATCCCATGACTGCAGTGGAACCAACATGAAATATCAAGTCCCAGTTAAAAATGATTTCCATACTGGCTATCTTGTGGTTCTCACCAGAAATTACTGTCGTCTTACTCAAGTAGAAATCGACTGATTAACCCCTCAAAATCAGCACCATATCCTTAGTACACTCCACATTTCTCTGCATGCATCCTCACTACTCCAAGCCATCCCTAAAACTAGCGCACTAACCTCCTTCACAGAATTTGAATTTTGATTTTTGCAGGTACTAGAAGAACAATCCAAAGATGAAGAAAGGAGGAGGTCCTACCCTCAGACAGGAGTTAGGTAACATTCGCTATCTTGAGTCACATCCAGAAGTATGCCAATTCTTCAAAGATGCAGGCTATTACAATTTCTGTGAGAAAATCCAAGGTTCCCATCAGCAAGTGGCAAAAGCCTTTGCTCTTTCTTTTGATGGCTCTAAGGCATTGGTAGGAAAGGAAGAGTTCCAATTTGATAAAACCCTAATAGTAGAAGTAGCAGAACTCCCAAGGACTAGGGAGAGATGGTTCAATACCACCATTACTAGGGATGTGGAAATCAGGTCCTACTTAAATCCTGAACACAAGAATGTAGTATGGAAGAAAGGCATCCCATCCACTTGGCTTGAGGAGAAGTGGCAGCAGTTATTGAAAGCAATCCTGGTTTATATAACCTATGAAGGTAGGTATAACAGGGTGATGATATACCACTTTAAATTGATGAACCATTTTACAGGAACAAGCCCTTTAAACCTACCTCTCTACCTCCACAAGATCCTAACCAAGATGTCCCACCAGGTCAAGGCCCAGCCCACCAAAATTGTAGGGAGTTTATCTCACCACGGCCTAATAAAACTCATTGTCCAAGAATTGCTACAAAGAAGAAACATAGCATTGAAATATTTCTTATTCTGGAATGAGATTGAAATAGGCTTACATCCAAAAGACAAAGGAAATTCCCCTTCAAATAAATCCACCACTCCAGGAGTGGAAAGAGGAAGAGGAGGGATATATCACCAGTGACAGTGGATTAGCCCTCTCCAACTTCTAAAACAAATCAAGCCAAAAGAAATATGGACTTCAGTGGAAAGGAGAAGGAGGACCTAGCACAAAGTGAAAATATACTTAACCTACCCTACTCAGACACAGAAGAGGAAAAGGAGCAGGAAGTTAACCTAACAAAGTAGGTTGCAGTAGAAAATGAAGAGTTTCCCTCACCAATACCAATGGAATATCAAGCGGAACCAATTATAGAGACTTCCTCAAGCAAACCTAGGTCTCAGAGAATCAACCACCTATTATGGATAATACATGAACTAGAGGTCTTAGACAGAGACATCAAAAGAAATAATGCAATATTGACCAAGAAGAATACTAAGTTGCACAATTCTCTTCTAGAAATGAGAGGGATGTATGTCCTGTTGAAAAGGAGAAATCTAATATTAATTAAGGAGAACTCCGGGCTCTACAAAATGATCATACTAACTAGGTTGCAAAAGAAAAAATCAAACCCTAGATCTCAAGCTCACCTTGCGCTAGAAACCCTAGCAGAGGCAGCGATGAGCCTTGAGGATCCAAAGGTATCCTGAGATGTTTCTATTGTTCCAAACCCTGTGCAAGTTGAAGAAGTACTAGAAGGTCAACAGTAAAGTGTTGGGCCCCCGATATGCAAGTTAATTATAGCTAACATATAGAGCATTCAATATTTATTGTCAACCCAGGGAAGTCTTTTATTTCAAGGATAGCATGCACTGTATATGCTTAAACACTAAGTTACTGTAAATAAACAATCCTATTCTCTTCTCAGCGACGTTCATCCCACGAACCCACTTAATCTAGTTTACCTTCTAAGGAATACAACCACAATTACCTTCTACTGTTCTTAGTCTAGAATTGAAAGATTCATGAAATCACATCTAGATTACTTTTGTAGAAAATGGAGTCTTGTTTACCAAATAATATGATGATTTACCCAACTATCTTGATCTGATTATTCTAGAAATCCAAAAGACATGAATTGAGTTCAGCTAGTCTAAGAATTCAAAGTACAGGAATTGAGTTAAGCTATTCTATGATTTCAAAGTACAGGAATGAAATTCTGCAACCATAAAAGCAAGGAACAAACTATAAGGATTTATAGAAACACAATTAAAAGATCTAAGGATGAGCAGAGTTTTTACAGCTACCACATAGTTGCATAAGAAATAATTATCTACACAGTCGACTGTCACACCATGCCACTACAGCTTTCCAAGAGATGCAATTAATAACACATTGTAAATCCACAACTGTTACAGCTTCCTATGAAGAAATGAAATTAACATAACATCACACAACAGAATAATTAAAATTCCTAATTTAACTCAGCAATCCCTGTGGGAAGGTGGGCCCAGCCTTCACACGGAGATGCTGGATATAACGCATGTCAAAACCCTTAGATCTGAAGTAACTCCTTGTACTAAAAAGGAAGATCAATTACACAATCCTCAATTGCACCTAATACAATGAATTGGTTAAGGGTTCAACACCTGGCTCAGAACAGTTCCCCATATTTATACAATATAAATCATAACATCCTATCCCTATTATTGGGCAGCCATGAAGATCTCTGATCTTCAGGCACCCTAAATTACAACAATTGTTACAACCATGGTAGAATGAAAGTAGGAAATATAGGGAAACTATTAATAGACCCAGAAATAATGATATCCTCAGATCATAGCTATACACAAGCAGCAACGCACTGTTGACCTCCAAATCTATTGCATTCTATTGCAGCTATCTTCATACAGCTTTTCCTAGAAGAGTATACTGAGACCGCATTCTTTGGGTAATGGTAGGATGGATGGTGATCAGCTTGAGCGATGAATGTCCATCATTTCCTTAGCATGTTCAGCCCGCTATACTTATAGTCTCTATATCTCAAAATAACTTTATAAACCATCATATGTTATCATATTTAAAGATATAAAGCCTTAACTACCACAATCATAAGCATTAATAAAATAAGACAATAACCAACCATACCTTGGTGACTTGAGGATCAGAGTGAGGGAAAAACATATGTTTAGCATGCTCAATGGGGTAGGATAAGGAAAAAAGAGGTGGATAAGGATGGTAAAAAAGGGGCCATTTCTGTATCTGAATCTTGCACTATGCTATGTTCATGGAGAGAATAAAAGTTGTAGGGGAACTCAGAAATTCCTTCTTTTTCTATGAACCCCCTATGGGAAACCCAATATCTCCAACATTGCTACTCCTCTACCTTGGTCAATGAGAAATACCTCTTGTATGGTTTTTATGGCCACCAGATGATAGGAAATTTGAATTTCAGTCCCAGCCAATTAGCTCCACACTCCCTGATAAATCCAACATAACCCTCAATCCTGGAAAGTGCCTGTTCAAAATTTCTAAAATAATAGGGGTCTCTATTCCTGAGGGTTGGAGGGGCAACCTGCCATCTATGCTTAATTCCTTCCAAAGTTGTTTGTTGAAGTATGGAAATATGGCTGGTGTGGGTAGAAATAACCCCTTCCTGTAGCTCCATTATATGCCAAGTTTGGATGGGGCATGAAAGTAGACCCTGGTGTCGAGCAAGGAGAAGACAAGGATTTTGAGGTTCACTCCGAATCCACAAGTTATAGTGGGCTTGATTGTGAGAAAAAGTTTGAAAGGACCTTTCCCACTGAGCATGATTGCTCACAAAATAAGCAAAACCCCTCAACTAAACATCGCCTGAAAAAGGAACAAGGTTCGAATGGAAGTCCAAAGGACAAGCCATCTCATGCAAATACAGCTCACACAGCAAATTTTGGTCTTCAAAATTTCTTCTCAAAAATATCTCCAAGAATTTTGTTGAGGTTTCCATTTCGTATGTTCTTCCTTCTTTCATAGCCCTTAATTGAAACCAAATAAATTGCTCGAATAGAAAGACAGGGTAAGAGGAAGAGGGTACTCTAGTGCCCAGGAGTTCTTGATAAAGAGCATACATCTGGTCTTTTTCCTCCTGCATCGACTTGAAATTTTTCAGCTCCCTTAGCTCCTTCTGTAGTTCTTCCTCTCGAAGTCTCTGGGTCATGTGCTCTTCTGCCCATTTTTCCTTCAGTCCCCTAATGGTATTTGATGTTCAGTGAGGGAAACCATCCCTTCTTGGTATTCTTCCACCTGGCTCTTCCACTTTCTTACCTCCATTCTCAAAATTGAGATTTCTTCTATAGATTTCAGGGTTTCTTCTTCTTCAGGATACTCCTCCTTGTCAGAATCTAGGTCAATATAATTTTGAAGGGATTCAGTCCACACCTTATCACTTGATGTGCCACATTGGACATTTTGCACATCTGAAGTTACTTTTGGGGGTACTGGTTCTTGTGTAACAGCAACCGCTCCTGGAATTTCTTTAGCAACAACTTCCACCACTTCTAGAGATGTTGGTTCTTGTGTAACAACATCCTCTTTCTGAGGTTCTCCTTTGGAAACTTTGGCAGCTGACTGTGAGGATGTTGGTTCTTGTGGAGAAACTTCCTCATGAATTTTAATCTTATTTTATACCTAATCATTGGCTATTATTTCAGCCAGGGAATGTAAAGCTACTGGTTCTTGTGTGACAGAGCCCTGTTCTTCTTTTTCCTCATGCTCCTGGGATTGGATGTCTTGTTTAGTATGAAGATGTTCCTCAAGGATTTTAGTATCACCTGAGGATTGTGATTGAACTTGTTTATCTTCACCTAAATCCATATCAGGAATGACATCCACTTCAGGGTTGGCTTCTTGTTGCATCCCAAAAGTCTCTACTACAATTTTCAAGGATGTTGGTTCTTGTGTGACAACATCCTGAATTACTTCTTCATATCCCTGTTGTTGTGATTCCATTTCTAGTATCTCTATGTCCTGAGACAATTATGGAGTCATAGTATAAATTTTTTCATCAAAGTCTAGAGTGCCTTCAATCCCTCGTTCTTCTTCTCTCATTTGGACAGCCACTTGGACAAGAACATTCAAGGATGTTGGTTCTTGTGTGACAGCATCATGTTCGACCTCATCATTGTTTTGTTGTTTTATTTCCATTTCTATTATTTCTGTTTCATGAGAGGGTTCAAGGGTCACAGTGCAATCTTCATCCATAAAATCAGAAATAAATTCATCCTCTGGTTCCTCTATCCCAGGGTTAGTGGCAATTTCAATAGGAATATTCATAGATTCCAGTTCTTGTGTGGCAGCATCCTGCTCATCTGAAACTTCCTTCTCCTAAAGTTTCTCTTGGGGAATTTCACCACTTCTCAAATTGGTAACTTCATCAGGAATATTTAAAGATGTTGGTTCTTGTGTGACAGCATCCAGCTCATTTTCAACTTTCTTCTCATGAAGTTTCTCTTTGGGAGTCCCACCATCTCTCAAATCAAGTTGTCCCTATCCTTCCACATTTGTTAGTGCAGACTGCTGTGTTGTAAAGGAACGAACTATAACCTTATAACCTAACTCATCAAAGATTTCTCCACACGTAGGACAGACCACTCTTTCTTCCCCTTTGCCAGCCTCGGTAGGATTTGATCCTTCCAATTGATCTGCAGCTTCAATCAATGTGTGCAGCCTCCTTTCACCCTATTTTCTACATGATTCCTTCCAATTTTCTAATTCCTTTCGGAGTGCTTGTACTTCCTCTTTTAATGGCCTGTTTTCAAACAGAAATCCTTCAATTTGTAGTTCTTCTGTGACTGGTTCCTGTGGGGTGTCAATTGTTTTGGGTCTAAGAATGGGGAACTCAATTTGTGCTTCTAAGGTTGCCCATTTTTCCCTTGCTGCTTCTACTGCTACGACCGACCTGGTTCTTTTTCATCTTATTGGTGGTGATGCCTTAATTTCATCCTTTATTTCATCTTTTGATCTCCTCCTTTTCTCTATGGTGCTGGAGTTTCTGAATTCACAACTGATGTGGAATGAATATCCCCAGTTCCATGATTTTCTTGTTCTTCAGGGTGTTCTTCCTCAATCAGGGTTCCTCCCCTTTCAGGGAAAGATTCAACAGTCACCACCTTAGTGTTTTCTTCTATTATCATGGCTCTATAATCTTTGGGTTCAACTGTCACAACATCTAATGCTGCTCCAGTTTCACCCTCTACTGTCAGAACTACCCTACTATTTAGTTCTTTGACAGGGTTTTCATGTACATCCTCTCCCAATTGTTCTGCTTGTTCCCCTAACTAATCCTCCGATCCAGTCTCATCTCCCCCCCAAATAAATTAGAGGGTCTTTGAACCTCCTGTTATTCTACATTACCCACCAACTGTGGATTGACTGGCTCTTCTTGATTTTGAACAGGACCCTCAAGTATAGGCACGTCCATTTCCTCTTCTGTTGGAACACCAGGAAGAGGAGTGGGTTCCTGAACTCGAGCTATAAATTGCTCCCAGGTTTGATTGTGTTGAGAAAGGGTTCATAAGATTATTAATTTAATGAGGCCATGGTGGGTAAGTGAGGAGAGTGGATTCTTGGCAACTCGAACAAACCCCTCCATATGATATAAATCATTGAGCAAATAAAATGAAATGTTTAACAGAGCCCTGTGTCAGAGATGAGATAGTAAAGGAGATTCAGAATGATAGACTGTTTGGTACCTACCTTCACAGGTGATTTATTTCTTGAGAAAAATGGTGACTTGATTCCATGGCCATGGAAATGAATGTAAGGCTATCCCCCTTCGTGTCATTTGAATCTGCTCCCCTTCCCTTATAAAATCATGTACTGCTGCAGTAGTGGGGGTTCGACATCCAAACCAAGCTCTTCCCTCCTGGGGAAGACCAGTGACCTCAGCCACTATGGATTTAGAGACTTCAATGCGCAATCCTTAAACCTCTGAGTGGATTTCTCTAAGATTCAAGGTGAAATTTAAAGCTGCTTCACAGTGAAATCCATTCAGGCATTGGAAAAATTCAGTCCAACCCGCAGCTTGAAAGATGGCAAAAACTTCAGCATTTATTTTGAGTTCTTATGTGTTTCGAGGTTCATACCGAGCTGGAATACCCATGTTTTCTACCTTCAGAAGTATGTTGTAGTCCAGCAAATTATAGATTCTAACAATCGAGGTTACTGCACAGAGTATGCATGAACAGCTGAGAGTGGATTTGGGCAAATTCGGAAAGTTTCAGCGCATTGGATTATTTGGAATTTATCCCGAATTAGGAAAGGTGGTGGTTATTACGTAACATAATTAGTCATTAGGTCGCACGAGCAAAGAGTTAACGATGTAATAATGGGAACAGAAAGGAAGGTATGATTGATATTTTCAAATCCAATTAATACTTAATCAGGTAGTTAATCAAAGCCATACCTTCGAAAATGCATGATGGATGTCCTTTGGAGAATAGGAGAACGTGTGATGTGCAGTCATTGCGAAATATGTACTCATGTGATGTGCAGTCATTAAATGTGATCATTATTTCAGGGGTGCTGTAATAACATTTGCCACTGACGAACCGAAAACCATCATGTTAAAATGGTCAGAAACATGATGATTGCTAGAGTATGAGTCAAATTGCCAGCATCAAGAATCGGAGCCATATCTGGAGGAATTACTATCTTGCAAAAGTTCTGCCAATAACAAAGGAGTTACACCCACAAGCCATAAAGAAATCAGACAATTTAGCACAGGCACAGCCTTGGAATATAGAAAAATCAACCAAATGTATCAGAGTTGTAGCTACCAAAAAAAGGTGTCGCAGCTGCTGGAAAATGGTGTCGCAGCTGCCAAAAAAGGTGTTGCAGCTATCGGAAAAGGTGTCACAGCTGCCAAAAAAGGTGTTGTAGCTACGCAAAATGGGATTTATGGGAAAAAGTGAAACAGTGTCGCGGCTACGTATATGGGAGTTATGGGCAAAGGTAAATCAAAGTCGCAGCTGCCATAAAAAAAGGGTGTTGCAACTGCTGAAAAAATGGTGTCGCAGCTACCGAAAAAAGGGTGTCACAACTGCGAAAAATTTATTTAACAGAAAAGAAAAAAAAAATTGGTGCAGGAAGTTACAGAAGAATGATTTTGGTCGCCAGGCCCGATAATGACCACCACTCTTAGGCACTTTTCTGCACATTTTATAAAAACAAAAATGGATCAAGTGTAAAAGAAAAATTAATAACAGAGAAAAAACAATTTATTTATGTACAAAATATTCATGGGTGAATCCGCGGACCTGGGTAACACTTTTTGGCAAGCACATTTCGGCAAAAACAGAAAAACGTACCTCGATCGAGGGTTTAACAAGCCCTCGACCGAGGTTTTAATATCTCGACCGAGCTTTTATCAAGCCCTCGACCGAGGTTTTTTTCAGCCCTCGACCAAGGTATTTCCTAACCCTCGGTCGAGGTTTTAATACCTCGACCGAGGGTTAATAAATACCTCGGTCGAGGTATGGACCTCGGTCGAGGTGCTTGTGTTAAAAATATTATAAAAAGAGCCTACGGGTTTAGAAGGGAATAGTTCTATAATAGGAAAATGCATGGGATATGAAAACATGTGTTTAGCTAAAAAATACGTTTAGCTTATATGAGGGGGCTTAATAATATTCTTATTGACTGTCCACTGCTACATATATTTGGTATTTTTATAGAATTCTCTATAGTCCCTTCTGGTTCCAAGTGGTACACTGTCTGGTCTATTTCTTTTTCTTTAGGTAAATATGGGATTTAAAAAAATCATCTACATTCAAATCATTTGACTCAAGCATAGGTCCTACATTCTGTTGCATTCAATATTCTTTCCTGAGCTCCGGTGGTGATGCTAGGTTAGAGTTTCATTGATCGTACCTACATCTCCAAGTATTCTTGTGGTTAATCCTCTGATTAAAAATGCCACATAATTCTTTTTTTTGTTGGGGCTCTGTTCCACATAGATTAGTTCTTTATATAACTTC
>LPNX010696247.1:68387-102219 GCA_001517045.1 Pseudotsuga menziesii
ACACGAACTGGATTCTCAGTACTATGATCTACCTATGATATAGATCCTCGGGCCAGATATTTAAAGCCCAATACCCAGGGAGGAATAGAACATGACGATTAAGATAAAAATGATTGTTTTCAAAGTCATATCACACAATTGACTACGAGAATCATTTGATCAATCATATCTAATACTCCTACTACTCCAAGACCCATTTTTATAACCCTTAAGATTGACTAGGACCTCGACCGAGCTAATGCCTCGACCGAGGTCTTAACAAACCCTCGACCGAGGGTTTAACAAACTCTCGGTCGAGGTCTTAACAAACCCTCGGTCGAGGGTTTGTTAAGACCTTGGTCAAGGTATTTAAATACCTCGGTCGAGGTTTATACCTCGGTCGAGGGCTTAAAAAAACAAACTTAGCCCACATTCAAACAAATGAAAAATTTCCTGTGCCTTGCAGAGGTGTAAACCCTGCCATTCCTGGCACATAACTGAGCAGAGTTGATACCAATAAATTCACCAACGAATCTTCTATCCATTGAAGTATCATACAAGCATTTTGGCATTCGTATGAAATTTATTTTTTAATTACTTCTAAAACTTATACTTAGAAAACCACACTGCAACTTCGAAGCAGCTCAAAGAAAAATCTGTAGAGTTAAAAATACACAGCCAAAAAATTCTTAAAAATGCTCATATCACATATCGACATGTCCTCTTCAAAAGGGTATCTTTGGTTTTTCAATTTTTGAAAAAATAGAAAAAATTCCTTTACGTGGACAAATATGTGTTTAAAATGATGCCGAAATCGAATGTGGTCACATTCGAAAAATAATAAATAATTGTATAATGCGAAAAAAATTAACAAAAAAATATGCACATCACACTGCATTTTATGTAGATCATGCTCATATATTTATTTATTTTAAATTATTAATGCAAGATTGAATTACTCTACGTGGACACGAGCCACTTATTAGCTTCTTCAAATTTTTAAGGTCACACAGTTCATTAAATGAAAAAATTCACACATTAAATGACATCGGAATATTTTTTTTTAAATATCACTATGAAGCCAACATAATATTCTACAATTTGTTTTTTTACTGCAAGTCAAAATTCACATGGCATGTATGCGTTTTGAGGGCTTCTATCTAGCACATGAGTAAAAAATAAGGTTTTCATCGCCAAATTTGGCCAAAAAGTGTTACCCATCTTCATGGAATCACCCTCATGTGTGATTTACAGTGATTAATTAAGGATTGACAAGGGCAGAGAAAAATTCCTTCCCTTGTGCTAACTGGTAATCTGGATCAGCTGCAATCTGTGAGGTAAATGCACCCTTTGAAATGGGCTTCTAGTATAGTCGCAGCCTATGACCATTAGCAAATAATGGTTCATGGTTCTCATCGATGGTTACCAAGCAGACTGTACCATTATCAAATACTCTGTCTACTAGGTATGGGCCCAGCCATCTTGTGCGTAGTTTACCCTTGAAATCTCTTTTGAATCTGGAATCGTATAGTAGTGCCCAGTATCCCTCACAGAAGACCTTATTTTTGATGAATTGGTCATGCCAATTGGATATCTGTTGCTTAATTAACATTGTCTGGTCCACGGTAGCTAACCAGTTCTCATCTAGTTCATTCAATTGGTTCAATGTTCTCCTCTAGGTTTCTATTAGATCTAGGTTTAACTCTGTGGCTGTCTTCAAAGTATTAATCTCGAATTCAATTGGGAAGATGACACTTTTCCCATACACCAAGTCGTAAGGAGAGAAACATGTAGTGTTGCACCAGGTGGTACGATATTCCCACAATGCTTCTAAAAGTCTATCAGCCCAATCTCTACGATGGCTCTTGACCGTCTTAGTAAGGATAGCTTCAATGACTTTGTTAGTGCTTTCCACCTGGATATTGGCTTGGGGATGGTAAGGTGAAGCTATCCTGTGCTGAATACTTCCATAGTAGAGTTTCAAATTGATGCGACACAAACTACGGTCCTCCATCGGTAACCACTTCCTTGGGTACCCCAAAATGGGTAAAGATTTCACTATACAGGAAATCAATCACAACCTGGTCATTGGCCTTCGCCAAAGCCACAACTTATACCCATTTCGTCATGTAGTCGGTACAGACCAAGATGTAGGATTTGTTCTTGGAATGAGGGCTCATAGGACCAACAAAATCTAAAGCCCACCTATCAAAGGGTTCAATCACTAACTGTGGTTGTAGAGGCATTTGATCTAATCTATTGGGCTGACCCATCCTTTGTCAACTATCACAAGACTGGACATATCTTTTTTGCATCTATGAAAAGGGTCAGCCAATAGTAGCCCATTCTCAGTGCTTTGTGTCTTGTCCTTCTGTCTGCAAAATGCCCCCCACAAGGCTCATCATGGCAGGCCTTCAGTATATGGAAGATTTCATCTTCTCTTACACATCTTCTAATCTCAATATCAGGTCCTGTGTAAAAGAGATGATTGTTTACTCAACAATACCTGGCACTTTGCTGAATAATTTTCCTCTTTTCTCTTTTGGACATATGTGTCACAAGATTTCCTACAGCCAAGTAATTAGCGACATCTACATACCAAGGGGAGTGAGCTAAAACTGCAAATAAGTGTTCATCTGGAAAAGAGTCCTCAACAGGCAAATTATCATCACTGTTAGTGAAACGAGATAAGAAATCAGCGAAAACATTTTCTCTTCCAGTTTTATCTATAATGGTAATATCAAACTCCTGTAATAATAAAATCCATCTAGTCACCCTGGCATTAGTAACAGTTTTATTCATTAGATATTTAATGGCGGAGTGGTCAGTGTTCACAAATGTAGGATATCCGATAATATAATGTCGAAATTTGTTAATGGAGTAAACAATGGCTAAGAACTCATTCTCAGTGACAGTATAATTAAGTTCAGCAGGGGCTAAGTTTTTACTAATATAATAAATTGCATAAGGTACGTGACCATCCTCCTGTCCTAAAACCGCTCCAATAGAAGTATCAAAAGCATCTAAAGAAATGTGGAAGGGCAAGGTCCAATTGGGTCCTCTTAAGATGGGAGCTATGGACAGCTTCTCCTTAAGCTTAACAAACATTGTATGGCATGCTACATTCCAAACAAATTGCTTATCCTTCATTAACAGTGAAAACAAGGGAGAGGCAAGTTTGGAAAAGTTTTCTATAAATCTTCAGTAATATCCAGCATGTCCTAAGAAACTTCGCACTTCTTTTTGACTTGTAGGAGTAGGTATAATTTTTATTACCTTGATTTTTGAGGGATCCACCTGAATTCCATCATCCGAGATGAAATGCCCCAATACTACTCCTTCACTTATCATCATATGGCACTTTTTAGTGCTTAAAGCGTGCTGGGTCTGCTCACAGCGAGTTAAAACCTTTTCCAAATTTTTCAATGCTTCTTCAAAAATTTTGCCATAAGGAGTAAAATCATCCATAAAAATTTCCATACTATCATTAAATAATTCTAAAAATATGCCAATTACAGCTCTTTGAAATGTTGTTGGTGCATTGCACAAGCCAAAGGGAAGCACTCTGTATGCAAATGTTCCCTAGGGATAGGTGAAGGTAGTTTTGTCTTGGTCTTCAAGAGCAATATAAATTTGATTGTACCCGCTAAACCCATCCAGGAAGGAGAAGAACTTCTTCCTCGATAAGGTGTCGAGTACTTGATTGATAAAAGGAAAGGGAAAATGGTCTTTTTGTGTTGCCTTGTTTAGCTCTCTATAGTCCATGCAGACTCTCCATTTACCATTTTTTTTGGGTACTATTACGAGTGGGGACACCCACTTGCTATATGAAATGGGATATATAAATCCTGCTTCCAAGAGTTTCTGAATTTCTTCCTTCATTATGTCCCTAAGATTTGGGTTCATTCATCGTTGAGGCTGGCACACGGGCCAGGGGTCTCGTTTAATATAAATATGATGGGTGCACAGGTTAGAGGGAATACCTCTCATGTCTGTGTACTCCCAGGAAAATTCCCCCTTGTGTTTTTTTAAGAGACTGATCATGCGCTTATGTTCATCTAAGGAGAGAGTGGGGTTAATATTTAGGGTTTTTCCAGACTTTATTTCGACAGGAATGCTTTTCAAATTTTTCAATATTGGGACTATATGAGTGTCACTGACTAATGCTTCTTCCGTGATATTTTCTTAGTCTTCCTCACCTAGAGTAATATTCAGGATTTGATAAATTTCTTTATTGACCAAAGTGGGTTCACTGAAGAAATTATTAATGGCATCGTCTTAAGTTTCATCCTTAAAGGTTAAAGCCTTCCCTATCGTTAATAATGGTTGAACGCCCTCTTCTTCCTTTGGCTCCATCCATAAATGAGTTTCAGCTTCTAAGATCAGTCGATCTGGAGGATAGAGAGTGAGGTTCTTTGTCTCAGTGCCATCTGATATGGTCATAGAACCAGATCGGTAGCTGATGCAAGCATCAGCTATGGCCAACCAAGGTCTTCCTAGGATCAGTGGATGCCCTCCTAGCTGTGACTTAGGTTGTAAAACCAAGAAGTCAACAGAGTACTCCCAAGATTTGACTGAGATGACAAGATCATCCAAAATTCCTTCAAGTTTAATGGTGGATCTATCGGCCAGTTCTAAAACAGTGGGGGTTGGCCTGAGATTAGTGAGCCCAAGTTTCCTTACAGTTTCAATCGTCATGAGATTAATCATTGCTCCTAAATCTACCAGTACGTTTGGTATCTGTGTATGCCCAATCTACACAGTGACAGTGGGATTCCTAGAATCGTCGTATTTGGTCAAAAGGGTTTTTGCCATTATTAATGCAGATAATTTCCCTATGACATGAATAGTGGGAGGGTCTCTGGGTTTCCTTCCTGGTTTCCTTGTGCACAGATCCCAAACAATTCTAGCATATACAGGTACATATTGAAGAGCTTGAAGGAGGGGAATTTTAACATAAATATTCTTTAACTCTCCTAAGAGGTTAAACTGAGGTTTTCCCACTAACTTTGGTAGCATTAATCTCTCGGGATACGGTGGTTTCCTAATCATCTAGGTAGGCTATATGTCGCTAGATATATTATTCTGTGTTTCAGTCAACACATTAGTGGGATGTTCAACATCTTCAATGATGGGGGTCGTATTAGATAGATGTTGTGGATTCACCCCTTCTTCATGTACAAGGGATGAAACATATTCAATGATTATAGGCTCTACTACCTTTCATGATCGTAAGTGAATATCGTTGCAAGGAACAGGAGTAAGGGAGTAAGCAAGCATGTTGACAGTCTCAAATTGATGGACTCTTTTATTATTTGGGTTAGGATTAGGTTGAGCAAGCAGCTGAGGTCGTATCGACATGTTAGGGGCAGCATTGTTCTGCAATTGTAGCTGCGACTGCTGATAAGGTTGAGGATATTGAGGAGGGTATGGTTGCTGTTGATGTGGAGGTTGTTGAGAAAACTAATTCCTCCATCTAGGAGACCAAGAAGTTGGTTGGTTGGGTGGTTGTGGTGGCTAAACCCAGGGATTCCAGGAGTTATAATTTTGCATTGAAGGTTAAGAGGGGTACCATTGAGGGTTAGAATAAGATGAAGCGAAATGTGTATTCATGTTCTGCATATTATTCCAATTATTCATGTTATTCGAAAATGGAAATGAGTCTGGAGTCATACCTTGATTTCGAGGCTGCCAGGGCTTCTTTTGTGCAATAAAATAAGTTGGTTCCACCTCTGGAGTTGATGCCTGTAGAACAACCTTCACTTGGGGAAGTGACGGGCATGCTTTTGTGTCATGGTTCAGCTCGCACAGCTGACACACTTCTATCTTGTCCAGCGGGAACTCCTTTAGAGGGTGTTTCTTTCTACATGAAGGACAGAACACTCCCAGTGTGAGATCCTTGACTGCTTTTTTCTGCTTTTCCCTTAGGACATCTATTTCCGAGGAGATAGAGCTCATCATTTCTATTTTAAAATTTTCAAGGAGATTGCCTATCTCTGCATAGGTGGCTCCTCCATTAGATGACTTATGAGTTCTGTCAAAGACATCATGTTTTAATTTGTCCCACTTGTCTTGCTTGTTATTCCTAGAAGATCCCCTGGAGTACCTTTTACATAGTTCCACAATTTTTTCAAAAGGCTCCTTCGAGATGTCCCCCTTTCCTAACAGGTTTAACATATCTAGGCAATCATCCATAATCCCATGAGTAGGATTATCTTGAGCACATCTAACCCCATATTAGTCTATTTGGATCTTTTCACATTATATAAAATCCTCTCAACAAAATATTCCATACTTTCATCCTCCTTTTGTACCATTTTAAACAATTATTCTCTCCTGTCCTTGGTATTGCAATATTCCTAATATTTCTTCAGGAACACCTATTTCATCCTGTCCCAATTAGTAACAATTCCACCTCCTAGGCTCATGAACCAGCATAATGCATTGTCCTTCAGAGTGGTAGGGAAGAGCTTCAGCTTCTGTGCATCAGTGATGTAGTCATAGCTGCGACAGAGGATATCAAATTCGAAAAGAAATTCATCTGGATCCTTTGCCACTTTTCCATGAAAGCGAGGCAACACCAATGGCGATATATTTTCATAGGGGTTGTCCCTTCTGGTTGTTGAATTGGGAACTGAAGTGTAGCCACTATCCCTTTAGGAAGGGAATGACCTTCATGGTGATGATTTTCTCCCATTTCCTCTTCCTCGTCATATTCGTGTTTGTTACTCATTCCTTCTTCTATTTTCTCCTCTTTTTTCTTCTCTTCTTTCTTCTCTGCGTCCTTCCACTAATCAATGAATTTCTGATGGAACTATGTCCACTCCTCTTCAGTTACAACCTTTCCATTAATGTGATAGATTGGACCTCGATCAACAGATCTTGTTGTACTAACTTTTTCCTCCTCTACAGGGGTATTTGAGGGTGTTGCAGCTGCTCATGTGTTCTACACTGTGGATCCCAACACGAGCACCCCAGGACTAGCATGGCTTCTTCTGATAGGTGTCTCCTAATAGCAAGCCCTGGTAAAAGAATTGGTTCTATCAACCAGATCATCAATGAATGTTCTTCTCCCCAATTCTGGACCTCAACCACGACCTCGACCACCTACAGTGTTAGTATTTTGTGGGGTTTTGGGATTTGTAAGATGGTCACGCTTTACCCTTCTTGTACTCATGCAACCCAATTCATTCCAACAGAAAAATTGAAGAATACTGAATAGAAACAATTACAGGGTGCAACTATGATAGTGTTTAATACTTATCCTCCTCGGCAATGGCGCCAAAATGTTGGGCACTTGATATGCAAGTTAATTACAGCTAACATACAGAGCGTTCAATATTTATTGTCAACCCAGGGAAGTCTTTTATTTAAAGGATAGAATGCACTGTATATGTTTAAACACTAAGTTGCTGTAAATAAACAATCCTATTATCTTCTCAGCTATGTTCATCCCATGAGTCCACTTAATCTAGTTTACCTTCTAAGGAATACAGCCACAATTACCTTCTATTGTTCTTAATCTAGAATTGAAAGATTCATGAAATCACGTCTAGATTACTTTTGCAAAAAATGGAGTCTTGTTTACCAAATCATCTAATTATTTACCCAACTATCTTGATCTAATTATTCTAGAAATCCAAAAGACATGAATTGAGTTCAGCTAGTCTAGGAATTCAGAGTTCAAGAATTGAGTTCAACTATTCTATGAATTCAAAGTACAGGAATGAAATTTTGCAACCATAAAAGCAAGGAACAAACTGCAAGGATTTATAGAAACACAATTAAAAGATCTAAGGATGAACAGAGCTGTTACAGCTACCACATAGTTTCATAATAAATAATTATCTACACAGTTGACTGTCAGACCATGCCACTACAACTTTCCAAGAGATGCAATTAATAACACATTGTAAATCCACAACTATTACAGATTCCTATGAAGAAATGAAATTAACATAACATCACACAACAGAATAATTAAAATTCCTAATTTAACTCAGCAATCCCTGTGGGAAGGTGGGCCCAGCCTTCACACAGAGATGTTGGGTATAACGCACGTTAAAACCCTTATATCTGAAGTAACTCCTTCTATTAAAAAGGTAGATCAATTACACAATCCTCAGTTGTAGCTAATACAATAAATTGGTTAAGTTTTCAACACCTGGCTCAGAACAATTCCCCATATTTATACAATGTAAATCATAACATCCTATCCTAATTATTGGGAATCCATGAAGATCTCTGATCTTTAGGCGCCCTAAATTACAACAATTGTTACAACCGTGGCAGGATGAAAGTAGGAAATATAGGGAAACTTTTAATTGACCCAAAAATAATGATATCCTCAAATCACAGCTATACACAAGTAGCAGCGCACTATTGACCTCCAAATCTATCACATTATGTTGCAGCTATCCTCATACAACTTTTCCTAGAAGAATATACTAAGACTGCATTCTTTGGGCAATGGTAGGATGGATGGTGATCAGCTTGAGCGATGAATGTCCATCCTTTCCTTATCATGTTCAACTCGCTATACCTGTAGTCTCTATATCTCAAAATACCTTTATAAACCATCATATGTTAGCATATTTAAAGATATAAAGCCTTAATTACCACAATCATAAGCATTAATAAAATAAGACAATAACCAACCATACCATGGTGACTTGAGGATCAGAGTGAGGGAAAGACATCTATTTAGCATGCTCAATGGGGTAGGATAAGGCAAAAAGAGGTGGATAAGGATGGTCAAAAAGGGGAAATTTATGGGCCCAACATAAAGCTATAAAAAGATGATTGAAAGGCTTATTAAAATTTTGCAGAAATAGAGCTTTCGGTGGCTTAGGCGAACGCAACAGCTATTCATTAGCCACCGAAAGCAGAGCTTTCAGCAGCTTACAGACCCAGGATTTTGTTTCCTTAACCACCTAAAGCACAAAAGGGTGCAGAAAGATATGTTTACACACAGAAATAGTTTTGGCGGATACAAACACCTCAGGGGTTAATTATGAAGCTGAAAATTGATGAAAAGGCACCATTGGAGGGGGTTTGTTTCAATTTTGAGGGTGCCATCAAGGTGAAAAGGGTCACAAACCTTACCTGCTTTTGACAAACCGTGTCTTATCTATCACATAATAGGTCATAGCTCTACTTCAGTAATCACTACATTTATCAAAGAGTTCAAGGAGTGAACAAGTATTAGAGTTATATAGGTTAGCACTTAAATTATGGTTTTTGACCTAATTTTACAAAAATATTTATTTTATCTATTTTTAGTAAATTAGATCCAACTTTTCAGGATCTGATATAAATTTTGTAAAGGCTATAAATCCTAAGACTTATGTTGAAACAAGGGTTTGACTTCAGATACTTTTATACCCTTATTGTTATCAAGCTTCTCATGTTATTCATCATTTAATATAAGCTCTTTTTCCATTATATGTTTAGGTTCCATCTCTTTTATGTTCTGTACTTGTGCTTGGATGTCTAATTCTGGTTTATTCTTTTTATCTAATACCATATATTTGTCATCCTATCTATGTGTTGATGAGTTGAATTGCAAGTATTTTTCCTTGTTTTGACTAGCCATTCATACGTGATTTCTTTATATATGAATCTGCCAGCATAGTAAGTTCTTCATCTATTCACCCTATTATCAACCCTCTAAACATTGGTGGTTAGAAGCCTTATCTTTTGATTGATTTTTATGCATGTCTTAAGTGTGTGAGGTCCTTTAGGTCATCTCACTTGATCCATTTAGAAAAACCATTAAAAACATTTAAGTTAGCAGGAATACTCAAGCTGCAACCTAGAGGAGTTTCCTAGAGTGCTAACACTTTTATTACTCATTTTACACTACAGGTTACTAGTATCAAAATGTTCACCACATGAGGTAGAAGGATGACGAGATTTTATTGCCGGTGAAGGGGAGACATTGCTTTGATGCCATTGATATAAGGTTTTTGCTTGAGAAGCATCAGGAGCATTCACTACGGTCGGAGTGGAAAAAAACCAAAATGGTAGCCCTAGGATGAATCCAGGAAGATTCAAAGTGGACATCAAGGGAACATCAACATTACTAGTCAAAGGAAAAGAGCAAGAATTATGAATATTGTAACTTCAAAGGATATTTTAAATGTATTTTCTGATGTAACTGAAGGGATATGTTATTATTCCTCCAGCGAGGTGTTACTATTGTATTTGGTCATCATAGAGTCATGAGGTAAAGCCTCCATTGTAAGTCAGTTCATTAGTACCCTAATGAATAATATAATATATTGTTTTGAGTCTTTCTAGGTGAATTCAACCCAGACTGTTTAGTGGGGCCGACTTGATTAGGGTAAAACTCAGTTGGATTAATGTGTATAAATAGAAGAGTTGTGGTTCTTATTTGGACACACAAACTCTCACTTTTGTAGCACATAGGCGAGAGGGAGACAGAACAACAAGGAGGAGGATAACTATTTTGGGGTTATATCTTATACATCTTATACCAAGGAAGTTTTGATGGGTTTCTTCCCCTTGAGGGTTTCCCAGGATAAATATTCTGTCTATCTTGTTATTGTGTTTCTATCAATGATTATGGATATGCTATTTCTATGATTTTGAATTCAACACTAATGATATCTATTCTAGCATATGAAATCTTAACATGGTATTGAGCTAACCTGATTAGGACAGCTTTCACAAGGTGAAACTCCCTCTCCCTCATCTCCGAAAGAAATTAGGGATTCTACAAATTTTGGAATTTGGAAATTTTGCTTGCATAGAAATTTGTGCTTCCCTGGAGCGCATTTATTGAGCCCTACTAATAGAAAATTTTGGGTGGTTGAATCTTCAAGAAATCCAAACCCTAGTTTGGTAGTAAACCAGAAAACTGTAGTGAAATAGAATCATAAATTCCACAGTGCTGCAACCTCGCAAGTAGGATTTTAAGGCTGAAGATTTGGGATCTCCATAAAGAAATTGGATCAACCAACTCGCCTTACTCAAGCACATCTACTGGTAACGTCGGCTTTTTATTTTGAGGATTTCCACTTTTTAGTGACCTGCTAGATAGGATGGCCCCAAGCACTAAGCTTGAGGACAAATTGGAAGGCCTAGAAAACATCCTAGCATGGAATTAAAAGATTGGTCTCATTCTTAGAGAGAATTTTCTTGAGAAGTACATCAAGAATGAAGTTGCAGAACCAACAGAAGTTGAAGCTAAGGAGAAGCATGAACAAGGCTTAGACAAGGAAATGAGGATCATTTTCGACTCTATTAAGGATCACTTGATCCTACAAGTGTTATCCAAGAATACACTAAAGTAGATGTATGATGCTCTTTTCAGAATGTATGAAGGAAGGACCATCAACAGAAAGATGAATATGAGAACTCAACTAAAGGGAACCAAGATGAGAAAAGGAGAATCAATTCAAGATTACTTCACAAGGGTCTCCCAGCTCAGAGAAAAACTAAGTGCTATTGGAGACACCCTTGATGAGGATGAGCTATTTATGACTACTCTCATTGGTCTCACTAGACCTTGGGACTCATTGATTCAGACTCTATGTGCCAAAAAAGAAGGTATGGAGTTTGACATAGTATGGGAAGATGACATTTAAGAAGAATCTAGAGTAGCAGACATAGAAGCTTTACTCAAAGAAGATGACCAGGCTCTAGCCACCCATACTAAAGAAACGAAGAAATCAAACTTCAAGAAGAGTAATCAGAAACCTTCCAAGAATAAGTTTCAAAAAAAGAAGAAGGATTACTCAAAGTGTCAATGCTACAATTGTCATAATATAGGACATCTATCCCCAGAGTGTTCATCACCAAAGAAAAACAACAACAACAAGAGAGATCATGCTCATCTAGTTGTAGATGAGGATGAAGAAGAATGACCTTGAAAGATATTAGAAAAATAAGAATATGTAGATGAATATGTACTATTATTTGCACTCTCTGGGTATGTAACACCTAGAGAAGACACATGGATTATTGATAGTGATTCCTCAAAGCATATGAAAAGGAAGAAGCAAACTCTCTCAAGACTTGAAGAGAAGAAATCTCCCTAGAAAGTATCATTGGGAGATGACTGCCAATATCCCATAAAATTTATTGGTGAATCAAGCTACAATATTGAATTTGGTACTTCCATGAAGATGAAGGAAGTACTGTGTGTACCAGGTTTGAAAAAGAACTTACTTTCCATCTCAGCTCTAGATAAGAAATGATATAGAGTTTATTTTATATATGGACAAGTACTAATGTGGTCCAAAGGAAAGACACTTGAAGATGTTGTGGTCATTGGAGAAGAAAGAGTAGGACTGTATAAAATCAAAGGACATCCAGAGACATCCCTTGTCCATGACACTACCAGCTCAAGTGAACTGTGGCATAGAAGGATTTCTCACATCAACTACAAAGCATTCCCCTATGTGAGAAAGGTGGTAACAGGGTTACCAGATATGAAGATTGATCATGAGGGTACTTGCAAAGGATGTGCAAGTAGAGAGAACATAAATAATCCCTTTTTGAAATGTGAAGCAAAGACCAAAGGAACATTAGAACTAATCCATTCTGATGTGTGTGGTCCTATTCCCTCTTTATCCTTAAGTGGATATGAATATTATGTCACATTTATTGATGATTATTCAATAAATACTTGGATATAATTCTTGAAAAACAAGAGTGAAGTGTTCAAGAAATTCAAGGAATTCAAATCCTTGATAGAGAACATTTCATAAAAGAATATCAAGACACTGAGAACAAATCATAGTGAAGAATACACTTCAAAGGAATTTGAATCATTCTGTAAGGAGGCGGGAATCAAGAGGGAACTAACCACTCCCTATAATCCCCAACATAATGGTCTTGCAGAAAGAAAGAATAGAACTATGATGGAAGCAATAAATACCATGATTCATGACCAAGGCCTCCCCATGCACCTATGGGATGAAGAAGAAAGACCAGTTGTATATGTGTAGAATAGATTATCTCACAGTGCTCTTGGATTTAAGACTCCTAAAGAGATGTATATAGGAAAGAAACCTGAAGTGAGGCATCTCAATATATTTGGTTGTCCAGTATATGTACATATTCCTAAAGAGAAGAGAACCAAGTTGGATCCTTCTGGAAAGAAGGGAATATTTGTAGGATATTGTGACTCTCTCCAAATCCTTATGGATATACATTTCAGGATTCCATCATATCAAGATTAGTAGGGATGTAACATTTGATGAACAGACGGCTCTTAATAAAGCTATGAGGTGTTAGCTTGAAGAAGTACATGAAGAGGATGTACCTCCCAAAAGGATAGAATTTGAACCCTCTCCTAAAATAGTAGAATTGGAATATCATGACATGCTAGAACCTCGGGAACCCCCTACTATGGATATCTATCGAAAGAGAAAACCTGCTTGGGTACGAGAAATCATACAAGCAGGGAGATATGGAGATCTAGAAGGCTCCACAAGAACCAGCAAAAGATCAAATCCATATTGAAGTTATGTAGCTTTGATGTGTGATCTTGTAGATCAAGAACCCTCTAGTTATGAGGAAAGTGCTCAGAAGAAAGAATGGGTTGAAGCAATGACAGAAGAATACCAGTCGATCATGAAGAATGATGTTTGAGATATAGTACCCAAAACATAAAATAAGAGTGTGGTATCTTCGAAATGGATCTACAAGATAAAACATGTTGCTCATGGAAGTATTGAAAAGTACAAACCAAGATTTGTGGCTAGAGGATTCTCTCAGAAAGAGGGGATCAATTATGAAGATAAATTTTCTCCAATAGCAAGGTACACTTCCATCAAAACTATCATGGCACTTGCTTCCATGATGAAGTGGGACTTACACCAAATGGATGTAAAGACAACCTTCCTTAATGGTGTGATTGAGGAAGAGGTTTACATCGAACAACCGCAAGGATTTGAAGTCGAAGACAAAGCAACTCATGTATGCAAGTTGAAAAAATCTATGTATGGACTGAAGCAAGCTCCTGGAGCTTGGTATGCTAGAATAGATAGCTTCTTGACAAGCATTGAATTTACCAAGAGTAAAGTTGATCCTAACCTTTATATGAAGGTTATGGATAATGAACCAGTCATACTATTGTTGTATGTGGATGATCTATTTATAACTGGAAATGAGAAATAGATCGAGGATTGCAAGAAGAAGCTAGATAAAGAATTTGGGATGAAAGATCTTGGATTGATGCATTATTTCCTAGGGCTACAAGTGTGGCAGAGCCTAGAAGGAATATTTATAAATCAAGGAAATTATGAAGTATAAATATTGAAAATATTTGATATGTTGGATTTTAAATCCATGGACACACCATGGACACCAACTTGAAGTTGTTGTCTGATGAGACATCAAATTTATTGGATATGACTTGGTACATAAAGATTATTTGGTCATTGATGTATCTGACAAACACAAGGTCAAACATATGCTTTGTTGTGAACACATTCAGTCAGTATATAGTTAAACATAGATGGGTTCATGTGATAGCTCCAAAGCATGTGATGAGGTACCTTAAAGGTACGATAGATTTGGGACTTTACTATGAGAGAGATCATGACTACAAATTGTATGGATATACAGATTCATATTAGGAAGGAAATGCCACAAAAAGTAAGAGCACCTCAGGAGGATGTTATTGTCTGGGATTCGCCATGATCTAATGGTTTAGTAAGAAACCATCCAGTGTTTCTCCCAGAATAGCTAACGCAGAGTACATTGCAGCTTTCTCCGCTTGTTGTGAAGCGATATGGATTTGAAAGCTGGTCTCAGGATTATTTGACATGGAGTTGGATGCCACAATAATTCTTTGTGACAACCAAAGTTGTATAAAGATGACTAATAATCTAGTGTTCCATGACAAATCGAAGCATCTAGAAATCTGATATTTTATATAAGGGATATGATACAAAAGGAAGATATAAAGCTCCATTATGTGAGTACTGATGAGCAAGTTGTTGATGTACTGACCAAGCCTCTATCTCGAGTGAAGTTTGAATATTTCTGTGACAAGCTTGGTGTAGTTCGAAAATACTTTCCTCGCAAGGAGGAACGATAATGGGACTACAGATGATGAATATATGGACCTTATTATAAAATGAGGAACAAGTTGAAATTATGGACTCTCCTCGAAAAGTAAGAACAGGTCAAAGACATGAACCCTCCTCGGACAAAGGGGGAGAAGGTTGATAATATGGATCCTCCCAAGAAAGGGGGAGTGATCATGAGACTGACATCGATGATTGGATGACATATGATGACAAGGTCTGACATTCACTTGTGGAATATAGTATCCTCTCTTGAGGATGGAAAATATAACACTCTATGCATGAGAGTGGTCCTTACTAGATAAGGATGGCCCTGCAAATGTTACTCTCGCATGGAGAGTACCCACATTCAGTTGTGGATACCGTAGAATAATGCTTTCTCAGTAGTGGTCCTAACCTTTGTGGTATGGATTCTCTACGATCATTCCTCACAGACGACAAGACTAACCATTTGTATGCAATTAAGACCTACTCTATAGACAATACTCTTGTATGGAGAGTATGCCTACATTCATATGTAGATACCGTAGAATAACACTCGCTTGGGAGTGGTATTAACCTTCATTGTATGGATTCTCTATGATTATTCCTCGTGGAAGTCATAGTATAACACTCACTTGGTAGTGGTCCTAACCTCAGTGGTATGGATGTTCTACGATGAGGGCCGACATTTTGAATGTGGTCGAGATCTACTCTACAGACAATACTCTTCAATTGTAGAGTATACCTACACGTGAGTGTAGATACCGTAGTATAACATTGACTTGGGAGTGGTCCTAACCTTAGTGGTATGGATGTTCTATGATGAGTCCTCACAGGCGATAGGGCCTGACCGAGTGCAGTTGAGATCTACATTTAGTTTTATATGATTCAAGTGATCGATATCATGGATCATGCTGATGGAGGATTGCATAATCCTTGGAATTATGTCCTAAAGTGATCAGGATTGATCATCTCGTAAATAGATCATGTGTACTGCAGGTAGCGTGGTGGCAAAGGATCAAGTAGATTGAAGTGTGACTACAAAGGATCAAGAAGGATTGAAGTGTTGCTGCAAAGGATCGAAAGGACCAAAGTGCTTCTACAAAAGGATCGAAAGGATCAAAGTGCTGCTACAAAGGATCGAGAAGATCATATTATTATTTTAGAAGATCAAAGTGCTGCTGCAAGGGATCAAGAAGATTGAAGTGTTGCTGCAAAGGATCAAGAATATCAAAGTGTTGATGCAAAGGATAAAGAAGATCAAAATGTTTTTGCAAAGGATCATAAGATCGAAGTGCTGCTATGAAGGATTGAAACGTTGAAGCATTGCTTCAAAAGTTTCAAGTGATCATGTGAGGCAGAAAATGAAGAGTAATTGTTCTAGTTACTGATTGTGAAAACTTTCGATCATATATAGATGTATTACCTCGATGCATTGTTAAATATGTTGTCTCTTTGTGATCCTATTGTCTATGATGATTTTTTCAGTAGAATAACCTTCTCGTTAAGAGGGAGTGTTGAATATTGTAACTTCAAAGGATATTCTAAATGTCTTTTACTAACGTAACCCAAGGGAGATGTTATTATTCCTCTAGTGGGTTGTTACTATTGTATTTCGTCATCATAGAGTAATGAGTTAAAGACTCCATTGTAATTCATGTCTTTAGTACCATAATGAATATATAATATACGGTTTTGAGTCTTCCTAGCTGAAGTCAATTGAGATAGTTTAGTGGGGCCGAATTGATTAGGGTAAAAGTCCGTTGGCTTAATGTGTATAAATAGAAGAGCGGTGGTTCTTATTTGGACACATAGAATATCACTTGTGTAGCGCATAGGAGAGAGAGAGATACAAAACAATAAGGATAAGGATAATTGTTTTGGGGTTATATATTATACATCTTATACAGAGGAATTTTTGTTGGGGTTTCTTCCCCTTGAGGGTTTCCCAAGATAAATACTACCTATCTTTTTATTTTGTTTCTATCAGTGATTCTGGATATGCTACTACATGATTTTGAATTGAACACTAATGATATGTAGTCTAGCATATGAAATCTAGTCTAGCATATGAAATCTTAACAAATAATCCCCTGGCATGGGGGTCTCCTAGTTGGTGTCTGTAGGGGTGTTAGCCATAGTTTTTGACTTAACAAGAAATCAAATTCTGAGGTCAACTGGAAACCAACAGCACAAAGAGAACACCACTAAAGAAAAAACTAAGTATCTATATCAAGAAAAAAAAGGTACCTTCCAAAGTAAATTATGGGATGATGAGGGCCCATAACTAACTAGTGAAGGGAGAAGGATAGTTACCCAAGGTCTTGATACAATCACTTTGGGGAAGCATTTGAATCACCAAACACTTTTACAAAGAGTTGCATGGGGTTTCCTCTCACATCTACCCTGGGTACAGTGGAAATAGCCTTCCACTGTCACCTGTGTAGAGTCCTAGAAGCATGGATACTAAGGCTACCAAAATCACAAAGAAATTCCGGTGGTGACAGTCCTTAGTCTAGCTGATGCACATGGGTAGGGTAGCTAAGCCTAAAACTCACATACTACCAGAAACCACACGGGGCCAAAAGGAGGTACTGAGTAAGTCCCCAAACGTGTAGCAAATATAGCGTATGCTCAACTAAGTATAGAGGGGTATCTCCATGACTCAGTATCACATGACCTTGTGCTTGAATCCCGTGTTAGAGGAGCTTTCCGGTGTCTTTCTTTATGAAGTTGGATTTACTGAAGAAAGGACACTAGGTTTGACTTTAAATTTTTGGGAAGTTAAATATGTCCCTAACCCAAAACACTAGCCTAGACTAGTGTGTGTCATCCCTAGAAATAAATTGTTACTAATATATTTTATATAGTAAACATTATTTTCAAGGGTTGTTGATTACTCAAAGGTAGAGGAAGTGAAACCAGTGGTGTTTTGACTTGAAAGAATAAACAAGATGACTAAAAATTATATAAATAAAAATGAAAATGCAAACTTCTACTTCTCTTTTCTTTTCAAAACTGAAAAATGAAGGCCACAAAAGAAATACTTCTTTCTGTATTTTCAAGAAACAAATACATGCAATGAACCTAAGACTAAAACCTACCCTACATGCATATGAAGAAAAAACTAGTTCTTTTTTTTAAATTTTCTTTATAAAATGACAAAGAAAAACAACCTACAAACTAATGCATGCAGATGATATAAAAAAGTAAATGGACTTCTTCTCTATACCCCGCAAACATACCCTAGGTTGCCCTAAATCCAGATAGAACGTCACTTGGAAGGGAGACTTGAAAAGGGGAACCAGCCAACCACCTTGGCATGAAGAGGTTAAACAAAAAGACTAAAATAAACAGAGGTCAAGAAGCTCTTAGGTTCAGCCTAAACCTGCTAATAGAGGCTTCTCAACACCTTGCACAATAAGGTCATATAAAGGAAGGAGGTAGGGGGGGAGAAATAAACAATCCCAAAGACTTAAAAATGACTTAAAAATCAGTTAAAAAGCACCCTCAAGAGGAAACACCACTTCCATATGTTCATGCATAGACAGAGGACACAACAGAAACCCACAACCAATAGCAAAGCACCCCAAACAGGCCCAGAAAAGGGTGAAAAAATGTTGAATAGGGGAACTCACGAGTTTCCTTAGGAAAATTAGTGAGTGCCACCCATAATTCATAGGTTTCCTTAAGGAAAGGCATGAGCACATCTAGAACTCGCTACTATGCAGTGTAACAATTGCAAGTGGGCGGTGGAAGGCCCAAAAAAGGTCAAAAATAGTCTTAAACAGGAAGATGAGGTGTCCTAACATGTTAATATTTACTCCTAACTTGCAAGAAGGACCTAAAACCTTAAACACACTACAAAAAAAGGCAAGGAGACTCCAAAACAAACAAGTATTTCGAGTGGAGTCGCTAGTTCTCTTGTGAGGGAAAACGTTCCTATGCTTGAGGGTTAAGAGGCCACAAACATACTAGGGGTATAAAGACAAGTCAATGAAGTTCTGCAAGTAAATATAAACAATATTCAAAGGTAATAAAGGCTCATAAATTATTCATTGAAGGCTGATCCAAGATTTCCTTTATCCCTCCTCTTGCTCCTCAATCCAAGAGACCTGCAAAACAAGCTTCAACATTCTTCAAACCAATTTGATTACATGAACAAAGATTATATTCAATAAAATATGAAACCCTAATATGATAAGCATCATCATGTAATCATAAATAGATACGTAACATACATCACACACTAATTTGGAAAGGGAAGATCAACAAATATTTATTGATAATGGAAAAAGTGCAAAGTTTACCTTCTCCTCTTGCAAGGCACCTCATGAAACCTTTGATCTGATTCTGATGCTTCTTTTCTCCAAGAATCTCGGTCTCCAAACTATGCAACACAAGAAGATGGTATCTAGGGAAAATATAGGGGGGATGAGAGTGCCAATTTATCCAATATACCAATGCAAAGGCCAAGTCCCCTTTCATGGATCCCTCTCCCTCTCTTATATACTTTTCTGAAGAGCTAGGGTCAAATAGGGATCAGTTACAATTGAAAGATCAATTCCAAAACCACCCAAACCACCTTGGATTTGATATTTTTCCATTTTTTAATATTTTTTGGCCACTTAAGGGTAAATGAGTGGGTTTTCTTCACAAAAAAGGTGAGTGAATAGGGTAAACTCACAGGTTTTACTAGGAAGACTCGCGAGTGGGTCAAAAGAGTTAATATTTAGGGTACTTCCAAGCATTTCCAAGGGTTGGTTGCTTCTAGATAGTTTTTCCTTGTTCTGATATGTTTTCAATGGTTCAAAGAAGAGGTTAAATGGAGTTACAGAACTCTAGGAATTTTTCCTCCAATCAAGATTTTTTTCAGTGATGTTTCATGAAGTGTCGTCATGGAAGTGTTGACATGCAATGAAAACATGTGAAAGTTGTAACAAGAAGAGATGTGTCATTTTAGGCTATAACAGGTGAGAATAAACCCAAATTCATGAAGAAACACTTGAAACTTTATCTTTGAACCACAATAGGTGAGATCAGCTCCAAGTGAATGTAGGTGCCATCCACCTTATGTGCAACTCTAAAAATTGATGCTAGCAATCATATAGGAATAAATAAGAAGCATGGATCCAAGGAGAGAAAATGAAACATCTCCAATATTTTTTCCTTCTTCTAAAACATCCAAGAGATCACTCTTTCACACATTAGCAGGGTAAATAGAAGAATCATGGAAGAACAATTATGAGAGATGGAATATATTTTCTTCAACGGTATTGATGGCAATGGCTCGTATGTTATATTCATGAAAAACAAAGGAATCCATAGAGGAAGAAAGTTGGGCTAGATCATTTTTTGAATCTTCTACTATTTCTTCATGTACCCACAAACAACACTCTTTAAAATTCCTTACTTCTACAACATGCTTGAGAAAGGCCAAAAGGAGAAACCATGTGACCAAAGGTAATAACTAGAAGTAACAATGGAAATTGTTTTGCATCAGACTAGCTCGGATACCATGTAACATTTTGGAATGCACAACATCACAAAAAAAATTATGAGTCATGTGATATTCCATCCTATATCTAGATAGCAAAAACAATCTCACTTAGAATTATTTGCAAAAATATATATCAAGAATATAGAGGAAATATTGGATAGAACACTAGAGGAAAATCACTCCAGTGGGATGCATTCCACTCTATTTATTGAGAAAAACCCCAGTACAATTTACATGCATTATTACATGCAATACCTTTGGAAAATACCATGGGATACCAAATACCATGGGTCCAACAAACCATATGAGTATCTCAATTTAATGTTAGCTTATCTTGCTTAATGCCCCCAAACTATGACATTGTGCCAAGTGTAACTCCAAGTAGTGGCCATAATGAGGTGAAATGAACCTACATGGAACATGAAGTGGTTAGGATAGTCAACAAGCGTGAAAGGAACCATCATGAGGGCACTAGAGGTGGTTTAGTGGCTTGGTTTTGGACCATTAATGATAAAATTGACCAAATCCTCAATAAGGTGCACCCATTCTTCTTAAAACGGGGAAATGCAATAACTACCCCATAAATGAAGCATAGAGGGGAGCTCTAAATCCATAGAATAAGGAAAGGAGTAGGTAAGTGGAAAACCAATATTTTATGGAATAACCACTAGTATAAGTGGGTCAAATGTGGACAAACTATGATTCAAGTCACTATACTAGGAACTAGAACCATTTTCACATGGAACAACTTACACTAAACACTTGGAACCTTATGAAAGACTATTAACCAAGGTATAGATGGGAAATATGTTCCAACACTTTTTATATCTTCATGTGTTTATATGACCCACTATCCACAAGACAATCATTGCTTCCATGTGAGATAATGCCAGTAAGTGTTGATATTAGCACATACTCTTCATCTGAATCATCCTTCTCTCTTCTGAATATTTTGTTTGTTGGGCTCATCTTCTTCAGAAACATGAGCTTGGTGTCTCTTTTTCTTGATGGGACAATCTCTTGAAAAGTGTCCCTTTTCATCACTATTATAACATCGAACATTGGAAGGATCTCTCTTGATATTCTTTAGTTTCGTTTCCTTCTTATTTTTTTGATGATGGTTATCCTTCCTCTCCTTCTTCATGTAGTTCTTCCTGGTGTGAATTGTGAGAGCTTGATGTTCACTTGTTCCCATCTTCCCTTCTCTTGTTAAGAGTCGAGATTATTCTTGTGTGCATTCTTCTCGGATTTGGCTGAAAGAGATCAAATTCCTCCTTGCACATATTCCTTGAATAAATGAGTCCCGTGATCTAGGGAGACCATTCAAGGTAGTCATCACAATTTATCCTTCTTCGACACTATCTTCAATGGATTCAAGTTCTTCCTTGATTTGAGAAAATCAAGTAGGACTGTATAGTCTCTGAGTTCTATATCTTCACATTATTCAACTGGTTCCCCAAACTCATCTTCCAATTGATAATCTTTCCTTCAAACATATTTGTCAAAGAATCAAATATTTCCTTCAGTGTCTTGAATGATGACACATGGGGAATGAAGTGGTCCTTGATTGAATATGAAATGATTCTCTTGGCTTTAACCAATTTATTCTTATGAGTATCCTTAGCCTTAAATCCCTCTGGTTCTAGAACTTCTCCATTAATGTACTGATCCAAATCATTTTCTTCAAGGACCAGGGAGATTTTGTAATTCCATGCTTAGAAGTTATCATCCCCTCCAATCTTGTCCTCAAGTTGAGTGTGCTAATTCATATTTTCAAATGAGAACCTCAAATGGAAATAGCAAAGATTTATATCTTACCAATTTGAGGTGTCCAACTTGATTCTGAATTTGGCTAAACTAGGGTTTTTCAGAGAAACGCAAATTTTCCAAACTTGGAGTTTGGGAATTTTGTTTGGACAGAAATATGTACCTCCTTGAGGTGAGTTTCTCAATAGGGTCCTTTTATTAAGAATGAGGAGGGAATCCTCTAAAACTTGATTCCCTAGTTTCTCTTAACATGAGTGACAGGGTCAAAATTGAAACTTCTTCAAATCAGAAACTGCTTCCACCAAAAGATTTTCCCTACTGATGTGAGTTATCCTAAGCCTCTTTTCTTGATGATATATGGAGAGAATACCTTGAACTAGGAAGCCCTAGTTTCTGATGTTGCACAGGTTCTTGTTTCATAGAGGCTCTAAAACCATGCTAGTTTTTCTTAGATATTATTATCTTAGTTAGGATCTTTATCTAAAAGAATAACAAGTACAACAATATGCATAAGCTAGAATAGATACACATGACACAAATATTTTCACCGAGGAAACCACAAAGGAGAAAACCTTGCAAACTTCCTCATAATAGTGTAGTCATAAAGGATGCATCATAACATGATCAAACCCAGTAATAAGAAGTATCCAATAGCTAACTATCTCTCCTCCTTCGTTAGGATTATATAATCCTCCCTTGTCCATATATATTATATTTGATCATCTTGTCTATATTGGGGAGACATTATTACTATACTAGACTATGGGGAACACATATAGAGGTTAACTTCCACTTACTGCATGTTCATGCATGTGTTTATGTGCCTTTGAGACTGTTAAGTCAGTAAATTTTTCTCCATTTTTGGTTTATTTTCCCCAGTTTTGGTTTGTTTTTTCAATCTATCTCAGTTAAGTTTTGGTTTTCAATTTGAATTTTAGTCCCCTTTAGAAACTCTATGGATGATTGAATAGCTTTTTGAGTCTACTTTTTATAAATTTTATTTGATTTTTGTTGGTCTTTTATATTTTAAAAGGGGTTAAAGAAGGTCATATTCTCAAAGTTGATTCATTAATGTGTTTAGAGAGCAGTTAGACTTGTTTCTTAAACCAAGCAGCTTTTTAAACCTCCGACAATTTGGCTGAAAGTTGAAAAACTGTGAGAATTTGGCTTGGCAGCTATTCTTGTAGCACTAGACAAAATTTTAACAAAGGGCGCGCTACAAGAATATCGCGGCCCTTTGTTTTTTCAAATTTTAAACGGATTTCGATCATGATTGCAGTATCTGAATGACTAATCACCTTGTGTGAGTGTTTTAACACGTGTTTACTGCAGTTTAAGCATGATTTTAGTTGTTATCAGTCACGAAATAGAGCAGGCTCATCATTGCATAATATGCGGAATCAGTTGGACAGAAATCAGCAAATTCCGGTCTAAGCTGGCAAATTTATCTTTCTATACGCATTATTATAGGAGAGGAGTGTTTGTAAAGAAGATTTAACTACTTGAAAGGAGGAATTTTTTTTCTGTGGAGAGGAGACAGCGTTATTTCAGCCAGCGAAAATTAGGGCTTCCTAATTCGCTTACTTGTAGTCAAGGAAATTACATGGAGACACCTGTACACGTAAGGAGAGACCGTTGATAGCCCAAAACAAAGGTATAAACCATGGAAGTTGGAAAATTGATAGGTATTTCAATACAAACCCGTCTAATTGAAGAAATTGGGTTTTTCTTGCTAGAGGCTATTTTGAAGAAATTGATTGCTGCAGAAGTTAGAATAGGTTTTAAAATGAACCATTCAACTTAGAAATAGCTGTCTGAAGCTATTAGTGAGAATTTGCATGAACAGAGTACCATAATAACCTTAAGTTTGAAGCATCCACTTTTGGAATTTCGAGGACAGTTCAAAGGGAAGGTTTTTTATGTTTTGCTCTCTAACCTACTCAAGAAACTCTGATATTGATGAATACTGGCTGTAATGAGCTAACTGAATAGGTTTCTTCTCAGACCTAATGACAATGTGAATGCAGAATCTACAGGAAATAGCACTGAAAGGGACTCCTAAACTGATTTGTTATGCTCATATTTTACACAGAAGGTGTTCAGTGGTTTGTTCAATTGGTCTGAAAAGCTGTTGATATTTGTTATGATGTGAAAAATCAATTGCTTGGAGAACATGTTGACTTTCAAAACAGGTTTTGATGGCATTTTTTGGCGAAGGTGAATGTTTTGCAGATAGGGGTGTTTTTCTCTCTTCTCATGCTATCAGTCCCCAGTTGATTTAACAAGCCCGTGATTGATTGTACTCTTACAAAATCTGAAGCAATGGGAGTTTTAGGGTTTGAAGATCAAGGCTGTTTGATACACAAAGATTAAAGTGAAAGACCGATATAAAAAAGCCATATTCACTGATAGTTTTCCATTACATTGAATAGTCTGGACATTGCAGGCTTGTCTAGGAGTACATAACAGATTGTGGAGGAATTCAAAGAGCAGAAAACCAGTCTGTAAAACCTATTGGAAACCTAAAACCAGACTGTTTCTGTTCTGAAAGAAGAATATGGGGAAAAGTGGCAAAAGTGGTAAGGTCAACAGGGCTGAGCCCATAGACCTAACCTAGATTCAGAAGCTTCCTGACTGTGCAGAACTGTTTCAGCCGGCAGGTTGGTTGAAGTTTTTCAAGAAGATAGATGGTTTCAATGCTCAGGTGTCCTGCAAGTTTGCTAAGGGACTCAAAGATGATATGATCATGATGAATACTTTGAAATTCAAACTGACTGTGGAACTAATAGCAGAAGCTACTGAGATCAGCAATGAGGGGGAGCATTGGTTTAAAAAATTTCCTTTTGAGTTTGAACCCCAAAGATACCTATTGCCTAATGTGACTCCTGACTGGAACAAGGGTATCCTCATTCAAAATTTCAGGAAGGAGTGGATTGAGCCCATAAGGATACTTCAAAGTTATGTGACCTGTGAAGGCAGATATTCATTTGTCTTTAAATATCATTTCAGGTTCCTGCAACACATAGTAGGAGTTTCTAAAATGAACTTGCCCTTCTTTTTCTTAAAAAGCCTGCAGAAGATGTCAAGCAAGATAAAGCAACATGATGATCACACCTCCCAGACACTTTTTCACTATGGTCTCATCAAACTAATCATCACCACAGTGTTGCAGCATGAGGGAAGGACTTGGGATTTCTTTTTGTTCTGGTCAGATGTTCATCCTCAAAAAGAAGATCAGCAGCCTAAGAGGTAGACTGATAAGGGGAAGGTAATGATGAAAAAGCTAGGTCACTCAGTCAAATTTACAAGTAAAGATGATGTTAAAGCTAAGAAGGGGATAGAGCAAGAAGCAGGACAAGTAGAAGATGACAGTCAGCTCAAAGTGACTCCAGATTCCTTTAAGAACAAGTACTCATTGTTTGCAGGAGAAGAAGTGCAGCCTTGTTTGAAATTACCACCAGCAGCACATTTTGAGCAAGATAGGACTATTGATAAAGAGAGAGCTGCTACTCCTGAAGAGGAATTACAAACTAAACAAAGGAGCCCTCTTACCATATTATCTGAAGATGAAGGTTATTTATTGGAGGATGAACAACAGATTGTTGAGACAGAGCCAAGTACATAAGCATGTGGAGACTTTGCTACCTCAAGGTTAAAATCAACCAAATCTAAGAAAAAGAAAAGGAAGAATGTAGCTTCATATAGAAATCCCAAGACTAGACTTACTAATAAGCTACGATGGAACATGAAAAAGTTACTTAACCCTAAACTAGCCAGACAGGAAGCTGTCGTGATTGAGTTTTCCTCCAGTGAAGAAACAGGAATTGTTAAACAAGGCAGTAAAGGCAAGGGAAAGACAACTGCTAAGCCTTCACCCTCTTCTCAACCTGCAAATACAAAAAGATTACAGTTAGCAAGAGAGATTCAACAGTCCAAGATTAATTTATCTTAAATAGTGTTGGAGATAAGGAATAAACTTTCAAAACAGCTACAAGATGAAGAAGCTAGAATCTGTCCTTTTGAAAGTCACAATTGGGAGGATGAAGATGAACAGATACTCAGAGAAGCAGGCATTTTGGAGGGTCCTGGTGATTCTACAGATTACACAGACTTTTTAATGAAAGAAGAAAGTATATCAGAGATCCCAAATTTTTATGAAGAGGATGTACAGGAAAGTATTCAGAAATATAGGAAACACATGAAACACCTGCAAGAAACTAATGATGGATTATTCAAAATTAATCAAGGGCTTGTAGAAGAATTGTTGGATGTTAAATGTCATTTCCAAGAACTAGCAGAGGTATCTAAGGAGGTTCTTAAAAGAAAAAGGATGACTGACAAACACTGTTCAGAATTAGAAGGCACAATAAAGAATCTGCAGCAAGAGAACATAAAGCTCACCCAAAAGATGATCAAGCTGGAGCAGGAGAAAAAGAAGACCAAAAGACAACCTCAAAGGCTAGATGGCATTGACCTCCTTGTTGAGGCAGCGAAGGAGATATGAAGCTGTTATTAGTTAATGGTTACTTTTGATAAACACTTTTGTTAAGCATTTGCTATTTTTAGTAATCATGTAATTTTGTAAAAAGTAACTTTTTACTTTACCTAGCTTAGTGATTCGATGGAGGTAGTTAGTGGATAAGACCTAACTGATTTTGGGAGAACTTTCCTATTTAGATGAGTTAGAAAGACATTGTGAGGGTTCTGGATTTTGGGAGCATCAGGAGGTCTGCTAGCTGCTTGTACTTTCAGACTTGTTCAGAGAATGGTACTGTAACTCTCATATGCATTTACTGATGAAATAATGTGATATATGACTCTTTCCCCCACATTTTGTCTATGTTGGCTTTGTTATTGAGCATGTTTTGCTTCTTAAATGGAAATTTCATTGCTAAGTTGATGTCTTTTTCTGGTAATGCTTATCTTTTAATGTATGAACCACAGCATAGTCTCTTTGTTGGATTTTTGTGATATGTTGGGCATCTTTATCAGTTTTATGTCTATGATTTAGTTGTTTCTTTTACTCTGAATGTATTCCCTGCATGATCTTGAAGCTTACAACCAAAAATACTTAAACAAAACCTAAACCCTAGTTTGAATTGAGTTTTTTCTCTTGAGATTGTGTTGGCTTGTTCCCCTAGCCTTAGGAACAATTTCTGGCACAAACATCTTTGGCGCCGTTGCCGGGGACGAAGCTGAAGCAAATTTTCGCTGGGATACTTATCATTTTCCTGGTTTAAGAGGTGGACTTAAACCAGCATCTTTTGAAGGCTATTTTCACCAAATTTGGACACACTGGCTTCTAGAAGCATTGGAACCAGGAGCAGACCTACATCTCCCTTGCTACGGGGTGTGACAGACCCTGAAAAGATTATAAAAACAGCAAGAAAGCTCAGAAGGTCCCAATATTTTCCAGCTTCTTGTGATCCTCACCAGTTGGGTGACTCATTAGACCCAGCTGAAAACTCACCTTGGTTAAAACCTACCATACCTGAAAATACTTTTCAAGTTTTTACCAATCCAGAAACCTTTTGAAAGCTAAGACTACTTCTCCTGGAAAAATCCCACTCTTTCAGCTAAAAATAGGAAAAAATCCATTCCAAGCAAGTACCAGTCAAGTTTCTTCCTCTTCAAAACCTCAATCTAAACCTCAGTCCACAATGGCAGGCCAAAATCCACCCATGGATATGATGGACAGAATGATAGCTGCTAGGTATGCACCATTAGCATTACCCTAGCCTTTACATGCCTTGCCTGTTCATGATTATCAAAAATATATGCCTAGATTCAATGGACAAGGTGAAACAACTGCATAAGAACATTGGGAGGATTTCCTGAGTTATGCAGACAATCAAAATATTGAAATTAAAGATGTATGGATGAGAGTATTTGTGCAGAGCTTAGATGGGGATGTGAGAAAATGGTTCAGGGAATTGCCTGCCAACTCCATTACAATCATTGAAGAACTCCGTGACCTTTTCCTGAGGCAGTGGGGAGACACCAAGGACCACACTTATTATATCACTGAGTTTGGTGCTCTTAGAAGAAAGAAGGATGAAACTGTTGCTGATTTCTCAAAAAGATTTAATAAGATGTATAGTAGGATTCCAGCAGAGATCAAACCTACTGAAACATCAGCCAAATTGACTTATGCAAATGCATTTGACCATGAATTTTCATTGTTACTCAGAGAAAGAAGAGCTGTCTCTTTGCTGAACATGCAAGATGCAGCATTGGAGGTGGAGTCAAACTTACTAGCTTCAAATAAACTTAAAAAAGAAACACCTCAATAGTTATATGAAAGAAAAGGGAAGAAAGAAGCTGTTTCAACAAGTGCTGCACCTCAGTCTGTTGAAGCAAAAATAGATGAAATGGCTAAACTTGTGAAGATTCTCACTGCCAAGCTCAACAAATTAGAACTTGAAAAGAATTCAACTAAACCTGCTCAAGAAGCTCCGAGGAATCCCAATAACCAAAATCAATTTAGGAGGCAGTTTGCTCCTAGATTCATGCCAAGGGAGCGAAGGAATAATGACATCCAGCAAGAGAGGAGAGAGAATGAAGATCAGAAAGTGCCCCCACCTCTGCAAAATAATGTAGCTGATGAAGAAGAGGTTGATGAACAATTGCTGTTTGAAGACACTGAAACAGATCAGGATATGAATCACTTTGGAGATGGTTTATCTGGAGGTTTTGTAACAGAAGAAGATTTTCTGAATTCGGAATACATGATGCTGATTTGTATGAAGTTGAAGATGATTTAAAGTTTGAGAAAACTGCTGTAAATGCTGCTGCTAATCAGAATGGAATTAAGAATACCATTAATCTCAGATCTGGTCTGAAACAAGTAGTCCAAGCTCCCAAGAAGAAAGCTACTGTACCTGCTGCAAATGTTCCAGCTGTAAATGTTCCTGATAAACAAGTTGTTGATCCTGTTACAGAGAAGAAGCAGCCTGCAGAAAGGTCTAAGAAGAATGCTGAAATTGAAGAGATGAACAGGTCAGCCTAGAATTTCAATTTGGAAACTGAATTAGGAAAATTGAAAATTCCTGTTCCATTAACTGAACTTATAAAGAATCCATCTTATAAACAAACAGTTTTAAAAGTTATGAATGCTTCTAGTGGTCAGCCTGCTGCTGGTGGTCAGCCTGTTTCTGATATTGTAAATTTACAAGAAGAAAGCCCAAAGATATTCATTGGATCTGCCTTAGCTGAGAAAACAGAAAATGAAGCTGGTGCCTCTCCTCCCTTCTATGTTACCTTAACTGTCCATGACCAGATGATTCATAATTGCCTATTAGATTCTGGAGCATCCCATAACTTAATGCCCAAAGTTGTGATGGAATCCCTTGGTCTCAGTATCACCAAACCTTACCATGACTTATATGCCTTTGATTCCCGAGCTGTCAAGTGTCTAGGGGTAATTAAAGACATGGTTGTTAACCTTACTCAGCTGCCCATGAAGAGTGTCATAATGGATGTTGTTGTAGCAGACATCACACCCAAGTTTGGTATGCTTCTTTCAAGATCCTGGGAAAAGAAGGTTGGAGGAACCTTACAGATGGATCTCTCATATGCCACTATTCTTGTTTTTGGTGGAGAAAATAGGAGACTTTACAGAGAACTACAATTTGCCTACATTGTCACAGATGACAAAAACCCCACTAATCATCCCCTATATGCTGTTGACAAAGATTTAGGGACTTGCATGTTGAATTTCAGTGATGAAGATAATTCTGTTGGCCTTTTACAAGTTGAAAAAGAAAAACCAATGAGACATTGCAGAGAAGAAGAATATCAGCTCTGGGAATTATATTTTGATGGATCCTCCTGCAAAGAGGGAGTTGGAGCTGGAGTCTTACTCATTTCTCCTGGAGGTGAAACAGTGAAACTCATGTATAAGCTGGAGTTTGTCACCACTAACAATACTGCTGAGTATGAAGCTCTGATATTAGGACTGAAAGCTGCTAAAGACTTAGGCATTCATCAAATTACTGCATATGGCGACTCCGAGTTGGTTGTTCGACAGGTGAAGAACAATTATCAAGTAAAGCAGGATTTGTTGAAGGTCTATAGAAATGAGGTATGGGATATGCTTGATAATTATTTCATAGCATTCAATATCACTCATATTCCCAGAAATCATAATGAAACTGCTGATTCATTGGCTCTAGCAACCTCATATTTCAAAATTCCTAAAACTACTCAGCTAAGGTATCCTATAGAGGTAAGGTACAGACCATGTGTACCTGACAATGTGAAACACTGGAGGGTATTTGAAGATGATATTGAAATCAAAAAATTTCTTGAGCTTACAGATGAGTTTACTAATGCCCAAATTGATCAGGATGAGGATGAAGGAGAAGAACAGGATGATAAGTCTGCTGAAAGTGAGTCTGCTGAAAGTGAGTCTGCTGAAAATGTTTTAGCTGAAAATGAGTTTCCTGAAGGTAAGATTGCAGGTCATAAGATCATTGAGTTGAAGAGTAATTTTATCCATAAAGGTTTAGTGCCTTTAGAAATAATTTTTACCAAAGATGATACACCTTCTAAACCAGTAGTCCAATCTTCAGAAGATAATGTAGTGGACTGCAATATTGGGACTACAGAAAACCCAAGAATGGTAAAAATTTCTAAATCTCTGATAGCAGAGCAAAGGAGCAGATATATCAAGCTTTTGAAAGAACATGTAGATGTATTTGCATGGTCCTATGAAGAATTAAGAACCTATGACACAGCAATCATTCAGCATAAGGTTCCCTTGAAGCCCAATGTCAAGCCTTTCCGACAGAAATTGAGAAGGATAAATCCATCCTTATTCCCTGTGATTGAAAAAGAAATTAAAAAGTTACTGGATGCTAAGATAATAGTGCCTCTCAGGTAATCTTCCTGGGTTGCAAATCTTGTACCTGTCAGGAAAAAGAATGGCGAGATTAGACTGTGTGTTGAATTCAGGAATCTCAACAGATCTTCATTAAAGGACAACTACCCTCTGCCAAAGATTGAACAGGTTTTACAGCAGGTTGTGGGAGCTCAGAGGATTTCTATGGTGGATGGATTTTCAGGGTATAATCAGATTGCCATGCACCCTGATGACAAAGAGAAGACAGCATTTACCACCCCTTGGGGGACCTTTATGTATGATAAGATGCCCTTTGGTTTGATGAATGCTGGGGCCACTTTTCAGAGGGAAATGGACATTGCATTTGTAGGTGAGAAAGATAAATTCGTTGTCCTTTATTTAGATGACATCACTGTGTTCTCACAGTCTGATGATGAGCACTTAAAACATTTGAGGCAAACTTTTCAGAAGTGCAGAAAATTTGGACTGTCTTTAAACCGCAAGAAATATCATTTTGCTGTTCAAGAGGGCAGACTGTTGGGTCACTTGGTGTCTGCTGATGGCATTAGAATTGACCCTGAGAGAGTCAAAGCAATATTAAATATTAGTTTTCCCAGGAGCAAAAAAGATGTGCAATCATTTATTGGCAAGATAAATTTTCTGCGGTGGTTTATTCCTAATTTTGCTGAGACCATCAAACAAATCACAGCAATGTTAAAGAAGGACCAAGAAGTTAAATGGACTGTTGAAGCAAAGGCAGCTTTTGAAAAAATCAAGGTGGCTCTGACTGAAGCACCTGTTCTGGTAAGTCCTGATTTTACCAAGGAGTTCCTTACTTTTTCTTTTGCTTCAGCAGATACAATTGCAGCTGTCTTACTTCAGAAAAACAAGGAAGGACTAGAGCAGCCCATTGCCTTTTTCAGTAAGACTCTCAAGGATTCTGAACTGAAGTACAGCATTCTGGAAAAACAAGCCTATGCTCTGGTGAAAGCTCTGAAATTTTTCAGAATTTATATTCTTCATTCAAAGGTGATTTCATTTGTTCCAAATGTAGCAGTGAAAGATGTTCTGACCCAGCCTGACAGTGAAGGAAAGAGGGGAAAGTGGATTGCTAAGATTCTAGAATATGAGGTGGAAATCAGACTTACAAAGCTGGTCAAAGGACAAGGATTGGCCAAATTGCTGGCTGACTCAAATTGTCAAGCACTAGGATTACATATTATGGCAGAAGAATCAGCACCTGAAGAAAAGCAAGCAGCACTTGAAAAAGAAAGGATCATGGACTCTTATTCATATTCAGATTGGTATGCTGATATTGTTTATTTCTTGTTATTTTTGCAATGCCCAGAACACTTAGATAGGAAGGCTGTCAGGTCTCTGAAACTGAAAGCTACAAAATACTGTCTAGTTGAAGATCAATTGTTTTGGAAAGACCCCGGAGGTATCTTGTTAAGGTGCTTGGATCAAGCTGAAATAGGGGAAGTAATTTCAGAATCTCATGAGGGAGCCTGTGGAGGGCATAAGTATTGGAAAGCTACAGCATATAAAATCTTACGAGATGGATACTATTGGCCTTCCATATTCACAGATGTTTACCAGCAGGTAAGAGCTTGCATACCCTGTCAAAAATTTGCAGGTAAACAGAAATTATTATCCTTGCCATTGAAGCCTATTGCAATCAATGCCCCTTTTCAACAATGGAGTCTGGATTTTATCGGAGAGATCAATCCAGCATCTTTAGGACAGCATCATTGGATTCTGACTGCCACAGAGTTTTTCACAAAATGGGTGGAAGCCATTCCTACAAGGAATGCTACAGATAAGGTGATTATGGAGTTCATTGAAGATAATATCTTGAGTAGATTTGGCTGTCCACACAGATTAATAGCTGATAATGCCAAAGCATTTAAATCCAAGGCAATGGTGGCTTTCTGTGAGAAAAATGGCATTATTTTGAAACACTCAACTCCCTATTATCCTCAGGGGAATGGCCAGGATGAATCATCTAACAAGAATGCCATTCAAAGTATAAAGAAATTGCTGAAGCATAATAAAAGGTCTTGGGATTCAATGCTGAAGTATGCATTATGGGCAGACAGGATTACAGTAAAACAGGGTATTGACACTTCACCTTTTCAGCTAGTATATGGCACTGAGGCAGTGTTCCCTGTTCAGTTGGGGATTCCGGTGATGAAATTCCTCCAAAACTCTCAAGAGGAACCGGATGACATGCAAAGGAGGATCTTTGAAATGATAGAGCTACAGCAGCATAGAGAGAAGGTGGACAAAGAAGCTCAGCTGTACAGAGCTAAGGTAAAACATAGGTTTGACAGAAAAATTAAAGAGCATACTTTTTCTGAAGGTGAGTTGGTGTTAAGATGGGATGCAAGAAAAGAACAGAATTTTAATCATGGAAAATTTGATAATCTTTGGTTTGGACCTTTTTTGATTTCTAAAGTGTTGGAAAATAATACATTTATCTTGCAGTCCTTGGAAGGTGAGGAATTGCTCAGCCCTGTTAATGGGCGATTCCTCAAGCATTTCTACAGTTTATGAGATCATTTTCACCCTTCATTGTACATACCGGTGTGAGTGAGATTGAATAAAGACTCCATATCCCAATGGAAGTTTTCAGATAGGTGAATAAAGGACAGAAGGCACTGGTCTACAGGTTCTTGAAGCCTCACAGGGAGGACT